>CM076584.1:377178149-377680893 GCA_034641835.2 Pinus albicaulis
GCTTCATCTAGGGAACAAGGTCTCCACCTGGGTAATCAAGTTGCAAACACCCAAGGTTTCCTAGAGAAATATAATGTTTAGGTTCTTAGAAGATATTAGTCTCCACAAAGCTTGTTTTTTAGATGGACTAATCAGGCTCTCATAGTTAAAATATATGTAAATCACGAAGGAGACTTTCCAAGGGAAAACATTTCTCTAAGCACCCCAAATGTATACCTTCTTTTTTCCATATGCAACATCCTCACGAGATTTTAATTTGGCCTTGGATATATGATATTTCCTCCCCTTTAGATGACCCCTAGGATTGGTTACAAATGAGGAACAAAGACCAATAATCACTAGTAGAAAATGATGAAATTAGTGGCTAGGTGACTAAAAAATTTAGTCTTCATAGCTTTTCCAAGTGAAATAATACCAAAATTGTGCAATCTCAACTAACCCAACTAAAAACGACTAACATAAATGACTAATTTAGTCACGGGTTAAAATATACGACTAGCTAATAAGTAATACAATTAAAAATGACTAACATGAATGACTAGTTTAGTGTGCGAACAAAATTTGACTACCTAGAAAGTACTACTATAATATAAATTAGTCATTTATGTTAGTCATTTATTGTTTCACTTCTTCAATTAAAACATAAAAGTGATAGGGGATTCAAAGGTTGTTATAAATTTTCAAAAATGTTATACTTTTAAGGTTATATCTTTTGATAAAATTCACATGGAATTAAATTCAAAACATTTTTCAAGTGTACATGCACATAACAACCTTATGAACCCTCAAATTTAACAACAACCTCACACTTCTACACATTGTCTAGCAACACTGATAGATAAATACAACAATGCCAACATCCAACATAAATCCACATAATAAAGAGGAAACACTAATAAACACATATAAAATCCTCAATATTTAGTTATAAATATTACACAACCCATGATGCTCAAATCAACTAGGAAATTTTTTATTATAAATTATTAATGTGATAGTATGAAAAAAATATCAGAAAATCATCAACTTCAATTTCGCTCTCACCAAACATAAATAATATCATTTTATAGGATCACTAATTACATAAGGCTTGGCCAATGTTATGGTAAATTCTCCGCATTTAAACAAAATCATGATATGTAAATTCTTGCATTTAAACCAAATCAAATTCTTGGGAAAATTTTTTGGTGCCACAATTTTATGGTAAATTTTATTGAGCCGTGCATCTCAAATGTCACCACAACAATATTAACATTGTGGATCTCACATAGTCATCTAGACATAATGCTACAAAGGAGGAGCAATGAGAATATGAGATATTGAGATATCAAACCGAGGCATCTTGTCATGGTTATTTAGCAAGCCTTAGCTCTGCCCCCCTAATTTCTCCATTAATACTCAATTCATATCGTAATGCTATGCTTCTTTAACAACACCCAAAATGTATGCCCTATTTCAGTTTTCTGTGTTTTTCGTGAATTATTTTGTGTTGTGTTGAATTTTTGGAGGGATAATGGTAATAATTGGCAGGAAATGATGATTACTTGAAGTGGGCTGTATAAATCTCCAATCTCGTTAATTTAATTTTAGCAGAAAAAAATTAATTCCGAGACATTAGAGGGAAGCATTCCTCCTTCTTTGAGGAGGGATTTCAGTGTGTGATGTTTGTGGGAAGGCAATAGTTTCACACCAAGAGTCATCGTTCTTGTTGGGTTTTTGAACACGATACCCATCAAAGTGGTATCAAATAGAACCCTACTTCTGGATTCCTTCAATTACAAGGCTGTAGGAAAAAAAATCAGTGCAGGTGTTTTTGAATCTGTCTTTAAGGTAAGGGCCTACAAAATTTTCCTTTTTTTTTTTTTCAGGGAAAAAAACCACTATTTTTCATTGAAAGAAAAAAAGGGCCTATGAAATTCCGTAGTTCACCTGTTAATATCCCATTGCATCTGAAAATGTTTATGGAGAAAGAGATCTTGTTAGTCTAGATAGAGACAAAAAAAACCTAAATATGAAAACACTAAATGAAAATGAAACTCTTCAACTCGACAACTTGCATAAAAAAATAAATTACCAACATAAAACAAAGAATCCATGCAGAGTACTTATTGTCACTCAAAAGCAGTCATTCTACAAGTAGTGTAGGGCTAATAGATCTATGTCTTCTTGTGGGCTAGTTTGTAAAGAAATGAACATACATTGAACAGTGAACAAGCAGTGAACATACAACAAACAATGAATAGGAAATGACCAGGTAGTGAACAATGGATAGAAAGTGAATTCCACATCCCATGAATTCCATAAGTTCTTGATGAACACTTGTTTCCTCTCTAGATTGGTGAATCTTCCAATGAAGATTCCATCAAATATTCTTGAGGATCTTGCATATCCCTATCCAACAGATGTTTCCTTTTTGACTTGATGTATGATGAGGCTTGTCATGGATGAATTCTTCCTTTGATCTTTCAATGATGTCACCAAGAGTTATATCCTTCATAGTTGACTATCAGACATCCTTCATGTTTCTTATGGTGACCTCATGAGCTCTTTCTTTTAATGCTTTTCCTTTTCCTTAGACTTCCTTATTTCAAATTTCTCCACTTCTTCGGTGAAATGTAATTCTTCTCTATCTTTCTTGTTATTTCCATTCTTGATTTTAGGACAATCTTTCTTGTAATTCTCAGAGCATTGAATATTAGCTATGTTTTTCTTTCCTTTTGATAAAATGTCTGAATCCTTTCTTTAACACTTTTCCCCTCGACTTGTCATTTCCTGTCTTGCATAGAAACTAAAAGTTGTTGATAGCCTTCTTAGCCTCACAGAAATTTGTTACCTTGTTCATCAATTATAGTATGAATATTATCTCATCCCATATATTGCAATTTAGATCATATGACGATAACCTTTTATCATTTGTTACCTTCAATCTGTTTAGATTAGATCTAAGTGATCTGACCTGATTTATCACATATTTAGACAATAGTTCTACGTGCTTATCATATACATATCTTTGATGTCTCCAATACTTCTAAAGAATCCCTTTCCATGTATTAAGAGGAGACCTTTTCATTGATATGTTCAATGACTTCACTATCTTCGAGGACAATGTCTATCCTCCTTTTCCATGCAAGAATTTTATATGGCCCAACCAACTAATATATATCCTTGCAAAAATGAAGTTATTTTACCAAATTTGATTATAGAATAAAGGATACTTACTTGAAAATTGAATATGAAATATTAAACTTGATCACTTTGATGATGGTTGAAGATGTATTAGTGCTCCTTTTAGATGATCTTCTTCCAAATGAAAGCCATTCTTCAATAGAGGAGATTGCTCCTTTTATGATGTCAACGCCTTTAGATCTAGCTTCATTTGTTGATGGTGATTGATGAGGATGTTTTGATGCTTCCTTGGATGATCTTATTCAAGGATAAGGATGGGATCCTTTCTTTAGTGAGAGGGAAATTGTCTTATAGATTTCGAAGATTATGAAAATGCCATGGTTAAAAACTTAATCCTTGAATGTATCTATGATTGCATGTCATTTTCTTGAATTTGACACCTTAGCTCTGATACCATGTTGAGAAATCTAGGGCATTAGCATTAGGTGATTTCTCTTCTATTAGCGATTTCTTGTGAATTCTTTTTACTTCTTTATATTAGGATATTATTTTTATTAGATTATTAGTGTTCTTATTCATCAAATGGTGACCATATCATGATCATAAATAAACAAGAGACACAACATGTAGGTTATGATCTAGGGCCAAAACCTCTCAGTCTTTGAGAGGAAAACCCGCACAAATTCTTCTTATAGAGATTAAAATTGATGAATAACAAGACCATGACCCTTGACCTATTAGCCACTCCAAGACCAAGACACATGTTTTGTAGTCAATCCTCTTCTTGACTCTTCTTCCACCAAGGTCTTCAATATTGCCTTGATACAGAGATATTCATCACTATCTTCATATAAATATTTCATTTCTGTGAGACCTCCTTGCTATCATGGCATCAATATCTTTCCCTTGAGATAGTATTGATATCATTCCTTAGCATCGAAACCTTAATCTGAGGTTCCAATTTAATATATTGCAGCTCCTCCATAATCATGACATCGAACTATACTTCGCATTATTGTAGTCTTCAGGTCACTGTTCTTTGGTTACCCAAATTTAGAGGGATCCAAATTCCCTTGACTATAATGATGTACAAACTTTCTTGTTGTATATATCCACCCAAAATGGAGACCTAAACTTACTTTTTGACTTTAATAGAGGTCCAAACTTATCACTGTTACATCTAGTTAAAAATCTCAGAAGTATATGAGAATTCTGTACTGGAGATCTAGACCTTCTTTCTTTCTCTTGCTCACGAAACCCATGAAGTAAGCCTTGCAATAATGATTTCATTTTCTTCTTTAAATAATTTACAAAAGTCACAATTACATATCATTTTGAAGACCAAACCTAGCTACATTTTACAACATAAAACTGGGGAGGGTATTTATTTAGTAGGTTATGTGGTGAGACATCTCTTATATGCTGATGACCTTATCCTAATTGAAAAATCAACTCATGGTCTGAGAGAGAATTTGAAGGCCTTGGAGATGTTTTGTGAATAGGCTGGGATGCAAGTAAATGCTAGCAAAATGAAGATCGTGATCTTCTCCTTGAAGAGGAAAAAGAAACAGGTTAATTTTATATTTGAGGGGAAACCCTAGGAAATTGTGGAAGAATAAAAGTATCTAGGAATTATTTCTCACAACATGCTCAATTGGAAGACATGTAGAGCTAAAAGGATTCAGGTGGGATGGAAAAATTTTTACCTTCTACAAAAAAAATGCAGGAAAGAAAAATTATGGGACTGGAAGACCAAGAAAACTCTTTTTGGGTTGTTGGTTATACCGGTTGTACTCTATGGATGTGAAGTTTGGGGGAGTAGTATGTCAGACCATAAGTGGAGGAAATTAGAAAGAATTAAAAAGCACCTAATCACTAATAATTTCAAAGTCAAATCAATGATTCCTTATGAGATATTTCTAGCTAAGGATGGTTTATTTCCGATGGAGATCGAGGTGATTTTTTGCTTGTTAAAGTTACTTAAAAAAGGTTGAACGCATGGATGAGCATCATTGGAATAAAATAGTTGTTTCAGAGGAGGTAACGAGGAGGAAGAAAAATTAGGTGAAAAAAAACAATAAATGGTTAGGTAAGTGGGGAATTAAGTGGAAAGATTGTCCTAACTCTAAAGAGGAAGTTAAAAAATGGGTGCTTGAAAAATTTAGGACTACCATGTGGGAAAAAAATATTGGTCGATTTATTTATGTCAATGATTTCAACTCGACATGTTCTCATGGTGAGAAGATATGTTTCGGTGCCAAAATCATGGGGAATGATAGATTATTAATAGCACGGTTCATGACTGGGTCTCATTATCTTAGATGTGAAACAGGTAGATGGACAACTCCAAAAGAAGAGTGGGAAGAAAGAATCTGCATGTTTTGTAGGAGAGGAGAGGTGGAAACAAAATGGCACTACATCATGGTTTGTCTAACTTATGAGGATATTCATAATTAGTTTAAATTTTTTTTAAAGGTGGATTGTTTGAACAAGTTTTTCAATGAAGCGAGACTTATCAAAACTCCGAAATTCTTGGTCAAGATTCATGGAAAGATAGTAGACTTAGAGAAAAGTTTGAAGTTGTGATGGGTTTGAGCCCTAGGTCCCTTAGAACACTTGGTCTCATGGATGTCATTAAAATCCCCCCATTCAGTTATTTAGAAAAAAAATTGGTACCACAATTTGTTCCACCTTAATTTGTTTTTCATCTCACAATATGAGGTACCTAGAGGCATCTTTGGATGCACATGAAATTGGCCAGCTTGGATGCTATTGCTCGACGCTGTAAAACATTCAAGTATTTCAGTCCTCAAATTCCATTTATGGATCACCGCATCCCATCCTTATCTTTCTTCAAGACTCCCATATGATGCTCATTCATCTTTGTAGACACAAAGTCCACCAATAAATTTTAAAGGGATGAAGCTTTCTTTTAGTTATGTCTTTGATATTTTGGCACTATAGTGGTATAGATGATGGGCACAAAGATGTTATATTTTATCTTTTTGCTATTGAATACATTTTTTCAAATCATCTATTAGTGAAATGAAAATAATCATATGATATTGAAGTATCTGGTCTGATCTCGCCTCTTTTTTTTCTTTCTAGGGTTTCTCATCTAGGCTGTGTGCTATAATCCTACCAAGCTATTTTAGTGTGGGGCTTCTGTTTTAATATTTTCTCGTCTTATTGCTTCATTTGGTGCTACAAATAATTAAAATTGTGTCAATATCATTTAACTCAAATTTTATTCGAGTGTTGAATGAAAACATGATCATTTAATTCAAATTCAAAGATCGACATGCTTGAAACCATAAACATATCCATGGATAACTCTGCTCCTAAAAGCGACAAATATTATGAAAAATTGAAAGTCCATGCTTGTATAAATGAGAATACAAGGGGGATTACTCTATCATCTAAAATCAAAGCATTTCTTTCCAACCAAATGCCCCATGGCACAATTAAAAGGAAAATCTTGGAGACCCTTTATATTTTCATTCTTGTACCATTTTTTGAGTCCTTCTTTAGTTGAATATCCTGACCAAATATATCTCAATCCTATGATTCTATCCATCTATTTCCACACCTATTGAGAGAAAGGAAATGACATGATGATATGAAAGTTAGATTCACCATTTTATTTGCAAAGACTATAATACCCAAGACCATGAGTATTTACATTTTATAGGATGTCTGATGCTAGTACCTCATTATTTAGGAGTAACCACATGAAAAAATGGGGTGTTGTAGACAATCGAATCTCCAGACCTTGGAACACCACCAATTTTGAGGACACAAGTACCCTTGAGTAGCCAAGGCATTATAGCTTTTATTGCGCTAGGTAAAGTGTAACCTGTCGGAAGGAGCATGTTTTGTGATTACGCTAATTAATCTTTTTGATGTGATGGTCTAGATTGAAAGATGCGAGTATATTCTGGTCGTTGCCACTCAATCCATCGATGAAATCTACCCCACTAAATTCCTTGCATATCTAAATCACGTGTTTAAATCGTACTTAAATTAATTTTTTACAAATCTTGATTAAAAATTTACTGTGCCATTTGCTGACCGCCACCTATCAAGATTAACAACTAGAAGGAAACCGAAACATTAAATCTTCTCCAAGTGTTGAAACTGGGTATACACTTGGCGGTGAAGGCATCAGAACGGGCCCAACCACATTGGTGCGCACGTTCCCAAGGGTCTCCTCATGCCTCTCGTGAACGTTGAGGAGGGGGACGGAGTTGTAACCACCGGGGACATCTGGCTGAAGCAGAAGGGTGGTGTGAAGGCCAAGAAACGGTACATGCATTTCTGTTCATTAGTGGGTTCACCACTTTCTGTTCGTGGTTGCGATGTCAAAGAAACCTTCGCCCGCCATCTCTACGAACGTCTTTCTTCCTGTGCGCTGCAAGTGTTTCTGGACAAGCCTAAAATGGAGCCGGGGCTCGGCATTTCTTTCCAAATAGATGCCTCCATTAAAAGAGCTTCAGTGCAGATAACCATTTTCTCCCCCAATTATGCGGATTCGAAATGGTGCCTGGATGAACTGGTCACCATGGTGAACTCTGGCGCTACCATAATCCCTGTCTTTTACAAAGTTAAGCCTCATGTGGTCCGGAAGACGGGCACCGATGGCAATGGAGCGTATGTTATAGCCTTGCGGAAGCACGAGCAGCAGAAAGACTGTGCATCCGACATTATTCAAAATTGGAGGCATGCACTTCATCATGTTGCTGATATAAGCGGTTTCGAGTTGCAGGGGTGAGTTACGAGCGGTTTCTGCTGAAGCTCCGCAACAGGATCGATAAGTAAGGGGAAAAGTTTTGTGTTTCTTGATTTTCTTGTTCCGTGATTCGTGGTTTTCTAGTGATTTTTATGTTTTCCGGTGGCTGGTGTTTGCAGAGTGGACATCGACATGCTCAAGATCGAAGTCCGTTTCAAGCATTTGAGCGTAGATGCAGATGTATATGTTGGTAGCAGATCGCTGCCGACTATTCCAAACTTTTCCTTGAATATGCTAGAGGTATGTTTAATTAAATCAACTAATTTTGATTTTAAAGAATGCAAATTATGGCGGGGCTTACAGGAGATTGTGCTTTTCAGGCGTTTTTAGGATTTCTGAAAATCTTTCCAAATAAGAAGAGACCACTTTCTATCCTCCATGATGTTAGCGGTATCATCAGATCAAGCAGGTGAACATCACTCGCTCCATTTAATTTCCTGCCTTCCTTTTCTAATCCTAGGATTGCCGAGTCTTTATTTTCTGGTGTCAAACCCTGCAAAAGTTTAGTATTTTAAGATTTGGAATTGCTGGGATTTTTGCAGAATGACTTTGCTTTTGGGACCGCCAAGCTCGGGGAAAACATCTTTACTCTTGGCTTTGGCTAGCAAGCTCGATTCGGAATTAAAAGTGAGTTCCCTTTACTATCCTTTAATTTCACACTTTTCCACACAATGCAGTAGAGCAAAGGCTAAAATTAGGCGTAATTTATAGGTATCCGGCTCTGTGACATATAATGGGCACAAACTAGAAGAATTCATGCCCCAGAGAACATCGGCTTACATAAGCCAACATGATTTACATATTGGTGAAATGACTGTGCGAGAAACGATGGACTTCTCTGGCCGATGTCAAGGGGTTGGAACTAGATATGGTAAATTCTTTGATAATGACTCTGTAAACTGATTCTCGGATTGGTTATGGTTGAGTAGTTTAACTATAAACTTTTCTGAAAGTTCTGTTATGACAGTTATGATTCAAAGATATAAATGGAATAAATGTTGTTATTATTATAGTTAGAAGTACAAATTTGTCCCTACGGTTTTACTAAGATTGACTGATCCAATTTACAGACAAGTTAGTTGAGCTTTCCAGAAGAGAAAAACAGGCTGGCATCAAACCTGATCCAGATATTGATGTTTTTATGAAGGTATGAATGCTGCAATTCAATAATTTTTTTATATATTTAATCGTGTTTTCCATTCGTAATCTGTCATTCCCTTTTTGTAGGCTATCGCTATAGAGGGGCAAGCAACGAGCCTGGTTACGGATTACATTCTGAAGGTAAGTGCATTTTTATTGTAAAGAATGAAAATCTTGCGGCCTGTTTAGTTAGCGGCAGGCTCTGATGGCTCGAGCTTACCTTGCATATATTAGGGCTGGACATTTGCGCGGATACAATAGTGGGAGATGACATGCACACAGGGATCTCTAGGGGTCAGAAAAAACGTGTAACTACAGGTTAGGTTTGAAATCTTTTCAATTTGTTCTGGCAACGATCAAATCGAAATTGCTTGGCGCCAAAGTTGGAATTGATCTGATGGCTTTAAGCATTTGGATTGCGCGGCTGAGTTTGTAATTTTAATTATTTTCGAATCTTAATTGGCATTTGTAATTGTTTTTTTGAATGGATTTTACATATTCTCACAAGTCGTGACTTTCTCAAACGAGTTTGTGGGCAACATGTAACTAGTAACAATTTCCCTCATTTCATTCCAAATTTATCTCATTCAAGTTCGTTCAAGTCCAATGTTGAAAACTAGGGTTTTTCAAGTTCATTCAAGTCCAATGTTGAAAACTAGGGTTTTATATAATTTTGTATTGTCCCTAACAACTAACTCTGAATTCCAATAATTAATTTGCTAAAATTCTGTGCAAGCACATAATGTTGGGTTTTATTTATTAAACTTTCCATCACGACTTGGGCCCTCTCACATTGTACATACCTTATTGTAAAACCATAGTTGGAATACATTAAAGTACATATAATTTAATTGGTATATACACATTATTACTAGCAATGTTCAAACCTTAAAACTAAGGTTGTCACATTAATTCATAGAAAAAATACACTTATCTGCTTCAAATATAAGGTAGGCTTTCCACCCTCTAGCTTGCCATAGACAACATGATTCATGAATTCCAACTACGCTTCACTCCGGAGTTGAGGCTGCAACTCCACATGCAACAATAACCGAGCAACCACATGCAACAATAACCTGACAATAACCATACTTCTACAACCAAGGTGTCAACCCAATTTAATAGCGGTTAGGAATTAGTCGTTAAGAATTTGTTGTTAAAAGATTATTAATTTAATATTAAAATAATAATAATTTTTTTTATTTTTTTCAATTCTTGTAACAACTAATTCCACATGACCTTTTGAGAGTCGAAGAAATTTGATTTAGGTGAAGAAAAATTTGACCCGAATTTAACCTTGAGCGAGTCGATAAGATTTGGGATTTGGACATGGAAGAGATTTAGGGATAGATGAAATCTGACGGTGAAAAAGATTTGACTCGCCCACCTATATTTGACGAGGATTTGACTTAGTCGAAGAAATTTGGACGTAGAAGAGATTTAACCCGATAACAAAGATTTGACACCGTAACTAATCTCAACCAATTGTGCAAAAAATATTTCTTCACATATATTTATATATAAATATATGTTATTTATTTGTATATATAATTTATTTTTTATTATTTTTAATATAATTAGTTTCTAACTGCATTTAAAATTATAAATAAATAAATTATTTTACTTTTAATTTATAAATATAAAATTTTACATATAAATTAAAATATGTAAGTTCAAATTTTACACTCAAACTAATTATTACTTAAAACTAAGCTCAATGTTAAGTCTTATGTTTTGATGGTCTAATTCATTTATTTTAATATCTATATACTTTTTTCAATTATGAAATTGTGTATCAAATTAAAAAGATGTTTATAAAATATATTATTAAAATAGTTTTAATATGTTTATGTTTTATGTTTATTTTGAAACTTGAATTAATTAAATATTAAAATAAATAATAAAAATATATTACTAATATAATTTTGATTTACTATTATGGTGTTTCAATTTATTAATTTTAATATTCACATAATTGTAATTTATTCAAATTTATTTTCAAATTTTATATTTATTTTTGATATTGTAGTTTAATTAAATATAAAAAAATGAAATAATAAAATTAATTATAGGATAATTTTAATTTGTTAATATAATGTGTTTTTTTATTTTTTATTTTTACTCTCAATGATTCTAATAAATATGAGATTCTAATAAATTTAATATCTACACTTAAAAAAAAAATGAAAATATTAATAAAGATGTCTATATAAATAAAAATATAATATAAAAAATAAGAAGGTATATTTGTTTTCTTTTTTTTAAATACACTTAGGTTTATTTAAATATTTTTTTCGATTTTTATTTTAAATACATAAAATTTTAAATTATTTTATTTTTTATGAGAAAAAAATAAATTAATGACTTTTTATTTTTCATATATAATTTTTTTTTATTATAAAATTATATTTTATTTATAACCGATATGTATAATATGTAGAAAGTTCAATGAGTAATATCAAATAAATTTAATCATTTCCAAACACCATTAAATATTGATTTCAAAAATAAAAAATATAGATAAGGAATCAATATAATATCTAGATATTAGATATTGACTTGTACAAATTTCATGGATATTTGATTAGTAGCAACTATCTTTGGAATAAATAGAATAATGGAAATTTGATTTATAGAGGTTTTGTAAGTTTATCTATACTTTTCTCAAACTTAAGAGTGCATTTTTTATTTTATTTTATTTTTTTAAGCTATAATCAACCTTATTTAATAATTAAAATTATTAATCATAATATTATTAAAAATTTACAAAGGCATATAATATATTTTGATATTAGCATTAAAATTAATGTTACCCACTATTAACAAATATTAATATTAATGTCACTCTTAATATTAATTAAATGTTATTGATATTAGTATTAATTAATATTATCAATATTAATATTAAAGTTAATAATAATAATACATTAACTATTATTATACTTTGTTATATATTTATTACTGTAATAATAAGTTGCATTAGTATTTGATATTAAATAATTAATATGTAGGAATATACTAATATTAATAAATAAATAAGTTTTATTATTAATATTAATTAATTTGAATAAGAATAAGAATATTATTTTTAATATTATTAATATTAAATCCTTGTGTTTATTAGTTCTTTTGGTTTATAATATAAATAATCGATCAATGTCATCCATGTTTAAATCAATTCCCTTGGGTTTACCAATTCCTTTGGTTTATAATTTGTTGGGTAATGGTTTTCCCTTGGGTTCACCAATTCCTTTGGTTTATAATATTAAACCCTTGGGTTTATTAGTTATTTTCGTTTATAATATAAATAATCGATGAATGTCATCCATGATCAAATGTCACATTCTGACAAACATTGTCTCAATATGAAAATCACCCATGGCCAACCATGGTCATAGTTGGTCAAACGTCGCATTGTGACAACAATTGTCTCAATGTTTAAATCAATTCCCTTGGGTTCACCAATTCCTTTGGTTTATAATATTAAACCCTTGGGTTTATTAGTTCTTTTGGTTTATAATATGAATAATTGATCAATGTAATCCATCATCAAATTGTCTGAATATGAAATCATCCATGGCCAATCATGGTCATACTTGGTCCAATGTCGCATTGTGACAACAATTGTCTCAATGTTTAAATGAATTCCCTTGGGTTCACCAATTCCTTTGGTTTATAATTTGTTGGGTAATGGTTTTCCCTTGGGTTCACCAATTCCTTTGGTTTATAATATTAAACCCTTGGGTTTATTAGTTCTTTTGTTTTATAATATAAATAATCGATCAATGTCATCCATGATCAAATGTCACATTCTGACAAACATTGTCTCAATATGAAAATCACCCATGGCCAACCATGGTCATAGTTGGTCGAACATCGCATTGTGACAACAATTGTCTCAATGTTTAAATCAATTCCCTCCTTTTGGTTTATAATTTTAATTGTCTCAATGTTTAAATCAATTCCCTCCTTTTGGTTTATAATTTTTTGGGTAATGGTTGTCCCTTGGGTTCACTAATTCGTTGGGTAATGATTTTCCCTTGGGTTCACCACTTGCTTTGGTTTATAATATTAAACCCTTGGGTTTATTAGTTTTTTTGGTTTATAATATGAATAATCGATCAATGTCATCCATGATCAAATGACACATTATGAGAAACATTGTCTCAATATGAAAATCACCCATGGCCAACGATGGTCATAGTTGGTCCAACGTCGCATTGCGACAACAATTGTCTCAATGTTTAAATCAATTCCCTTGGGTTCACCAATTCCTTTGGTTTATAATTTTTTGGGTAATGATTTTCCCTTGGGTTCACCACTTGCGTTGGTTTATTAATTTTTTTGGTTTATAATATGAATAATCGATCAATGTCATCTAGGATCAAATGTCACATTCTGACAAACATTGTATCAATATGAAAATCACCCATGGCCAACCATGGTCATTTTTTGGTCGAACGTCACATTGTGACAACAATTGTCTCAATATTTAAATCAGTTCCCTTGGGTTCACCAATTCCTTTGGTTTATAATATTAAACCCTTGGGGTTATTAGTTCTTTTGGTTTATAATATGAATAATCGATCAATGTCATCCATGATCAAATGTCACATTCTGACAAACATTGTCTCAATATGAAAATCACCCATGGCCAACCATGGTCATAGTTGGTCGAACATCGCATTGTGACAACAATTGTCTCAATGTTTAAATCAATTCCTCCTTTTGGTTTATATTTTGGGTAATGGTTGTCCTTGGGTTCACCTAATTCGTTGGGTAATGATTTTCCCTTGGGTTCACCACTTGCTGGTTTATAATATTAAACCCTTGGGTTTATTAGCTTTTTTGGTTTATAATATGAATAATCGATCAATGTCATCCATGATCAAATGACACATTATGAGAAACATTGTCTCAATATGAAAATCACCCATGGCCAACGATGGTCATAGTTGGTCCAACGTCGCATTGCGACAAAAATTGTCTCAATGTTTAAATCAAATCCCTTGGGTTCACCAATTCCTTTGGTTTATAATTTTTTGGGTAATGATTTTCCCTTGGGTTCACCACTTGCGTTGGTTTATTAGTTTTTTTGGTTTATAATATGAATAATCGATCAATGTCATCTAGGATCAAATGTCACATTCTGACAAACATTGTATCAATATGAAAATCACCCATGGCCAACCATGGTCATAATTGGTCGAACATCACATTGTGACAACAATTGTCTCAATATTTAAATCAGTTCCCTTCGGTTCACCAATTCCTTTGGTTTATAATATTAAACCCTTGGGGTTATTAGTTCTTTTGGTTTATAATATGAATAATCGATCAATGTCATCCATAATCAAATGTCGCATTGTGAGAACAATTGTCTCAATGTTTAAATCAATCCCCTTGGGTTCACCAATTCCTTTGGTTTATAATATTTAACCCTTGGGTTTATTAGTTCTTTTGGTTTATAATATGAATAATCGATCAATGTCATCCATGATCAAAGTTCTGGCAAATATTGTCTCAATATGAAAATCACTCATGGCCAACCATGGTCATAGTTGGTCGAACGTCGCATTGTGACAACAATTGTCTCAATGTTTAAATCAATTCCCTTGGGTTCACCAATTCCTTTGGTTTATAATATTAAACCCTTGGGGTTATTAGTTATTTTGGTTTATAATATGAATAATTGATCAATTTCATCCATGATCAAATGTCGCATTGTGACAACAATGGTCACAATGTTTAAATCAATTCCCTTGGGTTCACCAATTCCTTTTGGTTTATAATTTGTTGGGTAATGGTTGTCCCTTGGGTTCACCAATTCCTTTGGTTTATAATATTAAACTCTTGGGTTTATTAGTTCTTTTGGTTTATAATATGAATAATCGATCAATGTCATCCATGATTAAATGTGACATTCTGACAAATATTGTCTCAATATGAAAATCACCCATGGCCAACCCTGGTCATAGTTGGTCCAACGTCGCATTGTGACAACAATTCTCTCAATGTTTAAATCAATTCCCTTAGGTTCACCAATTTCTTTTGGTTTATAATTTGTTGGGTGATGGTTGTCCCTTGGGTTCACCAATTACTTTGGTTTATAATATTAAACCCTTGGGTTTATTAGTTATTTTGGTTTATAATATGAATAATCGATCAATGTCATCCATGATCAAATGTCACATTCTAACAAATATTGTCTTAATATGAAAATCACCCATGGCCAACCTTGGACATAGTTGGTCCAACGTCGCTTTGTGACAACAATTGTCTCAATGTTTAAATCAATTCCCTTAGGTTCACCAATTCCTTTGGTTTATAATTTTTTGGGTAATGGTTTTCCCTTGGGTTCACCAATTGATTTGGTTTATGGTATTAAACTCTTGGGTTTTTTAATCTCTATTGTTTTTAATATTGCCATTAGCCTTATTCATACCTTAGGTTTTTAATATTTATCCCTTAGGTCCACTGACTCCTTTGGTTTATAATATTAAACCCTTGGGTTTATCAGTTCTTTTGGTTTATATTGTTAATCACACATTCAGTTTATTACTCTCTTGAGTTTAAAATACTAATTCTCAGGGTTTGTTAATTTCTTAGATTTTTCAGTTTAAAATATTAGTTCTTAGGGTTTATTAATCTTTATTGTTTATAATATTCATCCGTTAGGTTTATGATATTTATCCCTTGGGTTCACTGGTTCCTTTGCTTTATAACATTAAACCCTTGGGTTTATTAGTTCTTTTGGTTTATAATGTTAATAATCTCGTTGGTTTATTAATATCTTATGTTTAAAATACTGATTCTATGGATTATTAATTTATTAGGTTTTTTAGTTTAAAATATCAATTCTTAGGGTTTATTAATCTCTTGTGTTTTTAATATTGATCCCTTATGTTTATAATATTTATCCCTTGGGTTCACCAATTCCTATGGTTTATAATATTTAAACCTTTGGTTTATGATGACATCTCGTTTGTATTATTAATTATCCCTTGGGTTTATTAATATCTTCACTTTAAAATAATAATTGTTAAGGTTTATTAATCTCTTAAGTTTTTTGTTTTTAAATATTTTTTCATATGGTTTATTAATCTCTTGAGTTTAATATTATTAATATATTAATATATATTATAAATAACTATTCAAATATTTATTAATAATGATTATTAGTAATATTATAATATTATTAATATATATTATAATGAATATTAAAATATTTATTAATAATGATTATTACTAATATTATAATATTATTAATATATATTATTAATAAATATTAAAATATTTATTAATAATGATTATTACTAATATTATAATATTATTTATATATATTATTAATACTATATATAAATAATATTATAATATTTTAATATTTATTTAGTAATATTAATAATATTATAATATTACTAATAATCATGATAAATAAATATTCAAATATTTATTAATAATGATTATTAGTAATATTATAATATTATTAATTATATAAACAACTATGATATAATATATATTATTAATATATTATTAGTTCTTTTGTTTTATTAATAATATAACCATCTATGATATTAATATATAAATAAATATTAAATTATTATATATTATTAATATTATTTTTATATTAATATATATTATATATATTTCAAGTTAATTTATGGTATGTTTATACTTAATATTTTTAATATATTAATCAATAATTTTAATATATATTATTAATACTTATTATAATATTATTGATATATATAAAATATTTTGTGATTTTAATCATAATTAATATATTTAATATATTAATATTCTTATTAATATATAATATATATATTTCAAGTTAATATAATAAAATTATTATATATAATATCTACTTATTGATATATAAATTAATGTGATGGGTAGTGGATATAGGTCTATTGGCGTATATCAACCACATTGGTAAATGTGGTTGTAAATCTATTTTATATACGCCTATATCAACCACATTAGTTTTTACTAATGTGATTGTGCTAGTATATATCACTGAAGTAAAAGTCTTAATAAAGAGCTTTTCTGTATCATCCCGTATATCACTACTAATTCCTTAAAATCTTGAAACCTGCGCTGACCTTTCTAATTCATTAAAAGCTTGAAACCTTAGCTGTACTTCCTGGATTATCCGTACCGAACTGAAAAACAACGTATTATTCGACGAACCGAATCGAACGACCGAATTTTCGAATTATTTGTTAGGAACTGAATTATTTGTTATTTGGTAGGAACTGAATCGCAGTGTTAGATCAAACTTATTTGTTTATATTTATATTATGAAGCCCTAATCGTCGAATATCTCTGCAACGACGATAATATATTTGTTTTGAATCATATCACAGACTCGCGATAGATCTGTTGTTCTACATAACTTCCATCGATCTAAATTAACTATCAATGTCAAATTACCATTTACCATAGTTCAATTGATAGATCTGTGTCTTTGTTTAGTTCCCAAAATTATGAGAAGTAATCTTTGAATCTACACCGTCTTTTTACTAGCCCCACTATAAGGAACTCGATATTTATATTTATTCGTGTATAACGTATGAAGGCTTTTGTGAATGTGATCAGGAAGAGAGCTGGTTATTTATGAGGCTCCAAGTCCTGTGACTGGGGTTCACAGGTACGCATTTACTTTGTTCAAACAGACAGCACCAGAAACTGTAAGTGTCCCTCCTGCATCGCGCCGAAACTTCAGCACCAGAGATTTCGCTCAGCGTAATGGGCTTGGCTTACCTGTTGCTGCTGTTTATTTCAACGCTCGAAAAGAGAAACCTCGAAGGCGTTAGAGTGTGCCAACTAGATTGCCATGGCGGTCACTTCCGATTATGATTATAGAAATAAGATTGTGATTTTGTGTTCGACAGTTATTGATTTTCAATATGCCAAAAGTGCGACAATGCTTTGTGTAATCGAAATCGTGGTAGTATTATGTACTACAAATATCTGCAAATATCTGATTTGAGATAGTTATCGTTACTTCATGCTACTCACAATTATTCGTCGGACTTGACAATTCTACACCGGATTGTGCATTAATCTATTTTCTGATGGTTTATATCTGGATTTGGAGAGTTAGGAAAATTAAAGATTAGACCTTGCATACAAAATATAATATTACATATTCATTTTTATCAAATGTTCAGAATTAGTTTTTATCTGTTTTGGTCAAATGAATCTACGCGAGTCTGGCTTGCTGGCTATGTCATATTTAATTTTTCCTCTTTTGGGAAGTCTCCCTGGCTAGGAATAGGCTAATTTTTTAACACTTTTCAAAGTTTTTCATTCCATCATGACTTGGACAAATACACAAGACAGCCCTCCCTTTTACCACATATCTATCCTACAGATTATGCCCTCACCTTGTTTGTATACCTGCTGGCTACTTCAATGGAGCAGCAATAGGGAACTGTGGTTGCCTAGCGTTGGAATAAGGAGAACACTACAACATTTGCTGGAACTGCTGGAACTGGGATGGGTACCAACACAAAGGCTGAACTACTTGTACTGTGGAGCTTACTTTGGTTTGCTTATAACTTTCAAATCTAGAATCTTTCCATATACGGGGACGCCAAGAGTGTTATGAGCCGGATCAAAAGTACTTCAACATTTCAGCCTCCAAGCCTGCTCAGCTGGACAAACAGAATTCTATATCTTCTGAGGCTTTTGATCTCACCTCCTCTGCATCACATTTGCAAGGAGGCTAATACTGGTGCAGATAGATTATCCAAACAAGGGTTGGACATCCCTTTTGGATTCCTACATATCCAACATTGGCGAGGTCCCAACTTATTGAGTTCCTATACTCTGTCATGTGCCATAGATTCAGTTTTTTCTGTAATGTTTCTACGCTGTCATATGGTGGACTAGTTGCTCTGGTTTACAGTATTATATATTTTCTCAGTTAATTGTATATATCCTATATGTTTCATTAACAATAAACTTCTCTATGCCTCGCTGAGCAGTGTGTCGCTACTTTCAGTTTTATGATTAAGATATCGCCAGAACTATACAAGATATCCAAGACAAGGATATGCAAATGTACTGTTCTTGTTATTATTCAAAGACAGCGATTTTTCTCTTCTGAAAAAAATGAATCTACGTGAGCGTCGTCTCTTTCTTTCTTGATAAAGTTTGAATTAAAACCCTTTAATTAAATTAATGTGTCGGGCAAAAATATATTAGATAAAGACCAAACGAATATGGTCTTTCTTGGAGAAAGTTTGAATTAAAACCCTTTAGCTAAATTATTGTGTTAAGCAAAAATATATGAGATAAAGATGAAACAAATATGGGATGAGAGTAAAATTGTTTTGAATTATTATTAATCACGTGGGATTTAATTAGGTTAGAAGTCAAATAAATCTACGCTATTTTTTTCTGTGTTGCGTAAAGTTTGAATGGAAAATCTTTTAACATTAAGCGAAATATCAGATGAGCGTCTCACTTGCAAAATGGATGGGATGAGAATTCAATTGATTTGAAGAATCATTAAAGCGCATTTGAGGGTTTTGCCAAAAGTCCAAAAGTTTAGATTTTCACTAAGCGCTAACGGTGGTCGAACGAATTTCGAAATTTCGGAAATATCTTAAGCGGACCGAGAGGGAGTCAAATTCGCACCAGTACCCAGAAATTGGCTGAGGATTATAAAGAATTGGGATTATAAATTGTAATTGTCAAAATCGACAAGGTTATTCAAAACGTTAGTAAGAATTAGCATTGGTCCTGTAAATTTTATATTTATTTTTAATGTAATATATATCGGTAGTTTTCCATTAACTTCATTTTAATGATTATCATTTCACAATGACTTTCGAGCTGCTCTAAACATTTGCTTTATAGGCATAAAATGACAAGTAACACATCTTTTATTCTTATAACTCGAATAGTATTTTTTTCAAAATATATAATATAAAATTTCATGGTTTAGAAATATTATAGGCATAAAATGACAAGTAACGCATATTTTATTCTTATAACTGTAATAGTAAATTTTTGAAAATATATAATATAAAATTTTATTGTTTATTATTTTATTTTAGATTAAAAACATAACTATTATTTTATTTTATTTTAAAAACATAACCATTAATTTATTTTATTTTAAAAATGTAGAAACTATTTTATTTTAAAAACCTAACAACTAAAAATAAAAACTAAATTTTTATAATGTGATTCAAATAAATTATGAAATAATAGATTATAATATAATTTAAGTAATTTATATTTAGAAATATTAATTATGTTGGTTAAAAATAATATTGGTTTCAGAAATATTATAGGCATAAAATGACAAGTACCACATCTTTTATTCTTATAAATGTAATAGTATTTTTTCAAAATATATAATATAAAATTTTATTGTTTATTATTTTATTTTATTTTAAAAACCTAAACTATTTTATTTTAAAAACTTAACAATTAAAAATAAAAACTATATTTTTTATACCGTGTTTTAAAAAAATTATTAAATAATATATTATAATATAGTTTAAGTAATTTATATTTAAAAAGATTAATAAATAAATAATTAATTGATGAAAAAAAAATTGAAATTGTATTTCAAATTATAATATTTAATTTAAAAATTAATATTTAATAATGTTTATAATAAGAAATGTATTAATAAAAGTTATAATTAGATATATAAATAAAATACACATTATTGTTAATTAAAATTTATGAATAATAATTTTAAAGTATCATAAAAGTAATAGTTGATGTATTCACTTGATCACATAAATAATATTATTGTTCATGTTCAATTTTCACTTAAAGTTACTAAATTTAGGTAAAACAGTCATACTCATGGTTGTACAACACACCTTTCATAGTAATTAGTATAACACAAACATTATGAAAATAAATAATAATTGAACATAAAATAATCACTCAATGTTAAGTTCAAAAATACACATTGCAATTCCTTTCTTTTTTAAATTTTTTATCCAATTTTGAGTTTCATCTTAGATGAAGAGAATACATTAAATCCTTATTCACTAGGTGATTTGGTACCCAAAATCTACTATGCAAATAGATAAACCTAAATAATGTTAAATTATTCACCATTAAATATTTATAAACTGCGCCATAACAAAAAAAACATAATGATCTCATCCTAATCAATTAAAATTTTCAAAACCCTAATTAAAATTCACTAAAATTTGAAAAAAAAATTCTATAAATTATTATCAAATATGAACATAAAGTAGTATTCCAACATGAACAAAATTATTGTGATAATAATAACCATTCAACATCAAGATCAACCAAAATTTACAACCAAACCATTCATACATACTAGTTAGTGAAATGCCTTCTTGCTAAAGCAATCCAAAGTGCACATCCTCCAGAGTTTAAAGTGCAACCAAAGACAGAATCCTTCCTTAAAGATTTGTTGGAGAAGATTGAAAGCCACCTGTAGCACATCAAAATTACCCAATATCAAGTAACTGATCGCATTCAGAGAATGGACGATAGGATCGAACGTATGGAGAAGCTGCTTCAACAGATGCAACAGGTGGACATGCCTGGATCGCATGCCAAGGATCCAGCCCCAATTTCATCTTCTGATGGATAGTTTTCATAGTTTTCATAGGATCTTGTCTTTTTGGAAGTATGGAAACTTATGTTATGTTATATGCGTGAACTTATTTTATGTTATCTGCTTGAACATGGTGACCTAGTAGGACAACTAGTGAATGCGTTGTATAGGATAAAGATACAATTTCAATTTTGGCAAGCCTACAAAGCACTTAGACGGCCAACAGACCTGGTTTCCTACGGGCAGGTTGAGGCCAAGTATAAATATTTTAATGTAGCCTGTCCTGCATTTATAAATAGAAAATAGAAAGGCACTACCTAACTTACAAAAAAAAAAGAATAATGTTATTGAGTTGAGACGCTTCTTGTACAACTCAGTGTGAAGGCTATGTGTAAATATGTCAGTCCCTCTTAAAATAAAAATAAAATATTTTTTAAATATAAGAGCAATGTTGACTATAATAAAAAAGAAAAAGAAAAAAGAAAATATGTTGTCCATATGACCTAAAAATATTTCATGTAAAATAATTAGAAGTAAAAAAAAATACGTTAGTTAAAATTTTAAACCTTATAATTTTCAAAATAAAATTAACATGTGATATCAGCTACATGTATATCTATATATAGAAAAAAAAAAGTCAAAATAAAATATTTTAATGTTATATAGAATATAATATCCAAAGTGATTTACTTATAAAATATTTTAATGTCAATTGACATTGACATATACTTAAAAATATGATAGAATGGTTTAATACACATGTTATCTAATCTACAACATTAAAATATACAATTTGAAAAATGAAAAATTACACATTATTTTTTTACACTCTAAAATAAGTTTGTAGCTATATAATTTTGATCCCTTTAGGCTCATGCTAGAGTTGTGCTTAAGATGAATATATGTGGGTGAGTATTAATATGAAAAAAGTGCTATGCTCAAGGTTTAAATAAGTAATAAATTAAGAACTTAATTGAAAAAAATAATTTCACGAAAAATGGTGAGATAAATTAGTTTTCAAACAATGAAATGATATAAAGGACATACATTAATCATATAAAGAAAAAAAATTATTAGAGTATATCATTAAACTTATAAGTTATAGGAAGATAATCATCTAGTAACCTTACAAAAATACCAACAACATCCCCAAAAATCATCATCAAATTCACAAACAAATTTACTTGTTAAAATAATGTCATAGTTAGAGTTACAATTTGTCTTTGGTGTGATAATTTCTAAGTAAATGAGTCTATTCCTAGTATTTAGGAATTTTTTAGATGAAGATATTTTCTCTATCTTGAGAAAACATCAATGTATTTATATTATAAGATTCTTTGATAAGTCAAAAAGGGAGGATTACATTAATCCTACAATAGATGGTTCCCTTAGTTGGACAAGTGTCCAACATACTGAAGTTGGTTCAGACATTGTGTTGGATGAATGGAAGCAAGGAGATTATGAGTTTTCATCCAAGTGTTACGCAACTATTCGTTGTGCATGATGGATCGGTACAAAGGTAATGAATCATCCTACTTTTAATGGAGTTGGATATATTTCTAATTTTATTAAATACATTTAGTCACATATTTAAGAAATGTAAATAATTCCTTTCATGGATATTGATTTTCAAGCAATCCCTCCACGATTGTCGGGAGCTCACTATAACAAATTGTAGAATTGTGCTTTAGTCAAGTCTTCTATGTTGTGTTGTTTCACTATTCTTGACAAAAGATCTAAATTGATCCCAATATATGAGGGTTATACTAGCCCTCAGAATTATGTCCAATTTTTTTGTGCTATTTGGACAAAGTATAAATTTCCTATTGAGTTTTGGGTGCTTTAATTTATTCATACATTGGGCACATTTTCGTAGGCCTCATATTTAAAAGAAGAAATGAAGAGATAGATGACTAGTTTGGATTCAGTGGTAATTCAAATTTGTACTGAATTTGATTTCTAAGATGAGGATGAAAAGATAGATAGAGTTATTAAATAAATTAAGAGGGTACCATTCCCCACAAAAAATCCTATTGTTTCATTCAACAACTATGAATATTGTGGAAATATATATGAATCTAGATCTCAAGAAGTTGTTTCTTGTGGTAAAATTAATAAACATCCTAAAGAGGATGATTTTGAGGAATTAAGGCATTTATCCTTCACCCAAATTGAAGGCTAGACATAAAAGGTGATTCAACATTGCAAATAATGCTATACAAGGGTGAAATGATTCCTTTAGCTATATTGTGGTACATTTCCATGTAACCAGTATCCTATAAATGTTCAAAGTAGATTTCTATCAATGCTATGTCTATTGAAAAATTCCATCTCCATGTTAATACCTCAAATTAACATCTTGGGCATATGACATCTAGCATATATGATTCCATGTAAAATTTATATTGTCTTCTTGTAGGTGGATTATGAACTTGTTTTACATTTTTCATGATGGAAACTGCTACAATATCTACCAATTGAATTCTTCGCACTTAGGTACATGTGTATATAAATGTTACTTGGTTCTCCTCAAACATTCATGAATTTGGCATACCATTCCACTGGAAACACATAACCACTACCATTTGAAATTCCTTTCTTAACAACTTGGTCTTATATAAAAAATAACACACCTTACACTGGGAGTATGGGGAGCAGGTCAAGACGCAACTGGTTTGGGTAACTCGGATTATCCTGGGCCGTCTGATTCATGAGAAAAGGAGAATTGGCCAAGCTATGCGGGAGAACCTTCACAGCATCAGGGAAGGACTCGACAAGATTATCGATAATATTCAAAACACTTTGATGATTGCTGGGTATTTGGACATTCTTCAACTAGACTGTGCACCACCGGCAGATGATCCAGGGGACCGATAATGGGAGAGCGTTGTGACAATGCAAGCATCGAATAGCGTTGGGGAGAGAGAACTAGCATTGAGCATGTCTAGGTTCTTTTCTTTTTGTGTTACGATAAACTCTTGGTGACATTCAAGCCCTATTATGTTCAAAGTTCAGAGCCTAAGTAGATTTAGTTGGTTAAATGTTGAAGCTCTAGCCCATTTATCTATCTTCGGGGTCATTAGAGAGGATACCGCTCTAGTTTCCCATGTTGGGCGAAGATGTTTTGACAATTTTGGACAAAGAGTCTCATTTTTGGCTTGCCAACAGATCTATGACTGTAAATATTAAACTAGTTAATAGAAGGTGTCCCATAGCTGTTGATTAAAAAAAAAAAAAATCAAAACACAATTGCAGTGTTCTACGTAAATGATAACAAGTTATAACTCTATTGCGCAAGGTAAATTCAGAGATTATAGGGAAAGGATGCATGATAGAGAAAGTATGTGCTATAGTAACACGGTTTAGGGATATGGCACTAGTTTTTACTATGGAGTTGTTGTATAAGGAGGTAAGATAGGTTGCGAGAAAGAGAATGCATGATGACACAAGGTGGGACAGGTACACTGAGGGTACATTTATAACAGTGTGGAGGATTATGATAATGCCAGACAAACAAGTAGTTTTGTTGTGCAAGGAAGAAGGTGAAATAATAATAGAGCTTGCAGTGATGTGAAAAGAAAGAGGGGTGATATAGGTTAGGATTCATGTCATAGCATGTGGTAAGAGGGAAGGATGCATCATAGAGAAAGGAAAAGGATAACAGTGGCTGTAAAATTTTCATTAATAATTCAATTTGAGAGTGTCATTAGATAGGAAAAGTCTAGTTATCTAATAAAGGATATTACATTGTTACACAAAGGACCATGAGATATTTGGGTTTGCATTAACACCATAGCATAAGGTAGACTTGAAAGGATGCATTGTGGAATGAGAAAACATGGAGGCTCATGTTATTGTGGTAATGGAAATGGATAAGTATGGGAGAAAGGAATAATGATGAAGAATGAAGAGTAAGTGAGAATGTAAAAGGATTAGCATAAGTGTTCCTTGGAGTATATAGGAAATTAAAGGAATATTGGAAGGCTAAGAATCTAGGAGGAAATACATTTTGCAAGAAATAATAAAGAACATGGATATAGGTTTTAACCATGTAGAGATGTTACCTGCAAATAATTTCTTAAAACATAAAAATGACAATGGAGAGAAAATAAAATATAGACATAGATTTTATCCTCCAACCCAAACCAGGAAAACCAGATTCATTTAGAATTATACTCCTTTCAATGTTACAGTGCATTATGTACGTTATAAAGCTTTAAAAAACCCCAAATTATTAACCATGGATTATAACATAACCATAGTAACTTGATAAAATCTACAAAATACCATGGGAAAAAACCATAATTCTCACAACTATGCACAAAAAACCATGCACAAAACCATGGGTAAGTTCGCCCACCATATTTGGGTCCTCCCCATAACCTTGGGTTTTCCAAACTACCATTAGGTCCTCATAAAAAGCGAATTTTCCCTGGAGCCCGTGTAGGGGGGATTATTTCGCCGTGCAAACCCCCTGGTAGGGAGGCTACCTCCCTCCTGTTGTGCCCGATGCAATGTAAAAAAATCTACAACTAGTCCTAGAAAGAATATAACACATACCCAACATACTCCCACTTATTTTTTTATTTCCACCAAGGGGGCCACAAGAGCACAGAAGTCATTGGTCCCAAGCTACAATGCCCACTCTTTCTCTACACCAAGAAAACTTATCAGTGAACACATACTTTTTAAATGCAACTGAAACATTCTTTAATGTGTCCACCTTTACGAAAAAAAACCATTTTGTCCTCAACCATATTTCTCACAAAGTGATATTGAACATCAATTTTCTTTGTCTTCAAATGGTAAGCATGGTTCTTTTCCATTAAAATTTCACCTTGGTTGTTAGAGTCGATCCTTATAGCTTGATGTACCAACCCCATACTTGAACACAAATATATTTGCAACCAAACTGTTTATTTTCTTGCATGAGTTGCTACCATGTATTCATCCTCTATAGCTGAAAGTGCCACTAGAAAATATCACTTTCTCATCCATCTAACTTATGTTCAAATAGACACATACCCACTTGTATATCTTCTCCTATCCAAATCTCCAAACTAATATGCATCAACATAGTCAATGATGTCTGAAACTCTGCGCGATCTTGGTCTTCCATGGTAGCACAAACCATAATCGCTAGTACCACACAAATACCTGGAAATACACATCATTGTTGTCCAATGCTCATTTCCTCGTTTTGAGTTAAACTTGCTCAATACTCCCACCTATGTTTGGAATTTGATAGGCGAAATACTCGTCATAAAGAATTTTTACCATATGTTACATTTAAAATTTTTAAATTGTTGTTTCTTGTGATGGGTTTTGAAATGCACAAAAAAATGTATTATTGATAGCCCACAATGTCAGGAAAACATCATTACTATCCTCTCTAAAGGCATGGGTCATCAATATAATTATAATGTCATCGCAGTTATCCATAATGACAAAATCAACTAACATAAAAGATTGAAAATAGGAGTAGGCTAAGAAAGTCCTTGGAGAGCTTAATGTTTAATGAGATGGGTATATATATATATATATATATGCTATTACAATTTAATTAATAGAAGCATGTTAAAATAGTATGTTAAAGGACCTCTTGTTATTCCTCATTTGTAAATCTCTTCTGTGTATTTTCTCTATATGATTTCCTAAGGTATTTCTCAGTCTAATTTATCTTCCCCCTTTTCTCAGTTTCTTTTTATTCCTTGAATAAATGTTGTCTTAGTGTTTGCAGAAGTGTTTCTATTTGAAGAGTGCTCTATTGAAGTTCCTAGTTTTTTCCATTCCATTTCTTATTTTTAATCCAATTCCTTGCATATTATTTTGCTACACAGTTGCAATGTGAGAAGGTATTTCACCGATATCAAAATGACTATTTTACACCCTAATTTCAAGTTGAATTTGAATTACTTATAACAAAAAAGATGATGTATTTAATTAAAATGTTTTATTGAACATTCTTATTCAAAAGAAGAATGCCTTTCGCATAATAAATATTGATATGTACAAAATTATATGCTCGGGATATTGAAACTAAAGGGCTTATTAAGATAATAAATAAAGACCATATTCTCTTTCATATCAGGGCAGATATCGATACTGACGAAATTTGGCAACGTATACATATTCTCTTACAACATCTCAGTTATGAAAATATTTTTAATTGATCAAATCAACAGGAAACTTAGCCTATTGAAACTTGAGAATTTTTGCCTTTGAAGAATTAAAGTAGTTGAAGTTCGACTAACTAATGTATGAGATCAATATGTTTAATTAGACAAAACTTACATCAATCAAGTTTAGCCTGATGTTAATAAGGATTTAACCTCTATTTTGTTTTTTCCCATGTGCAATAGTTTTCCTAATATTGTAACTTATTTTTTCTACGTACCTTACTTTTCCTTATAGCAAGGAAAGAAATGTGGTCGATCATCTAAAATGATATACGAGGAAAATTATTTAGTGTTTGAATTCTAATACTTGTTTATTGTCAAACAAAAGAAATTTGTGAAATGTAATTAATTTTCACTCTACTAATTATACATAGGTGACAAAGGGAAATATTTTTCATAATTAATAAAATTCTAAATTTGTGAATTTATGACATTCGAAGGAAATGAAGAAGCTCTTGAAAGAAATTTAGACTCTGATGGAAAATTATATAATTACTATACTGCTTTAATTCAAGTGGATGTTTGTTATGTACAAGCACAATTAATTAATTAATTTAAGATAATACATCTTCGATTTTCTTTGTTCATACCTTCTAAAGGCATTGCAGAAAATGGAAAACTTAAATTTTTTCTAGGTTTCAACGTATGCATCATGGTTTTTCCTCTTATGGTTTTCGTCACATGAAACATGAATTTTCAATTTTTGGTTTAATAGTGTTTATAAAGTAGCAATGTGAAAAAAATATATATAAATTAAAATGGTGAAAAAAAATTATATATAAATAATAAATGTGATGAAGTGATTAAGGTTGGGTATGTAGTCATTTAAAATTATCAAAAATATTAATTATTATGTGATCATTTTTCAAAGCATTAGGTAGTTGGAAGAGTGAATGCATGATTCGTTGGGTAAAATTGTTATAAAGCAAGGGTCTAGGCAAAATATACTATAATTTTGAGATAGAATCAGATACAAATTATTGATAGACATAAGTATCTTAAGAGCATAAAATATTCATCCAAACCACATACCCAAACTATGCTAAAATAACACATAGAAGAAAATATGCATGTGGTTGATGTTCAAGAGAAAAATGACGTTGTGGAGTCGCTATTAAGTAAATCAGGGATCATTAATGTTTAGGATTTTTAAATTATGGATGCAACACATTATCCTATCACCGTGTTTCAACTATCATTCAACTAATAAAAATAATAATTTTGTCAAAAAAACATATTGCATAGGAACTTTTTTTTATATCACACTTAAAAACAAATTACAAGCCACATAAACAATGCTCATGAGATCCAACATATTCCAAACAAGGAGAATATTGTTGAGAAAATATCTTAACAAAAATCCAACAACCAACAAACCAATCCTACCTATATAATATTGTAAGCATTATTTCAAGTCTGCCATTTAATGCTTTCATTACATCATTACAAATATTATTATAAGAATCATAAATTACATATAGTCAAATTTGTCTCGATTTTATTCATCAACACTCACATCCACTATGGAATCTCGCAACCATCTCTCTTTCTTCACCATCTCATCTTCAAGTTGTCACTTGAACTCCATTTAAAACATAAACACATGTAACCATTATTGAAAAACATTTTATAATTGACACTTCTCGATCACTCGAAGGACAATTTCGATACTAAACCACCATATGGAGAAACTCTCATCTATAAAAATGCAATGAACTATATTTTTATAGTCATATAGATGAGTTTTCTAGGCACTAAGTGTATCCCACAAAAAAATATGAAACTGAGCTTTATCACACACATGGACCTCATAAAGTAACTTGTAATTGATGCTATTTAATCCTAAAGCACAACAAGATCCATTAGTGTATCACAGATTCTTACAATAAAATTAGTGATATGTTCTCTTGACACCGAAGAACATAGAGAACCATTAATTTAATTTTACTACTTTGTCAATTTAATTGGTTCTACACCTTTTACATACATAATTAAAACTAATTAAATATTACAACAAAAAATTCTTGAATGTATCTGATGCCATCTAAGTAAATATCAAATCAATCTTCATCTTGGAATTTCTTCACAAAGTTTAATTGTTAAAATGGTAAATTTTAATAAGTTCACACTTCCATATTAAATTGAGCATAATTAATATGTTTATTATGTAAACTCCAAAGGAAAAGAAGGGCTTCCATGAACAATGTTAGCAATAAACCTATGATGAAGATTTACTTCAGCACTTGAACACAATACTACATCTCCTCCTCTCCTTATTTTCCACTTCAATGCTATCATCAATGGTATTTCTTAGGAACGACTTCCCAACGAAGCGATCATGTGATGAACCATTCAGTTGGATATATAAATTTATGTAGAGACACTTCCTTGAGGATTTTTTCTCTCCCTCATGCCATCTATGGATCTTTGCGGGTCCTCCTGTGTTGACTTATAGTCCATGCCTCCACCCTTAGGCTGCTTAGTGCTTGTTGGAGAAACTGTTATATCAAAGGTTGTGTCGAATTCACTCTTTGATTTGATTTGTGACTAGGTTTTGTGAAATTTCTCATGCAGACAAGTTAGGCTTTCCGTCTTGAATCTCCTCGCCTCTTGTTTATTACCCAAAATGCATAGAAAAATTATAAATTGAATAGAAAATAGGTTGCTTGTATCTTCATGGATTACATCCCTCTCTTCATGAAAGAACAAGCAACACAAAAAAAAAAAAAACATTTGATGGCAAACATTGATGTTGAATTTGTGAATATAACTATTATACGAAAAAACCGAATTTTTGATCAACTAGTATTATTTGATCCTCAAATGTAAAACAAGTGCAGTTCCATCCACATTAGAAATGATGAAAGGTTTACATACTAATTATTATAAAGAATCTCATTTCTATCAATATGTCGCTTGTTCAATCATTCATCCAGCCACTTCGTCCTAGAAAATCAATGATTCCCCCTTTCTGGTGTAGTTTACGCGCTTTCTCTCAAGGATGTTTCGAGTAAAAAATTTAGACATTGTTATGGAAATAGTTTAATACATGCTCCACAAAAGGTTGACCTCTTCCACACAAAAGAATATACTGAAAGGAATATTCACACAATATTTTTTGGCGGCTCTTACCTTTTTCAAATACTGACAATGATATTTCACACGCAAAGATATATATCCTTACTCACTAACCCATCACTAGCTAACCTATGTACAAAGTAACAATTAATTCTTCAAAATTATTCCAGCATATTGGGCCCTCCCTTGAGGGAGTCAAACCCATATCAATCTGATACAAAATAATAATTTTGAGGAAAAAACGTAGTGCACGCAAAGTTATTTATATATCACACTCGAAACCAAATTACAAGCCACATAAATAGTGTTGATGAGATCCAACATATTTAAAGCAAGGAAAATATTGTTGAGAAACTCTCTGAACAAAATTGAAACAACCAACAAACCAATCCTACCTATATACTATTGTAAGCACTATTCCAATTCCAAATTCCAGTTCTAAGTCAAATTTCATTCTTGATAGGATGGTTACATGGAAGCTTCTCAAAGCTCATGGAACATTTCTTCTCTAAATAGTAGTGCATGATTTTGAAATTTTTTAATTTAGAAACCTACATAGCACTCCATGGAAAATAACCTCTTGAAGAAACTAATGAATAGGTTGAGGAAGATGGTAGCACAAATTTACTCGCTGAGTGGATCCCCTCTTCTAGTTTTCACAGGAAAAACTTTAGCTCACGTAAGAAAGTATTAAGAATGTTAATACGTTGATAGTTTTAAATATACATTTTTATGTAAGCTAAGAAACCGAACATAAAAAAGGTATATTGCTAAAATATGACCTTATCTGCATTTATGATAATTGTGTAGTAATATTCCATTCATTTTTTTACTGAAATTGCAACATTTAAATGCTTTAATAAAAATTCAAATTGGGAATAATCAAATATGAGCAGATTGATTATAGTAATAGCAACCCGAGGGTGACTAAAATAGATTTATATATTTGATCATGGTTTCTGTATAGTATTTTTTGCAGAAGAATTGATAAGTGGAATCTAGATGGTTTGGGAGCCCTCGATCCTGCCAATAAGTGAGTAAAATAAAATTCGTGATTGAATAAGTAATTTTTGTGTTATGGTCATGTTGTTTTTTTGTCTTATGATAAATATGTGAAAATATTTAGCATAAAAGGGTATTTTTTTAATAAAATATTTATTGGTGAAGGATTAACTTATTCCCAAACATGAGGGTTGAAGGGAAAAATTTTGAGCATAACGTTTCATGACAAGAATCATAAAAACCCAAAATGTAAAAAAAAAAAATTGTTTGAAGGGTAATGAGGAATTCAAATTCCAACCTTACTTCCACTCCATGTGCAATGTCTTGTCTAGTACATACCATTGCATACATTCAGCTAAAAAATTCTCTTTCATATGGAACATCAGACATGTCCTCTTCCTCTTCCTGTGCCTTTGGACTTCGTTCAACATATAACTTTACACCTACATGAATAGGAACCTTCAGTAATTTACTATCCTGCATGTAGAAGCCCTATATTTTCTTCTTTTTGAATTCACTATTTTGAGGTACGGACTTAGAATTTGATTGAATGGCTATGGAAGGCGTGTTTATATTTTTGTGATGATGTAATTTTTTTTTATTTTGAGGAACGTGTTTAGTTCCTAGTTATTTCCCCAAGTACTTATTACAGTTATATTTCTGGCTATTTTCTTTGATCGATGTGGAATGGTAAATGTTATGAACGTTGTTTAATTATGAATGAAATGCATACCTAAGATATATATATATATATATATATATATATATATATATATATATATATATATATATATATATCATATAAATAATTTTTATATTGATAATTTCAAGTATATCAAGATTTCCTTATGCACACATGGAATTAAATACTACCATCACAAAACATAATAAAAAATTTATTTATATATGCAAGAAAATATTTTTCAAAAGCTGGGGTCCTATATGAGTAACTATGCATAACAAATCATCCTATATTGATAGTATAGAGTTCATGGGTTACCGCTACCTTTGGAGTTGTAAGAATTCAAGAAAAGTATATGGAACACTAAGGATCAATGCTAACTAATGTACCTATGTGTGGATAAAGTTAGATTTGTACACTTGATTGTAAATTTTTTTATACACATGTTCCTAGTTGTTATATTCTGAGCGTGTAGGAGACACATTGACATTTAAGAGGGTTCATCAAATAAAAAATTGTATTTTTACTCCTGTGTGAACTAGAATGTTCTGTCTGTAAGTTAGATGTGAAGATGAACATTAGATAGTACAAAATTCATGATAATACTTTAAGTATACAGAATGTTGTGTAAGGACCACTTATTCGACATAATTGTTAGGGGCGACTGACTTCCTAACTCCCCAGAAGATATTAAATTAGTACCAAGTTGCCCATGACTGGATATGTATTTTTCATTAAAAAGGAGCTCTATATTTCAATATATCCAACTTAATGGGTTAAAAATTAACCATTGTCAGGCCAGGAGGTAACTCCACCAAAAATACTCAATGAATTGATTTTGGAGGCATATGAATATATACATGGAGGCGAGAGTGTTGGGATTCATTTCCCAATGTCTCTTAAACTTCCTTATTGTCTATTTACATTAATGTATAATTTTTCCCAGTCCCTTAGGATTAGGTGTCAAGATTCACCCCCTTAATTTGAAGGGATGTTGGTGAGTGAAATAATCATTCTGAATTTTTGAAACTTTTCTCTTTCAAGCACTTTGGTGAAGATGTTTGCAATCTACTCATTTTTGGAAAAATGACATAGATGGATTTTTATGTCCTCAACATGATGTCGAATTAGATAGTATTTTATATTGATGTGCTTCATTTTATCATAGAATTTTTGGTTCTTGGCCAACATTATTGCAAAAGTGCTATTCGTAATGAGTGGAGTTGAATACATTTATTTCATCTGCAAATATTCCAGGATTTTCTTGAGCAACACAATTTCCTTTGTCACTTGAACTTCTTCCACATATTTTGCCTCAGTTGTGGAATCTGCTGAAACCGATTTTTTTCGTGATCACCAATAGATAGCTCCTGATCCGAGACTCATAGCATAACCTGAATTATATACCCTAGTTTATTTTTCTCCATAAAAGTCTTAGTCAGAGTATCCAATCAAGAGGAGGTCACCCACCTGTGTATATTTCAGTCGCAAGTCTTGAGTCCCTTTCAATTACTTTAACTTTTTTGCACCAGACGAATGTCCTTCACAAGGCTTTTGCATAAACCTCTATATGATTCCAATATAAAATGAGATGTCTTGTCTAGTATTATTTAGGTAGATAACACTTCCTAAAAGTTGTGGATACTTCATTGCATACCGAAATTATTTCCCTTCAATGGATGTGAGATTCAAGTTTTTTTTCCATTGGAGTGGTTGGAGGATTGTACCCATCAATGCCAAACCTATTCAACATATCTCCAATGTATTTATTTTTAGAGAGGAATTTAAATTTAGGATGTTGAGTCACTTCAATACAAAGATAGTAGTTAACATAGCTGAAATCAGTCATTTCAAAACTCTTCTTCAATTCCTTATCTATGGATGCAATATAACTCTCATTGTTCCATGTCATCAAAATCTCATCGACATACACCACAAGATATACAGATATTTTTCCAAAATTATTGACAAACAAAGCTATATCATCAAGATCATAATGTTTGAAGTTAAGTTTTAGAAGGTGCTTAGTTCACTTCTCATACTAGGCTCGCGGTGCTTGCTTGAGGCCATACAAGGATTTTATAAGCTTGCATACTTTGTGTTCTTGGTTCTTCACAAGAATTTTTTCTTGATGAGACATACATACATTTTCCTTTAGATCCCCATTAAAGAAAGATGTTTTTACATCCATATAATTTTCTTTCCAACCATTATCAGTTATTAAGGCAAAGAGTGTCAAGATGGTAGCTCATTTTGTTGTGGGAGAAAAATTATCCTCATAATCGACCCCTTCTTTATGTGCAAAAAAATTTTCCACAAGCCTAGATTTGTGGTTGTCAAGTGAGCCATCAAATTTATACTTGTTATTGTAGACCCACTTGCAGCCAATTGGTTTGGTTCCCAATGGAGGATCAACCAACCTCCAAGTTCCCTTCTTTATCAAGGCATCATAGTCCTTTTGCATTGCTTCATTCCATTCATCATGAGAAGCGACTTCTTTGAAGGAATTTGGTCGAATATCTATAGAAAAATTCAATTCCCAGTTATAAGAAACATCCATATCAATAGGTGAATCAGAGTCATCTACATCACCTCCATTTTTCTTGTTCGAACTTCATGTTTTTATCTTTCCAACCTCATCGGGCCAAAAAAATTCCAATGTCTTTGTCAACCATTTTTGAGGAACTTTCTGATATATCCCAAGCTACTCTTTTGATTGAGTTGGGATTGAATCAAGATTCAGTATTCCAATTCTATCAATCACATCACTCAAAGTGTCATCCGTGGTTGTTTCTTCATGTGGGGAAGAGAGTGCTTCGGAAGACAATTCCATATATTGATTTACTATAGGAATCCCCCCTTCAAGATATGGAATCTGATTATCAAATTATTGAAATGAATTTGCATGTGCGAATCTATACAAGTGATAAATTTGTTTCTAAACAATTTTTCCAGTCTTGAAAAATTCAACGAATATTACATCTCTAGATACTATAAACTTATTATTAAATTCATCATTGAGACCATATTATTTGGAGGTATTGGAATAGCCTAAGAAGATACATTTGTCGACTTCTTGTAACAAGTTTATTTCTCTATTCCTTAGGCATAAAATCATAAAAGGTGGAACCAAAGACCCTGAGATACTTACCGAAGGAATGTGGCCATGCCACATTTCATAAGGAGATTTGTTTCTAATTGCATTATAAGGACACATATTCTTTCTGTAGACAGCACACAGGATTGCGCAGAGTTCTTTCAATTTTATCAAGGCTTCTTACAGAAAGTAACCATAGACAATATATCAGGACATGAGGTAATATTTGGGGTAAGTATTATCTTGGGGAGGTTTTAACTAGGGGAGTTGAAAATTGGGGGAGGTCGAGCTTGGGGGTGTCAGACTCGTGGAGATAATACTTGCGGGAGGTATTTTCTTTGGGAGGCGGGCTAAGGGGAGGCATTATCTCGGAGAAGTAAGGACTGACATAGGTGGAAGGGGCGAATGGGAGGTGGTGGGGGCAGAAAAATATGATAGGGGTCGATCGGAGTGGTGGGGGCCATCAAGGATGGTAGGGGTCGGTAGAGGTGGTAGGGGTCAATAGATGTGGTAGGCTGCTAGAGAGGAAGGCTTGAGTGGAAGGAGTGATGGGTTGTTAGGGGAGAGCCAAGGGGTAGAGAGGCGAAGAGGCTGACTGTTATTAGAGGCTGAGTGGTGAGGCCCGAGTGGAGAGTGCATAGGAGAGCCACGGAGGGTAGAAACTTTGAGCAGTGGGCTGTAGTCGACTGCATATGAGACCTAAGGATTGTGGTATAGTCGAAACGGTGTTAGAGTTGTGGGAGGAGGAAATGTGAAGTGGTATAGTGATACATGTCGATTGTACAGGTCAGAGGAGGAGTGAAATCCTAGTAGTGAGCAGTGAGGGAATAACGTAGTTAGGGAGAGGGATGAAGAGGCCCAAGGTTGAGGGACCGAGCTAGGATATTATGTCGGTGCGTTGTTGCTAGAATAATGGTATGGCATGAAATATCCAACATCTACAATGCTCCAGTCCCATGTATTAGTCAATGAGATGAGAGGAGAATCTATATAATCCACGAAATGAGTAAGTAATTCAATTTACAAATTAGTGCTACAAGGAGAGGGTAGGAGATATTTATGCTAGGAGTCAGAAGAGAGGTAAAGAGACAGGACTACCATGAGCAAGAGGGAGTTACAAAGGCAGGAATGTCGGGAATATAGCTCACTCTGATACCATCTAAGGACAGGAGGTAAATCCACCAAAAAGACTGAATGACTTGATTAAGGATGCACATGAATACATACATGGAGGTGAGACTATTGGGATTCATTTTTGTGTGTCTTTCAAACTTCCTTATTTTATATTTACATTAATGTAAAATTTTTCCCAATCCCTTAGGATCAAGTGTTAACAACCATAAGGAATTAAATTATAATGGATGTATATATTGACTAGATGAAACTAGTCTTTAAGGGATCTCAGTTGCGGAGTACACTTGTTAAATCCTACATTGTGAATAATTTGATATCGATTGGACGAGGAACCCCATGGGAGATTTATAATAGAAGAAAGGGAATTTCCCTTGTGATTAAATAAAATGATTACATTAGATCGACTACCTCAAGGAATGTAGAGGAATATGCATGGGATGAAAAATATAATTTCCAAACAATTCTTTACACTCACATATTGAAAACAAAGCTCAAACCTAGGTTCAGAGAGATAAAGGTTGAATTTGGTACAAATTCATATGAATATAGAGGGAACCTAGCCTTTTGTTACAATTCTAGATTAAGAGTACCAATACCATAAGTCTACACAGTTAAAAGACATCATCAAATTCGAAGTTAACTTAAATAAATGTAATTATTTAAATGAGATAATTGTAAATAAAATCTGACACAAATCAATGCATGTCGGAACTCTATATAAAAATATTTCCATATATTAATATAATGCAAGAACACATCTACATATAAATGTATTCAAAAAAATACATAAAGTAACCATAGACAACATTGATATGGAATATAGATATAAATTTAACCCCAATATAAACATTGATCGGGTCCGAAAATAAAATATATATCCATAAGTGTAATCCTCCAAAATAAATACACATGTTGAAGAAATAGCCTTTGATATTTGAAGGGATACTGTGAAATTTAGATACACAAGATTCACAAGAAGATACAGTAACCATGTGAGGAAACAATCCTTATATATATATATATATATATATATATATATATATATATATATATATATATATAATTTTTTATCGAGTCAACAATATTCCATGAAAACTTATAAAGTTGTAGGGCGTGATAGTGGTAGTGAAGAATCAGAGAAAATCTTAACCTAGTGAAATGGACGTATCCATATGAGGGATGAATACATAAAAACCATAAACCTCTACCTATAGCTCATGCAACTATAGGGTTTATAACCTAATAAATCAAAAGGAAAAGAAGAAATAAAAGATTATAACACAACCAATACCCTCCCGGTGGCTAGGATTCAGTCATTTAACTCGACCTAGAGTTATAGTGTTCAATATTATGGAGTATTATTCATAATTAACATATTTGTATCCCCCTTTGGATGAATAATGGGGTCTATGTGGCATCACCTTGAATTATGGAAACTGAAATAGGAAGGTTAACTTATAAGTGACATAAATTTTCCATACAGACTCTTATTGAGATGATTCTTACATCGTTGGAAATGTATTCATGTTTATAATATGGATAAACGACTTGGAATCAATAAAACAAAGCTTTAACCCAATAAAATATCATTTTCTTCCTTAAAATGCTTCGAAAAGGTTTAAAACCGCAATTTTCCAAATTAGTTCCCATTGATAAAAATGGTCTTCTGAATTTATTCCTACACTTTTTCCATGTAAAATAATAATCATAGCTTGCAAAATATATAATGATATAACATGGATCATTTTGGTTTCTACAAATAACATTTTCTAGATTTTTGTGAAGGACTAAAATCTTTCTTCTTCTACTTTCATCATGTAGAATTTTAATGTACATTAAAAATTTCTCATGTAATATACTAAAACATAAGACTCAAATATACTCTACCCATCTGCAAAAGAAAACTTATGAGCGATAACACATATCAAAAGCATGAACCATGATTCAACACACATATAAAAATATTTATCTACAGGAAAGAAACTGCTTAAAACCCCTTCGTATATTTATTCCATTAATCAAAAAATTTGGATGAATACAATATGCTTGCTGAAGCTTGAGCACAACCTTCACCTGTATCTTCTATAATTTTCCTGATTAACTAACTTTGACCAAAAAGTAGCCAATTTTTGAAGCCTCCAAGCTGCTACTTCCTTGCATTGTTCCTCTAGGAATTATACCCTAGTATTTACGAAATTCCTCGATCTGGATTGCGCAATTCTTTTAGGTCCTTATTTGACTGCATGCATAATTTGTAAAAATTGGAATACTTTAAAATTGATAATACAATTCCCTTGAACTCCAATCTCAACTCGGTAACTCAAATTTCATGCATGAATGAGTTAATTTAGGTTGATTGATCAGTTCACTGGTTAAAAGTTGAAGTTACACCCCTCTTCTAAACCTCCCATTAGTTAGTCCAACAACTAAAACTAGTGTAACTAACCATAACTCAATTTAACTGAATTAAATTCTTAAAACTCAAATTAACTCAACCTCAGCTCCTAAAATTTAAGAATCATTGTACACAACTCAAGTTCATGGTCCCATATCAGATTAACTAAGCTAACTGAATGATAAAAACTATATCACCTTAGTTAACTCATTAAAGTTTTATGTTCATGTGGAATTTCAAATTTCTCCTAATTTAATTAAGGGAAAACTAAATCACGAATTTCTTGTTGCATTTTCAGCACTCCTTTTTAGGAAAAGAGGGATTATTATATAGCCCTAATCATGCCTCTATGGAACTCGATTTTTCCTCTTGATAATTCCTTTGTCAAAATATCTGCATCTTATTTCTCTGTAGGAATGTATTCCAACGACATGATCCACCTCTTCACATAATCTTATAGATGGTGATATCAAATGTTGATATGATTATATTGATCATGAAATACTGGATTCTTAGAGATTTTGATACAAATATAATTGTCATACTAAATCACAGTAGGATAGATCATCTCACCAAATAACCAAAGAATAATCTTCCTCATCTAAATCACCTCACATGTTTCTTGACTGACAACCATGTATTCAGGTTCTACTGAGCCGAATGCCACACATCTCTACTTCCTCTTCTACCAAGAATTCTTTTTTAACACAACACTGAAAATTATTCTTTATGTTCTCTTCTGTATGATGGAATCTCTCCGCAATCTACATTTTCGAAGCCTTCCATCTTCACTCCCTCTATCCTTATGTACTAAATTCAAAACTGAGTAGTGCCTCTAAGGTCTCTCAATACATTTTTCCTCCTTCCAATACATTTTGGTTGGCTTACTAATACCTTTAGTAAGTTGGTTAACTTCATAACAAATGTATGATCATTTGTTCACCAAATACATAAGTGAACCCACAAGGCACCTATAAATAGTAGCCCCCACTTCCTCACCTGAAGTGCCATCCTCCTTCCTCCAACTACCTGTTAGAGGAGTGTCCATGGGTTTTATGCTCTCCATGATGAAATTATTCAGTATCTCATTAGCATACTTTCATTGAGAGGAAAATAATTCCCCATATCCTTGCCATACTTTTAAACCAAGGAAATAATGCATGAGTCCCATGTCCTTCATCTCCACTTATCTTGCAAGATCATATTTACAAGAACTCATCAACTTCTCATCACCATTTAAAATAAAATAATTGACATATAATATTATAAATAAAAATTGACCTTCGAAAACAATATGGTTAAGGTTATCATCATCTTTACTTTTGGTGAAGCCGAACCAAATGAGATAGCTATTGATCCTAGTGTACCAAGCACATGGTGCCTATTTCAATCCATAGAATGCTCACTTGAGTCACCGCACATGTGACTCTCTGTTTAAGGTCTCAAATCCTTCTCATCATTAAATGTACACCTCCATTGCGGAATTTTGTATTCACCTCCATCTGATGGATCTTCCATCCCATCTGCGTTCTAACTGCTAGAATTTATATGGTACAAGAGTAACTTTTTACTGGAGAAAAGGTATCCTCATAGTCAATTACCTCCACCAATGAGAACCCCTTTCCCACAACTTTGGCCTTTTGTTTCTCGATGCTTCCCTATGTTCCTCGCTTCACCTTAGATATCCATCTTTAACCCACCACTGAGTTTTATTTTTCTCTTTAGACCACTTACGAAACACGGTTTATTACAAAGAGATCATATTCCTTTACCATGGCATCATCCCATACTATTTTTTGCACTCCTTCCTTGAATAAATATGGTTCGACCTCTACTATATCACTCATCAAAGCCATCTAGCCAGTGTACATATCCTATGAACTCTTCTTCCCATGTTGTGATGTCAGTACTCCCACATTCTATCTAGGATTATGCAATAATTTCTGAGCTTCTATGGTTTTCTTGCTTTATTTATCTTGATATATTTTCTTTATTGGGTGTCTTCACTATATGCTCCTCTTCTATTGGCTACTCCAAAAAATCCTAAGTTTATTCCTATGGATCCAAAATATGCTCATTTAAATGCAATTGAAGCTCCCTCTCAAAAGAACACCTCATTTCCTTCCCCTCATCACACTTCACAACTTTATGAACAACTGTCATCATGAGAGATGGAAAGTACACATGATAGTTGTGAGGTTTTTCTGTGTACACCAAAAATATTCCCAATTATTCTTTCGACTCTATATTTTTCCTTGATTCCTTGAAAACATGATGGTATAATGATGATACAAATATCATGACTGTGAGACATCTGATTTCTTCCCTAAAACATATTATTCTCTTGTACTCATCCCAATAATTTGATGATGTCTCCTATTTTGTAAATATATTTTTGTGTTGCATGCTTCAACCAACAAGTATAGTGGTAGGCCTTAGTCATGAAACATCACCCTTCTTTCTCCCACAATAACATTTTTCTTCCTCTTAGCCACCTTGTTCAGCTGTGGGTTGTAGGGTGAATTAAACTCCCATCAGATGCCTTCCTTTCCATTGAAATTTTTAAACTCATTTGACACATAGTCACCATCATTATCAATCTTGAGATTCTTCACTTTCCTGAGAGTTTCTTTCTCAACAAGTGATTTAAATTCAACAAACTTGGACAGTGTCTAGTATTTCTTCTACGTGAAGAAAATCCAACACTTCCATGATAAATCATCAACGAATATAACATAATAATTATTCTTGGAAGTTAAGGCCATTGAAAAATATATAAAAACATCATAGTATACCCTTTCAAGGATTCATACGCCCTACTATCCCGATCATTGAAGGGTGATTTTGTGTTCTTGCTCAAGGTACACTATTTGCATGTATTCTTATGCATTAGTGATCCATTTGGGAGGCTCGTGGTGACATGTTGAATGATATTCAAAGCTCCATTATGAAATTTTTTGAAGCTTGTATGCCATAATTTACGACATCTCAACTTTGCACCTTCTTTGCCTATGCGCTCAAAAAAACATAAACTTCCACATTAAAATTTTAGAGGTTCTTCACCCAAACCCCAATTTTCTTCACTTTTCCTTGGGCGATGTGTCCTAGGAATGCCTTTCATTTTTTGAATATATCATCATAGCCATTTTCTTACAACACCATGATGGAAACCAAATTATTATTTAGAAATCAAACAAACATCACATCATTAAGCTGGAGAGGGGGGCAAAAATATCTCTTAAAAGTAATTGTACCAATACCCGTCACCCTATACCTCCCATAATATCCCATATTGATGTGCATATGGATGTATTTCTCCTGCAAGTCACTAAAAATTTCTCCATTTATTTTCGTATGGAATGAAGCACCACTATCGATATACAACACATTACTCATCATTATGGTTTTCATGCATGTAATGGAGGTGAAGACAAAATTGAATTCTGAAACGAAAGCTTCACCTTCTGCTTCTCTTGAGGGCTTCTTCACTCCTTCTTGTGTGGACAGTTTGTGGCATAGTTTCCTGGTTCATGATAATGAAAGCACTTAATTTTGGACAAGTGTTTCTTATTTCCCCCTTGACTGAAATCTCCTTTGGATCGAGATTTTTTTCCCTTTCCCTTTATTTTCCTTTCCATCGAAGGAAAAATTATCATCATCATCACACTTGGATGAGGTTCCATGTTTGGTGTTTCTCCTTATTTATTCTTGCACCAAACCAAAAAAAAGTCTTTCCAAATCTAGTAGCTTCTCCCTCCCATTCACTGAATCTTGGTAGTTGTACCAAACCTTGGGAAGATCTAGAAGTTCTAATTTTGCTATATAATATTATAAAACCATAAAACTAACACTCCCAAGGTCATCATGGCATTGTGTGAACCTGCTAAGGTATTTTGGTATTGTGTCACCCTTTTTCATCTTGATATTTCAAATATTGTACTTGAATCCCAACTTCATGTGGTCACTACTGTTGATCTAGAATAAATATGTCAATGTTTTCCACATTCATACAAAGTCTCTTTATCATGGATATTAAACACAATATGCTCTTGTGATCAATCCAACATGATCCTCCTTACCTTGGCTACACTCTTCTTCCAATATTCTAGATTTAGAGAATGAGATGCTACCGATTTCTAGATATTTTCATCAATCAATTCCTTCAACCCATTACCTTCCAGCACTACCTCTATGTGATCCTTCTAATAAACATAATTTGACTTCCCTCACGGGATACACTCAAGTCTTAGTCCATAGAAAGACATCCTGCTATCTCTGAAGAATTGATTCTGCAAATTTGACCCTTACACAATAACAAGTTTGAAATTTTTTCTCTACCGTGAATCTTGCTTTGATACCATGTCAAATTTTAAAGTAGATTCGAAATTTCTCATGTAATTTACTAAAACATAAGACTCAAATCTACCCAACTCATAAGTAGAAGAACATTCTTGATTGATAAAACATATCACAAACATACATCATGATTCAACACACATACAAAGATATTCATCTAAGGAAAATAAACTACTGAAAACCCCTTCCTATCTGTATTGCATTAATCAAAGAATCTGGATGAATACAATATGCTTTCTCAAAATTGAGCACAAACTGCACCTGTATCTTTTATCCTCTTCCTAAATATCTAACTTTGGACAACACTTAGCCAAATTTTCAAGCCTCCAAGCTCCTATTTACTTGCATTATTCCTCAAGGAACTTTCCCCTATTATTTAAGAAATTATTATATATGGATTGCGCAATTCCTTTAGTTCCTTCTCTAGCTGCATGCACCACCTGTACAACCTAGAATAGTTTAAAACTGATAGTACACTTCCCCTGAACACCAATCCCAACTAGGTAACTTGAATTTCATGCATGCATGAGTTAATTTATGTTTATTGATTAGTTAACTAGTTAAACACTGAAGTTACATACCATTGTTATACCTCCCACTAGTTCCTCCAACACTTGGAACCAATTTAACTAAACATAAAGTTCAATTTAAATGAATTAAATTGTTACAATTGAAATTAACTTAACCTACACTCCTAAAATTTAGGAATCATACACAACTCAAGTTCATTCCCCCAACTCCAATTAATTAATATAACTGAGTGATAACAACTATCACCTAGTTAACTCATTCAAGTTGTCTATTGATGTGGAAGTTCAAATTTCTCCTAATTTAATCAAGGGAAAATTAAATTACAAATTTATTGTTGCATTTTCAACGCAAAAAGCTCCTCCTCACATAATATTTCAATTAATTTTTATTTTCTCTCTCCTATGACATGGAAATCTCATCCAAGATCAACATCTACATGTGTTCATAACTTATTCAACAGTCATGTATTAGATCCTTATTGCAATAGAATCGATGTTGTAATATTAAGGATTTTATATAAAATTTACTAATAATCCTTCACATAATGGATTATACAGGTACCATATAATATGATACCAAAATATACTTAGAAGAGATTACGGAATAGGGATGTAATGGAGAGACCAAAAATAAGTACTTGATATTACATTTAATACTACAACATCAACAACCTTCCCTTGTTAAATTCATAATCATATATTTATACTATGGTTAAGTTATAGTGTACTTAAAGCTATATTAACAACCTTAGTGAGTTGACACAACATATATATAATTTTAATTACATTAACATTATTCATTAGTGAATTTTCCTTGGTTTTCATTAACTTGGAAGTCTATGTTATGGAGTGGAATAGGCCGTCCAACACACTACTTCTTTTAGAGTATATATTTTTGCAATGTCAAACCAAATAATGAAATTTTAGGGTAAGCCACTTTATTTCTTCCTTATTTTCACAATTATTTGATAGAATGTGTACAAAATATCATACAATAAACACTTCATAAGGTCTTGGAGTTACTACAATGATTGAAATCTCAAGTTTTACACTAATTATTGAAATAATCTAGTATTTTTTTTTTTAATTTTGGGGGCTCTTAAATTAATAAAAAATTATTTATTTAGCACCTTTTAATAAGGGGTTAAGAGGAATTAGGGGATATATAATGTTTGAATCGTATAGGATTTGAAAAAATATTGAAGGAATGAGAGTTTTAGGTGGGATTTAAAAATATCAGTCACTACAAGGAAGATTTAACTTCTTAGAGCTTATGGAGAGTAATAAAATGAGTCTATTGATGTGGTATAAATTAAGAAAAATTAAACATGTAGAAAATTTTATATTAGGTACTCGATAAGGAATTATACCATGACATATGTAGGTGCATCCATTACGTCGCAACCAAGGGTTTTAGATTTATCTCACAATTTGCAAGTTTTTAATTAGTCAACAGGAAATTAGGTAATGGTGCAAACAATGATTGACAACCAATTAATTTGAGGCAAGGGAAATATTATATTACTAGGTACATAAATAGGGATTCATAGATAGAAACAAATTTTGTTTCAAATTAATGAAAGAGTAAATGAATATGGTTTTCTCTATCAACAATGATGGAAAAAAAACACAAGCTTGCATGTTACTATACTAGAAGTTGGAAATGGGATAACATGGTAAGAATATTTCTGCGTTGTTCTATAAAACTAGGTCATGATGAAGATGATACGGTAACGTCTTAGAACATATGTAGTACATATAAAACTAGGCTATGATTTAAATAATGTTTTTAGATGATACTCAAAGATGATGTTGGGGTAGAAAGAAATATGAAAGAAAAATGAGCCTGTAATGCTATTATAATTAATTGACTTTGATAAATAAGACCCTTACTATAGAAAATTTAAAATAACAATTACTTAGAGGTAAATATTTGGAATTATGTGTAGCATTGATTAGGATTCATAGAGGCACATACTTAGTGAACACCAATTCTCCACAAACGATTGGTGAAATTATGCATTTTATTAGGTAGTGTATCCCTACAGGAAAAACATACTAAAAATTGATGGGGGAAGCTATCATATCTAGTAATATACTTTACCTATGATTTTGTCTTCCAAAATATTTCATTCTCTCCTCTAGAATTATACGTCTCTGGATAAAATATATCTGTGGTTATTTCAATGAACTAAAAAGACAAAATGCCAAGGAAAAAAGGTGTTTTAGAGATAGGAATTACCAAATCATGGGGGTTCTCTAATAATCCTATGTAATATACCCCTTTTCCAAGTGATTTCATTGGACTCCAATATATGGTTGATGGTTCTATTCCTTCTTTAAAATTAGTTCTTGGTAGAGGAACTAATAATTATGGATATCTTAATGATTTGAGGGAATCATTATTGATGTGTATTGATAAATATGGAAGAGATGAAGCGTATGAAGATTCTACGCTAGTGATAGAATGCATCTAAGCTACTTGTAAGGAAAAATCCCTAACACTAGGCCCCCTTTTAGAAGAGATAGATATGACATTCTATAATTCTTTGAATTTTTTAATAGGCATATTGGGAGAAAAAATTTTAAGGTGATAATTTAGTGAAATCAGTTTAACGCTTTTGTGGGAGACATTATACTTTAATAGGTGTGGGGGGATGGGAGCATTGTTTCCTTCTAACATAGAAATCAATTTATGTTCACATATGTGTACTACGAGAAGTGTTAAGGATCCATATTTATCTTAAACTATAAAAAAGATATAGTTTGGACATAGTTTTGTAAATATTTCTGAACTTATTGGTAATTTACAATTTTTTAGAAAATTTCCTATATATTTTAAGTAAAATAATATTATCCTACAAAGGTTGTTTCCTAGATAATGTTATACTAATATAGAATTGTGGGGTGGATGATTTCAAACTATGGTCACATGATTTGAATTATGGAAATATCGAATTGTGGGGTTTTAATACATGCTTCCAAACTATGGGTTTTGTTTTGTATTGTAATGTAACATGATGTAGGCCTGTGCTAAGATGGAACTCATGTTTACAATTGTTTTTTCAGCTATCATGATGACGTTATATGAGTTTTTATGCAAATATTTTATGTTTCACGTGATGAAATTTTTTTAATTTTGTTTTCATTTTGGATAGTGCTTCCAACACTTATAAAATGTAACTCTTTTTCTTTTTGAAGATATAGTTAAAATTTTCTTCTATGGAAAAGGAAGTGGGGTGTTATTTTAATTTACTTATCTAGACGGCTTGGATTTTAGAAGATAGTGGATATGGATCGGATTTTAGAAGAGAGTGAGAGGAGGAAATTCAAGCAAGTCTATCCATAGATTAATCCAATCAAATCATGATGGTGCTTAAGGAAAAAAAGAGTGGAAGAATGATGAGCATTATTAGGTGAGAAATAAATACTATGGCAAGGCAATATATTAGGGGCATAGATAAAAATGGAGATAGAAATCTCATAGAAAAGTAATATTTAGGATATCAAATAAAACATGGAGTATTTAAGGTAAGTCCAAAAAATGAGTGCTACCAAGATAAAAAATAGATTACACATATCATATAATATTACATGAATGAGGTTTTACACTATTGATAAACTAATTAAATCCTTTGTCAAAAAACTATATTACATTTATTTAGTTTTTATAACTATAGTTTACTACATTATGATTGTGACCACAATCTCTCCCTTCAATACTAGATCCATATATTCTCACCATAATAAATTTACCAACATCATTAAGTCCAATAACTCTTTATGAACGTAACCTATAAGAAATAAAATACAATGGGACATATAATCCTACTAAACAACATGATTCCATCATCAACACTTTGCACAAATTATTCTCTAATTTCCATTATTTATGTTGTGTAGAAATAACTTAAATTAATAATGTAATTAATACATGCAATACTATTTTATAAAAATTAACATCAAATACTTACTATCATATCTCATTTGAGTTTACCATTTTTCAATATATATTAATATATAATAGTTTATTGTTAATATTATATATATTTTTATTTTTTACAAATTTAAATTTTCTTGAATAATTTTGTAAATTTTTTATTTAAATATTTTTTATATTATATTAATTATATATATTTATATTTATTGGTCAATATCAATTTTCAAATATAATTTTTATTTTATTAAAAATTGTATTTAATATTATTATAATAGTAGATAAAACTATATTCCGTTTTTAGTTTTTTTTCCATATAATATCAATAATATAATAATTAATTATTTCATAAAAACCAAAAAAAATCTCATCATAACCATCCATAAGGTAATCTAGGTAATCCTAGTATTAGTCAAGTGACCAAGTTACAACGAAAACAAATTCGATAATACAAGTTACAAGTGCAAAAGATCTCTTTCACAATACGAGGGAAGGTAATCCCAATATTAGGTAGGAGACCAACTTCCAACTTCCAATACCCTGAGACCAGAAAAAGTTTAGAAGAAACAAAATACCTTTTACATAGTTGCAACCTATATCCGTCATTATTCGCTTTGACTGGTACCATATTCTCGGAAATAGCTGGTCCATCTCAGCATCAAGACTCGGTCTGTGTCGAATTTTTTTTATGTCAAGGTAAAACCTGTGCTTTACTTGCTGTTGGAAAAATGTAAATATAAGTAATAAGTGTGTTTATATTTTTAAAGTTAATTTACTTTTTCCAGTTATGAATATTTTAGTATTATCAAATCATATAATGATTAGAAAAAAGTAAATGTTATATTTATAATTATAATTTTTTATATTATACAAATATATGTAATTATTTTTAGGTTGTTTTCTGAAAATTTTTAATTGAATAAAAAAATATTGAATAATTATGATTTTATCTATAAAATATATATTTTTAATTTACAAATAATTTTTAATTTAAATTTGTAAATTAGATGTATATGTATAATAGATTTACATTTGAATTATTTTTTAATGTAATTTTTAAAGTGAATTTTATATGGTGATGATGATGATGGTTAATGTCTATAGATACTAAAACTTTGGTCTGTGAGACCTAAAGAAGTGAATTATTTAGTTTGTTTTAAAATTGTACTTCTAAGAGGAAGTGATTTTCATCCTCGATGTTTATATTCTCAGAGAGATGGCATATCCTTTCCACCCATGGTGTTTTATGAACTGCCTAAGGACCCGTTTCACTATTGAACTCATGAGAGTTTGTTCTTATCTTGGCTATACTAATTTTTTTCTTTGAGCTAGTTAAAAAAGAGAGATACTTTTGATCTTCTAGAGTAGGGTTGATGACCTACTTATAATATCTTTAATTTATTTTAGCCTCTAAATCTTTCTCACACCACATTTTCTCTTTGAACTTAGAAGTAACAATATTTTTAATGTTATTACTATTTTGCAATGAATGGACGAGCAACACTTTTAGTCATTATTTGTATGAAGTATGAGATGGTATGTTTAGAGGTTATATGGATAATATTGACATATATGGAAATTAGTGAGCCCAGAGGCACTATTATAGGCCAATATAAGGGGATGTGTAATTTTGTGAGTCGTTTGTGTCCCTAATCAGTAACTAATGTAGGCTATAATTAAAATAAATGAATATGTTGTAAAAAAAAAGTCTAAATGAGATGCATAAATCTTATACTTCAAAAATATTTCAAAAAGAGAGTTAAATTAATTATTTAAAGATCTATGTTAATTAATTTATGTCAATATCAGGTTCATATATATCTATATATAGAAAAAAAAATAGGGTTAAAATTTTTATTTGGTCCTATATATACTCTATTTAGCATTGAAAAATACAATTTAAAGAATGAAAAATAAGACATTGTATTTTTCACTATAAAAAAGTTCGCACATTAATCTCTTTAGTGCATTCTAAAAATATTTGCACGTGAAAAAATTTGATCCCTCTCTTGCACTCTAAAAAAATTTACACCTGAATAAATTTATCCCTCTAGACTCATATTAGAGTCATGTAGTAAGAAATTGGGGTATTCCTTGTAATGTAATAAGAGTAACCCAAATCAACATTGAGGTTATAGTGATGAAATTGGTATGCCTCACGGTTACATTGATCAATTGGAGACATTCTTTTCATGTAGTGTGTACCTAACAACTAGAGATATATATGTTAATGGCGAGAGATATATATGTTTCGTGTCCCTAGTTTCCACATATCTTTTTTTATATTCCCCATGGTTATAGTGATTAATTGGAGAGGTTCCTTGTCATGTTGTGTGTGCCTAGTCTCCAGATATATGTTTAAATTGATATGCATCATGGTTATAGTGATCAATTGGAGGCATTCTTATCATGTAGAATGTGCCTAACGACCATATATATATATATATATATATATATATATATATATATGTTGTGTATCCCTAGTTGCCACATATATTTTGATATTCCCTAGTGTGCCTCGTGGTTATAGTGGTCAATTGACCAGATTATTCTTCATGTTGTGTGTGCCTAGCCTCCATATATATGTTTAAATTAGTAAGGCTCATGGTTATAGTGATCAATTGGAAGCATTCTTGTCATGTTGTCTGTGCCTAACCTCTAGATATATATGTTGTGTGTCCCTAGTTTCCACGTATCATTTCATATGCCTTAGTATGCCTCGTGGTTATACTGATCAATTAGAGACATTATTCTTCATGTTGTGTGTGCCTAGCCTCCACATATATGTTGTCCCAAGTCACCTCATATTTTTTAACATGCCTCGAGGTTGTTGTAAGAACAGGTCCAATTAACTCTTCCTTGTGTGCCTAGTAGCCACATATATCTTGTGTCCCAAGTAGCCTCCTATATTTTGATATGTCTCGATGGTATAGTAAGAATAGGTCCAATTAACTCTTATCAAGTGATTCTAAGCTTACTAACTCAAAAAAGGAATAACCATAAAATTGATCTATAAAATTTATAAAACCAAATTTGTCATCTTGTGTGTGCCTATCCTTCAAATATATGTTTAAATTGGTATACCTCGAGGTTACAGTGATCAATTGGATGCATTATTGTCATTTTGTGTGTGCCTAACCTCTAGGTATATATGTTGTGTGTCCCTAGTTTCCACATACGTTTTGATATTCCTTGGTATGCATCGTGGTTATCATGATCAATTAGAAAGATTCTTCGTCATGTTGTGAGTGCCTAGCCTCCACATATATGTTGTGTCCCAATTCACCTCATATCTTTCAGATATATGTTGTCCCTAGTCACCTCATATTTTTAATATCCCTCGAGGTTATTGTAAGAACGGGTCTAGTTAACTCTTCTATGTGTGTCTAACAGCCAAATATATGTTGTTTCCTGAGTAGCCTCATATATTTTCACATGTCTCGAGGTTATAGTAAGAATAGGTCCAATTAACTCTTATCAAGTGATTCTGAGCTTACTAACTCAAAAAATAAATAATTGTTGAATCGATCTATCAAATTTATAAAACCAAATTCGTCATGTTGTGTGTGCCTAGCCTCCAGATATATGTTTAAATTGGTATGCCTAGTGGAGATATATGTTTAAAACGAAATTTGTCATGTTGTGTGTGCATAGCCTCCAGATATATGTTTAAATTGTTATGCCTAGTGGTTACAGTGATCAATTGGAGGTATTTTTTTCATGTTCTGTGTGCCTAACCTCTAGATATATATGTTGTGTGTCCCTAGTTTTCACATATATTTTGATATGCCTTGGTATGCCTAGTGGTTATAGTGATCAATATTCATCATGTTGTGTGTACCTAGCCTTCACATATATGTTGTGTCCAAAGTCACCTCATATCTTTCAGATATATGTTGTCTCCATTCATCTCATATTTTTTAATATACCTCGAGGTTATTGTAAGAATAAGTCCAATTAACTCTTCTGTGTGTGCCTAGAAACCACATATATGTTGTGTCCAAGTAGCCTCATATATTTTGATATGTCTAGAGTTTATAGTAAGAATAGGTCCAATTAACTCTTATCAAGTGATTTTGAGCTTACTAACTCAAAAAAGAAATAACCATTAAATTGATTTATAAAATTTATAAAACCAAATTCTAACATTTATAACATTTTATTTTCTAACAAAAATATTCTCTCCACATTTTTTTTTCCTTCTAATTTTATATAAATTAAATAATTAGTTTTTATTTTGAAAAATTATTTTCAAAACTAATTTATATATTTTTAAGATTTTATTTTCCTCAAAACTTTCATTTAATACTTTTTTTTTTTAAGTTGAAGTAAATAATTTCTTCTCGGGTGATACAATTTTCAAGAAAAAACATACATAATATGCTCTGGTGGATACAATTTTCAAGAAAAAGATACATAATATCCAACCCTAAATCTAAAAAATGATACTAAATGTAAATTTGAAGGCCCGTAGCTCGATCAAAACCAAAAAAAATGGACTTAGACTATAATTTTTTTCATTTAAACGTGTTTATCTTCAGGACATGATTCAGGAGTTTGATTCAGGAAAATGGTATCTTTCGGTAGGAATTGACGCACAGTGTTAGATCAAAATTATTTGTTTAATTTTATATTATGAATCCCTAATCGTTGAATTCTTTGTAAATGGTTTGAAGACTCCAATAAGCTGATTCAATGTGAAATTATCATATGGATTTGTGGCTCAATTTCTGGAATTTTTTTTATTAGACGCAATCTATGAAAAATTGATAATATATTTGTTTTGAATCATATCGTAGGCTAATAATAGATTTGTGGTTCTACATAACTTCCATCAATCTAAATTAATAGCCATGAATAACCATCAATGTCAAATTACCATAGCTCAATTCATAGATCTGTGTCTTTGTTTGGTTCCCTAAATTATGAGACATGATCTTTGAATCTACACCATCTTTTTTGAAGAATTTCTTATGAATTTTTCTAGAACCATATAAGCAACTCGATATTTTTGTTGGAGTAATTACCGCACCTCTATGGAACCCATAATTTTCACCCTGGGGATCCTAGTTACCGGTTTGGAAGTTTAGCAACACTTGCAAGTTTTGGTGTAACGGAAAACCTCTTCATGGTATCAGAGCACAGGGATTTGTAATCAGTGCATAAGAAATTTTTATTTTTAGGTTTAGAATATTGAATCAACAATAAAGAATGGAGTCTAAATTGGAGTTTCCACAATCGGAAATTCTTACTCCATATAATTACTTCGAATGGAAGCTAAAGATTCTACTTCATCTTATAAGTAGAGGCTTATTTCGAGTAACCATGGAAACAGAAGTTGAACCAACATCAACAGTGGAGAAAACAAGATATTTCAATTGCATGGAAGAGGCCTTTGACATCCTATGTTTATCTATCTCTCCAAAACTACTATTTCATGTTGAATCATGTTCAAATCCAAATGAATTATGGAAAAATTTGGAAGGATTGTTTGGAAAACGAGATGAAATACAAGGTCACATTCTCGAAAATGAGTTAAACTCATTAGATCCAAGAAATTTTGAGAACATTCAAGATTTTTTCACAAGGTATAAAGCCTTGTTTCTTTAGCTGAAAGGATGTGGGATCGACAAATCCAAGCAAGAAAATAAGTTGATTGTTTCCATTTTATCAAAACTTGGTCCAGAGTATGTAGTATTCGTCTCTACATTCCGCACAGTAAGATCAACAACCGGTGCAACTTGGAAGATGCCCTCACTGGATTCTTTTATTCAGTATTTGATGCATGAGAAAGATAAGCTCATCAAAATGGGCACACTTAAAAATTCCAAAGTACATGCACTTACTGTGCATGCAAAAGGAAAGGAAAATTCCAAAGACCATCAGAAAGGAAAAGGGAAGAAGGATCCTGATCCAAGAAAAGGAGGAAATCCCAAACCCCGTGATGGATCATCCGGCCCAAAGGAAAGGAAAGGAACGAAAGGGAAATCAATGTGCAATTATTTCCATCGTGGTTTTCATCCTGAATCTGCATGCATGAAGAATACTATAGATATTATGGTGCAAACACTCCAGCAAAAAAATCTTGGAGACCACATTCCTGAGAATGCCAAGAAGAAGTCTGGAGAAAAAGCACCATATCCAAGAGGTAATGGGCATGCTTTGATTGCTCTTCATTCTGCACCGCGGGCATGGATCATCGATTCAAGAGCTTCACATCATATGGGTTCTTAAAAGGAATCATTTTCTTCTCTACATACATACTCAAGACCTCCTATTCTCATGGAGGATAATTCTGAAGTTGCAGCAACTGCACAAGGAAAAGTGCAATTCGAAGACGGAATTTTTGAGAATGTCTTGCATATTCCAAGGATTTCTATGAATCTTCTCTCAGTGTATCATATGACACACATAAGCAGTGGAAGGAAAGTGGAATTTACACCAGATTCCATGAGCATTTATGACATACAAACCAACTTGAAGATTTCCACTGGCAAGGTAAACAGTCAATCTCGTTTGTATACATATCGAAGGATGCACTTTGTAGCATTTTAGTGTAACTCATGTGGCTTCTGCATGTATCTATAAACTTCTCCTACAACATATGAGAGATCAGGATGGGAGTGAGTGAGATAAAGTAGACTTCCCACAAGCTGACAGTACAATGTGCAATAAACCAATGGTGTGTTTTTTCCATTCTCAAGATTTATCCCTAATAAGAAAGGTGTGGTTGTTGGCTTTCATTCACTCATGTGAAATCGTGCCAAGATATCTCTAGCATACTTTGATTGAGAAATGGTAATCCCAGAATCACTTTGATTGATCTCTAGTCCAAGGAAGAAATTTAGCAAGCCCATGTCTATCATAGAAAACTACTTATGCAATGCAGTTTTAATATTATTAATGACAAAAGTTGAACTACCTGTTATCAGAAGATCATCTACATAGAGTATTATGATCAACAAGGAGTCAATTTTCTTCAAAAAATAAACATTGGAATCAGATTTTCAGCATACAAAATTTTGAGATAACAAATAAGAACTCATCTTTGCATACCATGCTCTAGGTGCCTGCTTGAGGCCATAGAGAGACTTCTTTATTTTGCATACTAGAGATGACTTGTGCATGTAGCCCGGTGGCTTCTCCATGTAGATTTCCTCCTGAATATAACCATGAAGAAAAGCATTCTTCACATCCATATGATGCACCTTCCATCCTCTTATTGTTGCAATGGAGAGAGCTAACTGAATGGAATCCATTTTTGCGACTGGAGAAAAAGTCTCATCATAGTCAACACCATGTACTTGCTGAAAAACTTTTGCTACCAATCATTCCTTATGTTGACTAACTTGGCCATTTGCTACTTTCTTGGTCCAGTAAACCCACTTGCACCTCACAAGTTTGCAATTGGAAGGTAGCGGAACCGAATCCCAACTTTGGATCTCAATGAGAGAGTTATATTCCTCATCCATTGCGACTTCCCATTCATGATGCCCACTTTCTTCTGCATAAGTTTGTGGATTAGATGCATGCATCATATAAGCATGCATGGGCATGCATGGTTCCATAGCTACGAGTGCTTCCGAATATTCTTCAAACAGAAGTATAGAGGCATGACCATGAAGGATATCACTCATGCTGCACCATTTTTGTGTTGAAGGTGGTCGAGAATCTTCCAAAATACATGCAAAAGTATGATCTCGATGTTCAAAAACTGGTGGTCCAACAGGCATCACAGGAAAAGACTCATCTTCATTAGAATTCTGATCTGAAGTTTCATCTGCATACTCATCAGTGACTGGTGATGGAAACTTGGTAACAAGTTCATCTACTGGTGCATGTAAAATATCCTCATCAAAATTTACACTCCTTTCAATATAGATCTCTTCAGCGTTGATATCAAGCAATCTATAACCTTTGACTTCATCAGAACATCCAACAAACATGCATGCTTTATTTTGAGGCTCCAAAGCCTTTCTCTTCTCTATAAGAATGCGGGCCCATGCTTGATATCAAAAAATGTGGAGATGACCGACTTCAAATAGCATGCCAGTCCAAGCCTCAAAAGGTGTTTTTCCAGTAACATATTTATGAGGAGATCTGTTCTGGAGGTATGAGGCACAATTCATAGCTTCAGCCCACAATTTCAATAGAAGAGATCTTGCATGCAACATGCAATTAGCCATCTCTTTCAAAGATCAATTCTTCCTTTTAGCCACACCATTTTGTTGTGGAGTGTAAGGAACTGTATGGTGCAACTGTATGCCTTCTTCATTACAAATATTCTTGGTATATTTTTTGACATATTCTGTCCCATTATCTGTGCGAAGTATCTTGATGCCTTTTCTAGACTGGTTTTCCGCATGTGCTTTGAAAATATTTATATGTTGAAAAACTTCATACTTGAGTTTCAAGAAGTAAAGTCAAGTGTCAAGTGAATCTCATGTAATCATCTATAAATGAAAACACATATCTTTCTCTGCTCATTGAAAGCATCGGAAATGGACCCATGAGATCACCATGTACAAGTTCCAATGGTGAAGAGGCTCTCCATGCATGCCCCTTCTCGAATTTGTCTTGTGGATGCTTTCCAAGAGCACATCCATTACAAACACCATTTTAAAATTCAATGGTCGACAATCCTTTGACCATCCCTTTCTTGCTAAGCCGTTGCATATATTTGAAATTCAAGTGCCCAAATCTCTCATGCCAAATCCTACTTTCTTCATTTGCATGCGTAAGTAGCAAAATGGAATCTGATTGAGGAACAAAATCAGAAAATGTATACAAACGATATTGATCATTTACCTAGATGCAATCTTCAAGTTGGTTTCCATGTCATAAATTCTCATGAAATCTAGGGTAAAATCAACTTTCCTTCTGCTCCCTGTGTGTGTCATCTGATACACAAAGAGAAGATTCACAGAAAGCCTTGGAATATTCAAGACATTCTCAAAAATTCCATCTTCGAATTGCACTCTTCCTTCTCCAGTTGCTGCAACTACAAAATTATCCCCCATGAGAATAGGAGGTCCTAAATATGCATGTAGATAAGAAAATGATTTCTTTGAAGAAGCCATATGATGTTGAGCTCCTAAATCCATGATCCATTCTTGTGGTGTAGAATGAAGAGCAATCAAAGCATACTGATTACCTCTTGGATCTGGTGCTTTTTCTCCGGACTTCTTCTTGGCATTCTCAGGAATGTGGTCTCCAATATTGTGTTGTTGAAGTGTATATGCCATAAGATCTATAGTCTTCTTCATGCATGTAGATTCAGGGTGAAAACCACAGTGGCAATAATTGCACATTGATTTCCCTTTTGTTCTTTTCCTTTCCTTTGAGGTGGATGATACATAAGGGGGTTTGGGATTTCCTCCCTTTCTTGGATCAGGATCCTTCTTCCCTTTTCCTTTCTGATGGACTTTGGAATTTTCCTTTCCTTTTTCATGAACAGTGAGTGCATGCACTTTGGAATTTTTAATTGTGCCCATTTTCATGAGTTATCTTTCTCATGCATCAAAGACTGAATAAAATAATCCAGTGAGGGCATCTTCCAAGCTGCACCGGTTGCAGATCTTACTCTGTGGAACGTAGAGATGAATATTGCATACTCTGGACCAAGTTTTGATTAAATGGAAAGAATCAACTGATTTTCTTGCTTGGATTTTTCGATCCCGCATCCTTTCAGCTGAAGCAAAAAGGTTTTATACCTTGTGAAAAAATCTTGAATGTTCTCAAAATTTCTCAAATCTAATGAATTTAACTCATTTTCGAGAATGTTACCTTGCATTTCATCTTGTTTTCCAAAAAATCCTTCCAAAGTTTTCCAAACTTCATTTGGAGTTGAACATGATTCAACATGAAATAGCAGTTCTGGAGAGATAGATAAAGATAGGATGCCAAAGGCCTCGTCCATGCGATTGAAATATCTTGTTTTCTCCACTGTCGATGTTGGTTCAACTTCTGTTTCCACGGTTACTCAAAACAAGCCTCTACTTCTTAGATGAATTAGAATCTTTGGCTTCCATTCAAAGTAATTATATGCAGTAAGAATTTTCAATTGTGGAAACTCCAATTTAGACTCCATTCTTTGTTGTTTCTTCAATATTCTGAACCTGAAAATAAAAATTTATTGTGCACTAATTACAAATCCTTGTGCTCTGATACCATGTAAGATTATGAGATAGAAAGATCTAGATTTTCAAAACAATGAAAAAACTTGCAAGAGAAGGAAGGAGTGAGCGAGAATAGAGAAAAGAATGAAATTGATTTTTCAATATTAGTTTTGGAATAAATACATAAAAGAAACTAAATTAAGCTTAGTTGTACATGAAATAACTATGGATAGTTAAATCTAACTGAAGCTAAGTGTGCTTTATGTTCTGCTAATGTGCACATGCACCACATGCAAGCAGTAAGTTAACTAACTAAGCAAGTGCACATCACATGCAAGAAGTAAGCTAACTAACTAAGCTATGTGCACATCACATGCAATATCTAGAGTTTAACTAAAGCTAATCTAGGTGCATGTACACCAACTTCTGATTTTGAGATACAAAGATCTAGATTTGCAAAACAATGAACAAACTTTCAAGAGAAGGAAAGAGCGAGCAAGAATAGAGAAAAGAATGGAAAAAAGTTATGCAATATTATTTTTGGAATAAATACATAAAAGCAACTAAGTTAAGCTTAGTTGTACATGAAATAACTATGGATAGTTAAAGCTAACTGAAGCTATGTGTGCTTTATGTTCTGCTAATGTGCACATGCACCACATGGAAGCAGTAAGTTAACTAACTAAGCCAAGTGCACATTGCATGCAAGCAGTAAGTTAACTAACTAAGCCAAGTGCACATCACATGCAATATCTAGAGTTTAACTAAAGCTAATCTAGGTGCATGTACACCAACACCCCCCCCCCCCCCCTAAGAATAACTTACGTGAGTTTGATGCAAAATGAATGAGTCCTGGCAACACGACCATTTTAGGTACCCATATATAATGCATAAAAATGAGGAAAGAGGGAAAAACTAGTGGGAATAAAACCCCCCCTCAAAATATAATGCAAAAGTAGAGAAAAGACAACTGCCAGGAAGTTGTGTCCTTCACCCTGAGACGATCTCGCAGGAATCAAAACTTCTGCTTAGTGAAATTCTTGATGAAGATATCCATAGTCTGATCAGAACTAGGATAGTACTGAAGATCAATGAACCCATCATGAACGAGTTATCTAATGAAGTGCATGTGGATCTCGATGTGTTTGGTCTGCTGCCGCTACACTAGATATCTACAAAACCTTAGCATACTTTGATTATCACACCAGATGATAGTTGGATGATGGACACTTATTCCAAGCTCAGATAGGAAATGTTGTAGCCAAATGGCCTGAATAGTGGCATTTACTACTCCTTTATACTCGGCCTTTGCTGATGATAGAGGAGCAGAAATGATCCTTTTTCTGCTAATGTGCACATGCACCACATGCAAGCAGTAAGTTAACTAGCTAAGCCAAGTGCACATCCCATGTAAGAAGTAAGTTAACTAACTAACCCAAGTGCACATCCCATGCAATATCTATAGTTTAACTAAAGCTAATCTAGACAATCCTCAAGACAATGTTGAACAATAAGATTTTTCTTTTTCTATTGTTAATGGACCTGTTGTAGATGAGAATTTTATCTTATCCAATAACGAAGACATTTCACATGAGGAAATATATTCCTCTGCTAATGATGAAGAAACTACTTTCAAAATCATAGAAGAGGACTTTGATTCCTCTACTATTGACGTAGATTTGACGCGGTCTCCATTTAATGATGCCCCACATTCACTCAGTTCCAGAGCCATGCATGCCCATGCATGCATCTAAGGAGGCATTTATAGCACCATGTATGCACATGTATGCATCCACAAATTCATCTCGAAGACCACACATTCACATGCATGCATCCCTAGAGACAACCATTCTCATGCATGCATATAGGGTACATGAATTTGATCATCAAATGTAGGACGAAGTTGCAAGGAATCCATATTGGCATACAACCATGTATAAGAAAATTCAGTGCTTGATCCAAAGATGGGAGTTGATACCTCTACTTCCAAAAATGAATCTTATTCCTCCAGTTTCATGATGGGATCATCGATCTTCAATATTGTCCAAGTTCACCAAGACTTTCAATGAGTAGAAGTTTCAATTTTTGCGAGATCGTCTCGGGGTGAAGGACATGACTACCTAGCAGTTTCCATTTCTCTACTTTTCAATTATATTTTGAGGGGGGGGTTTTCTTCCCAATTGGTTTTCCCTCTTTCCTCTTTTCATGCATTGTATATGGGTACCTAAAATTTCCATGTTGTTGGGACTCATTGATTTTGCATCACACTCACCTAAGTTATGCTTAAGGGGGGGTGCTGGTGTACATGCACCTAGATTAGCTTTATTTCAACTCTAGATATTGCATGCAATGTGCGCTTGTTTTTAGCTATTTAAATTGACTGCTTACATGCGATGTGCACTTGGCTTAGTTAGTTAACTGAAGTGCTTACATGTGGTGCATGTGCACATTAGCAGAATATAAAGCACACTTAGCTTCAATTAGCTTTAACTATCCATATTTATTGCATGTATAACTAAGCTTAACTTAATTGCTTTATATATTTATTCTCAGCCTAATATTGATGAATCAATTTCATTCTCAATTCTAATTGTTTTTCTTTTTCAACTTGGCAAGTTTGTGCAATTATTCTTCAACTAGATCCATATTTGTGCTCTAATAATTTTACATGGTATCAAAGAAAAGACAGTAGAGAAAATATAATATAATGCAAAAGTAGAGAAAAGTCAACTACTAGACAGTCGTGTCCTTCACCCCGAGACGATCTTGCAGAAATCGAAACTTCTGCTCAGTGAAAATCTTGTTGAAGATATCAGTAGTCTGCTCGGAACTAGGACAATACTAAAGATCGATGATCCCATAATGAATTATTTCTCTAATGAAGTGCATGTGGATCTCAATGTGTTTGGTCCGATGCTGTTGCACTAGATCTCTACAAAACTTTAGCATAGTTTGATTATCACATCAGATGACAGTTGGATGATGGACACTGATCCCAAGATTAGATAGGAAATGTTGTAGCCAAATGGCCTGAATAGTGGCATTGACTGCTCCTCTATACTTGTCCTATGCTGATGATAAATAAATGGCAGCCTACTTCTTGCTTGACCAAAAAATTGGGCCGGATCCCAAACTAAGTACATAACTGAAGGTGGACTTGCGATCAATGTTGTTGCCAACCCAATATGAATCTGTGAACCCAATGAGATCCAAAGAACAATTGGCTACATAATGGATCCCATAGGTGATTGTCCCCTGGACATATCGAAGGATGCACTTTGCAGCGTTGTAGTGTAATTCGTGTGGCTCTTTCATGTATTTGGAAACTGCTCCTACGGCATATGAGAGATTAGGATGGGAGTGAGTGAGATAAATAAGACTTCCCACAAGCTGACGATACAATGTGCAATGAACCAATGGTGTGTCTTTTCCATTCTCAAGCTTTACCCCTGATAATAAAGGTGTGGTTGTTGGCTTGCATTCACTCATGTGAAATCGTGTCAAATGATCTCTACAATACTTTGGTTGAGAAGTCTTCCTTGCTATCTGACTTTGGATAACACTTAGCCAATTTTTCAAGTCTCGAAGCTCCTACATCCTTGGGATTTTCCTTATGGAATTATCCCCTATTATTTAGGAAACTAATCTATATGGTGTAGAAATCATTTAGTTCCTTCTCTAGCTCCATGCACCACGTGTACAACCTAGAAGAGTTTACAACAAATACTGCACTTCCCGTGAACTCCAATCTCGACGGGGTAACTTGAATTTCATGCATGAATGAGTTAATTTATGTTGATTGATTTGTTAACTGGTTAATAACTAAGGTTACACACCACTGTTAGACCTCCCACTAGTTCCTCCAATACTTGGAACTACTTTATCTAACAATAACTCAATTTAAATTAATTAAATTGTTACAACTGAAATTAACTCATCCTAGACTCCTAAAATTGAGGAATCATTATACACAACTCAATTTCATTCCCCAAAATCAAATTAATTAATATAACCGAGTGATAATAACTATATCACCTCAGTTAACTCATTCAAGTTGTCTGTTGATGTGGAATTTCAAATTTCTCCTAATTTAATGAAGCGAAAAATAAATTACAAATTTATTGTTGTATTGTCAACGCAACAACATCCTCCTCACATAATCATTCAATTAATTTCTTTTTCTCTCCTATAACATGAAAATATCTTCCAAGATCAACATCTACATGTGTTCATAACTTATTCAAGAATCATTTATTAGGTCATTATTCCAACATAATCAATGTTGTAATAGTAAGAATTGTATAGAAAATTTAATAATAATCCTTCACATAATGGATTGTACAAGTACTATCTAATATGATACGAGAACATACTTAGAAGGGATTAAGGAACAGGGATGTAATGGAGAGAGAAAAAATAAGTACTCAATATCAAAGCTAATAGTACAATATCAACAACATTCCCTTGTTAAATTCATGATCATATATATATACTATGGTTAAATTATAAAGTACTTAAAATTAGATTTACCACCTTAGTCAGTTGACACAACATAGATATAATTTGACTTAAATTAATATTATTTATTACTTAATTGTATTTGGTTTTCATTAAATAGTATGTCTAGGTGATGGAGTGGAATAGGTCATCCAACACACTGCTTCTTTTAGAGTATATAGTTATGTAATGTTTGACCAGATAATTAAGTTTTAGGGTAAGCCACTTGATTTCTTCATTATTTTCACAATTATTTGATATAATTTATATAAAATATCATAATGTATACACTTCATTAGGTGTTGGAATTACTACAATGATTGAAATCTCAAAATTTTCACTAATTATGGAAACAATCTAGTACATTTGATAATTTTGAGGGCTCTTAATAATAATAAATTTTTTATATATCACCTTTCAATAAGGGTTTAAGAGGAATTAGGGAATATATAATGTGGGAATTGTATCGGATTTGGAAAATTATTGAAGGGATGAGATTTTCAAGTGGTATTTAAAGATATATGTCACTTCAAAGAAGATTTAGCTTCTTAGATCTTATGGAGAATAATACAATGAGTCTAACGATGTCGTAGAAAGTAGGAAAAATTATGCATGTAGAAAATTTTATATTAGGTACTAGATAAGGAATTAGACCATGAAATATGTAGTTTCATCCATTAGTTCGAAGCCAAGGGTTTTTTATTTATCTCGTAATTGGCAAGTTGTTTTATTAGTCAACATGAAATTAGATAATGGTGGAAGCAGGGATTGACTACCAATGAATTAGAGACAAGGGTAATCATACATTACTAGGCACATAAATAGGGATTCATAGATAGAAATGAATTTTGTTTCAAATTAATGAAATAGTAAATGAATATGGTTTCTTCTATCAACAATGATGGAAAAAAACTTCACACTTGCATGTTACTATACTAGAAGTTGGAAATATGATAACATGGTAAGAACTTTGTTCTATAAAACTAGGACATGATGAAGATGATATGGTAACGTCTTAGAACTTATGTAGTACATATAAAACGAGGCTAGGATTTAAATAATGTTTTTAGATTATGATCAAACATGATGTTAGGGTAGAAAGAAATATGAAAGAAAAAGGAGCCTCCAACAATATAATTAATTGACTTTGATAAATAAGACCCTTACTATAGAAATTTTTAAAATAGAAATTATTTAGGGGTAAATATTTGGAATTATGTGTACCATTGATTAGGATTAATAGAAGCACATACTTAGTGAACACCAATTTTCCACAAGCGATTCGTGAAATTATACACTTTGTTAGGCAGTGTATGCCTATGGGAAAAAAATACTAAAAATTGATGTGGGAAGCTACCATATCTAGTAATATATTTTACCTCTAATTTTCTATTCCAAAATCTTTCATTCTCTCATCCAAAATTATAGCTTTCTAAATAAAATATATCTGTAGTTATTTGAATGCACTAAAAAGACAAAATCCCAAGGAAAAACGTTATTTTAGAGATAGGAATTACCAAATCATGGGGGTTCTCTAATAAGCCTAAGTAAGATAGCCCTTGTACAAGTGGCCTCATTGGACTCCAATATATGGTTGATGGTTCTATTCCTTCTTTCAAATTAGTTCTTGGTGGAGGAAGTAATAATTAGGGAGATCTTAATGGTTTGAAGGAATTTCTATTCATGTGTATTAATAAATATGGAAAACTCCCTAACACTAGGCCGCCTTTTAGAAGAGATAGAAATGACATTACATAATTCTTTGAATTTTTTAATAGGCATATGGGGAGAAAAAATATTAAGGTGATGATTTAGTGAAATCATTTTAACGCTTTTGTGGGAGATATTATACTTGAATAGGTGCGGGGGGATGGGAACATTGTTTCCTTCTAACATAAAAATAAATATTTTGTTCATAAGGAGAAGTCTTAAGGATCCATATTTATGTTAAACTATAAAAAGCTATAGTTTGGACATAGTTTTGTAGATGCTTCCAAACTTAATGGTAATTTACACTTTTTTAGAAAACTTGCTATATATTTTAAGTAGAATAATGTTATCCTAAAAAGGTTGTTTCCTAGATAAAGTTATCCCAATATATAATTGTGGGGTGTTAATAAATGCTTCCAAATTATGGTCACATGGATTGAATTATGGAAATATCGAATTTTGGGGTTTTAATACATGATTTCAAACTATGGAGTTAGTTTTGTATTGTAATGTAACATGATCTAAGACTATGCTAAGATGGAACTCATGTTTACAGTTGTTTTTTTTAGTTATCATGATTATGGTATATGAGTTGTTATGAAAATAGTTTACTTTTGATGCCATGAATTTTTTTTAATTTTTTTTTCATTTTGGATGGTGCTTCCAACACTTATAAAATGTAACTATTTTGTTCTTTGAAGATCTAGTTCCAATTTTTTTCTATGGAAAAGGAAGTGGGGAATTATTTTAATTTACTTATTGAGATGGTTAAAATTTTAGAAGATAGTGGATATGGATCGGATTTTAGAAGATATTGAAACGAGGAAATTCAAGCAAGTCTATCCATAGCTTAAGCCAATAAAATCATGATGGTGTTTAAGGAAACAAAGAGTGGAAGAATGATGAGGTTTATTAAGTGAGAAATAAATAATATTACAAGGGAATATATTAGGGACATAAATAAAAAGGGATATGGAAAATCTCATAGAAAAGTAATGTTTAGGATATCAAATAAAATAGAGAGAATTTAAGGTAAGTCCAAAATTTGAGTCCTACCAAGATAAAATATGGATTACACATATCATCTAATATACATGAATGAGGTCATATACTCTAGATAAACTAATTAAATCCTTTGTGACAATTCTATATTACATTTTTATTTCTTTTTCTGCATAACACTAGATTCTATTATATAATAAAAAAATTATAAAGAGGTACAGTCCAACTTCCAGACCAGGATTGCTGAGCTAGTCAATCATGGTGGGAAAGAGATAATTCAAAAAAATAAAAAATTGGGTTGCCTCTTAGGGGGAAACCAGTCCATAAAACAATCCACAATGCATAGATAGAGCTGCCCCTAATGGGGAAACCAACCTTAAACTGTAAATCCCAGTAACGAAGTTTTCTATGAATAATGAAAATGAACATAGAAACTATAGTAAAACTAGAAAAAACTAGAGAAAGAGGAACCATGTCACTATATGTTCTAGTCCTTTACATCCTGAAGCTACTGACAAGGTGGTTCTTCCATTGTGTAGCACCCATAGTAAGAGGAGTCATCCTCTTTCTTGGAGAGCTTAGGGTGTAGCTCTGGTGTGGTGGTGGAATGAGCACCTGTGTCTTCAGCCTTGTCCAAATTCCTAGCACCTTCAGTTGAGCTACTACTACCCCCATTGTCAGAGGTTTTCTACATGCATTTGACACGCAAAGTGACCATTTTTCTAGGTTATGGGGAGGGAGAATGAGAGTGAGTGGATTTAAGCATCCTTTTCCTAGACCCCAATCTAGAATTTCTTGGATGAGCTTCCAGAATTCGAAACATGAAATGGGCTGAGAGGAGCTATGGGTCATAGACCTCAGGCGATTCCATGGCCACAAAAATATCCACCGAGCACTACGCCATGGAAAAAATTGAAGGGCGAGAGGGAAAGCCTCTGCGACAATGCATTCGGTGGCAGCAAGGCATGGTGTCAAAAAAATTCTGATAATGCAAATGAGGCAAGTGAGCAGAGGGAGATGGACGCACAGTGGAGAAATAGACAGCTTGAAACGAATAACCGGATGGCGATTGAAGAATGAAGTGAGAGGCAGAGCCACAACAAGGACCAACAGAGCCGAGAGCAAGAGCTTGCAGATCCAGCCTGAGGGGAAGACGGATGGAGGCGCAAGATAATTGTTGTTTGGAGTTAGCGCCATTGCCCATATATGGCTACAACGCTTCTGCAAGTTGGAGGAGCAAGAGTGAATGCACATCAAACTAAATGAATGTCGAGGAGAGCTCTAGGCTGTGGAATAACGTATCTTCTTAAGGCTCTCACGCCTAGGGTAGCTGTTGCCTCGTGGAGAGGACATCAGCGTCGCGTCAGAGAGCCCAAGTGTCAAGCCAGGGTCGTGTTACAGAATACCCGCATCCGGGGAACAATTGTATATTACATTGATTTACTCACTATTTCTATAATTTACTACATTATTATAATGACAACAATCTCTCCCTTTGACACTAGATCCATATATTCTCACCACAATAAATTTACCAACTTCATTAGTTCCAATAACTATATATGAAGTTATGAACTATAACCTAAAAGAGATAAAATACAATGACATATATAATCCTACTAAACTACATGATTCCATCACGAGGACTTTGCATAAATCATTCACTAATTACTATTATTTAGGTTGTATAAAAATAACTTAAAATAATAATGTAATTAATACATGCAATAATATCTTATAAAAACTAACATCAAATATTTACTATCATATCTTATTTGAATTTACCATTTTCTAATTATATATTAATGAATAATAGTTTACCATTAATATTATATATTTTTTTATTTCTAGAAATTTAAATTTTCTTCAATAATTTTGTAGAATATTTCTTTAAATATTCTTTATATTATATTATTTATATATATTCATATTTATTAATGAATTTCAATTTTAAAATAGAATTTTTATTTTATTGAAAATTATATTTGATATTTTTATAGTAGATAAAAATATATTCAGGTTTTAGTTTTTTCCGTGCAATATCACTAATATAATAATTAATTATTTCATAAAAACAACAAAATATCTCATCATAACCCTCCAAAGGTGGTCCTGGTATTAGTAAAGCGACCAAGTTACAACGAAAATATATTTGATAATCCCGATACATTGAAAATATAATAATTAATAACTCTACCAAAAAATGTAAAAGATCTCTTCCACAATACTAGAGAAAGTAGTCCTAGTATTAGTTAGGAGACCAACTTCCAACGAAAACAAGTTGGGGAGTCCCAATACCCATAGACTAGAAAAAGTATAGAAGAAACAAAATACCTTTTAGATAGTTGCAAACTATATTTGTGAGTTGTCGTCATTATTGGCTTTGACTGGAAATAGCTGGTCCATCTTAGCATCAAGATTTTTTTTTTTTTTTTTTTAATGTCTGGGTAAAACATGTGTTTTGGGAAAAATGTAAATATAAGTAATAAGTGTGCTTATAGTTTTAAATGTATTTGTGGTTGGTTGGTGGAAGTTAAGTTGAGGAGAGCAGCTGTTTCGAATTAGCCATTTTTGAACAAAAGATCCTAATCAAATATCATTACATCAATTATTTATTTTTCATCTTATAAGTTAATATTAATTTCCTATTAATATAAAATATAATATAAATTCGTTTAAATTAATATAAAACGTAATATAAATACATTTAAATTAATATGATTTATATGGAATTTTATTTTTTATATATATGAAATAGGGTTGTAATAAAATTAAATTCAAATGATTAAATTAAATCTCATATTTCCAAGGAAAGCCGTCGAAAAAAAATATATTCCGTCGGCCACTTAACTCCTTCCATGACGTCAACCATGATCGCCGTTTCTTTATTACTGCCCTACCTATTAAATATTAAAAAATCAGACGTTTTTCTGCCGAATAATCTCGCTCATATGTAGCTCGAATCCTGGCAAATTGTCAGCTGCACCGAACCCTCTCAAACGCAGAGCTCGAGAGTTCCCATATTTGTGGACGGCCTAGTTTCAACAGAACATTGTCATTTCGCTTGTTCCACCGACACAGTGTCAAGTCAACTCACGGATCTGTTCAATTTTTCGGTTTGTGATAAAAAGAATACCAAATGAAGGAAAAGAGATTGCCAGAGAATCCAATGTAATATTTTATGAACGATATATTTTATTTTTCCATTTATGAATATCTTAGTATTATCAAATCATATAAGAATTATAAAAAATATAATATTATATTTATAATTATAATATTATATATTATAGTATTATATAATATTTTCTCAAAATTTTAAACTTACAGAAATATTGAATAATTATTATTTAGTTTAATAATTATGATTTAATTTATTATATATATATATATATATATATATATATAATTTAAATTTGTAAATTAAATGAATATGTATTATAATTTTATATTTCAAATATTGTTTTTAATTTAAATTTTAAAGTGAACTTTATGTGGTAATGGAGGGCAAACACTTCTAGTTATTATTTATAGGGAGTATGGGATGGTTTACTTAGAGGTTATAGGTATAATGTTGGTATATATGTAGGTTATTGAGTCTAGAGGCTCATTCTACAACCAGTATGAAGGGATGTGTAAGTTTGTCCTTGGGTATCTGTCTCTAAATAGAAAAACTAATATCGGCTATAATTAAAAATAAATGAATATGTTGTAAAAAATAATGTCAATGAGATGTTTAAATCTTAAAACTCAAAAATATGTCAACAATATATTTAAATAAACTATTTCAAGATGTATGTTAATTAGTTTATGTAGTTATCAACTTGAGATATACATATATGTATGATTAAAATTTTAATTTGATCTTATAAACTATTTAGCATTCAAAAATACAACTTAAAGAATGAAAAATATTTGCACGTAAATCTTTCTAGTGCGCTCTAAAAAAGTTTTCACCTTTCTAGTGCACTCTAAAAATGTTTTCGCATGAAAAAAATTGATTGTTCACTATGGTGCACTCTAAAAAAAGTTTTAAGGTGAATAAATTTGATCACTCTAAACTCATGTTAGATCCATACCTAAAATGCATCTATACTGGTAGTAATAAGTTGGGGTGTTCCCTGTCCTATCATAGTTGTCAAGTATCACTTGATATGCCTAGAGGTTATAATAATTGTAGTCCCAATCAACATTAAGGTTATAGTGATTAAATTGGTATAATAATAGTAGTCTCAATCAACATTGAGGTTAAAGTGATCAAATTTGTATGCCTCATGCTTATAGTAACCAATTGCAGCTATTCTTTTCAGTTCGCTTGTGTCTAAAGGACATATATACTTGTGTTGTATGTCCTTAGTTGCCACATATATTTTGATATGCTGTGATATGCCCTGTGGCTATAGTGATTAACTAATAAGATGTTTAAATATTAAATTTCAAAAATATTTCAACAAGATATTTAAAAAAACTATTTCAAGATATATGTTAGTTAGTTTATGTTGTTATCAACTTCATATATATATATAGAAAAAAAAATTATGGTTAAACTTTTTATTTGATCCTATAAGCTAGTTAGCATTCAAAAATACAATTTAAACAATGAAAAATAACTCATTGTATTTTGAACTCTAAAAAAATTTGTAGGTGAATCCCTCTAGTACACTCTAAAAAGATTTTCATGTGAAAAAATTGATTAATCCGTCTCGTCCACTCTAAATTTTTTTTTAAGGTGAATACATTTTATTCCTTTAAACTCATGTTAGATCCATACATTAAATTGATCTGTGTACTAGTAGTAATATGTTGGGGTGTTCCATGTCATATTATAGTGGTCAAGTATCACTTGATAATAATAGTAGTCCCAATCAACATTAAGGTTATAGTGATCAAATTGGTATAATAATGTTAGTCTCATTCAACACTGAGGTTAAAGTGATCAAATTGGTATGCCTCGTAGTTAAAGTGATCAATTAGATTCATTATTGTTATGTGTGTGTGCCTAACAACTATATATATATATATATATATATATTTGTGTGTTGTATGTCCCTACTTGCCACATATCTTTTGATATGCCCTGATATGCCTCATGGTTATAGTGATTAACTGGAGAGATTCTTCGTCATGTTGTGTGTGCCTAGCAGCTAGATATATGTTGTAGCCGCCAAATACATGTTCCATCCCCAGTAACCTCATAACTTTTAATATGTCTTGAGGTTATATGCCATATATATGTTCTGTCCCAATCACCTCATATCTTTTGATATGCTGTGATGTTATAGTAAGAATATGTTCGATTAACTATTATTAGAATAGCCATAGTATATATATTGTGTCCCAAATTGCCTCATATATTTTGATATGTAAGAATAGGTCCAATTAATCTTTATCAAATTATTATAAATTTACCAACTGAAAAAAATTCCATTAAGTTAATCTATAAAATTTATAAAACGAAACTCTAACCTTTCTTAAATGTTACTTTCTTATGAAAATATTATCTCAATATATTTTCTTTCTAATTTTATATAAATTAAATAATTATTTTTAATTTTTAATTTTTTCTTTAATTTTAATAATTTTAATTATTTTTTCCTAAAAAGTTATGGCAACTTTCTTTTAATACTTGTTTTTAAAGTTAAAATAAATAAATTTTTATTATTCTTTTATTTAGATCTGATGGGTGCAATCAACAAAAAGATACATAATATCTAACTCTTTTAATACTTGTTTATTTTTAAATGAAAATAAAAAAATCTTATTATATCTTTATCCAGTGGTACAATTTTAAACAGAAATATACATTGTATCCAACCCTAAATCCAACAACAGATACTAAATGTAAATTTGAAGGCCCTTAGCCGATGACAACAAAAAAAAAAAATGGTCTCGAGTGTTCCTGCATTTAAATTATGTTGCTTGAATCTTATTTTTATGCACGGGCAAGATAGTTCCCATTTATTCAATCTCTTTGTCTCCATCTATATAAATTGTTATATAAAAGGAAGGAAATGTAATTGACAACAAAGCATACAGAGGATTAAATTTAAAAAGTAATATGTAATAATGTTTATAATAACAAATGTATTAAACAAATATGTAATTAAGTAATCAAATCCTGCTTATTAAAAGGTATGAAAAATAATTTTAAAGTACTAAAAGAGTAATAATTGATGTATACACTTGATCACATAAATAATATCATTGTTAATACCTATTTTCAATTAAAGTTAATAAATTTTTGTAAAAAATTTATAAGTATAGTTTTACAACACATCCTTTATAATAAGAAGTATAGCATAAAAATTAAGAAAATAAATGGTAATTGAACATAAAATCATCACTCAATGTTAGTTCAAAAATAAGCATTGCAATTTTTTCTTTGTTGGGTTAATTTTTTTCTCAAATTTGTGTTGCATCTTACATGATCAGTATACATTAAATTCGTATTCACTAAAGGATGTGTTTAGTAAAAATCTACTATGCAAATAAAAAAGCCTAAATAATTCTTAACTATTCACTTTTATAACCCATGTCATAAAAAAATACATAAATCAAATAAAATTGTGAAAACCCCAATTAAAATTCACTTAAAAAATTATTAATAAAAATTGAAAATATTTTCTTATAATTGAAAATGTTGAAAATTTGAAATATAATTTTTATTTTATTAAAAATTATATTTAATATTATTATAATAGATAAAACTGTATTTAATTTTCATAAACAACTCTCCATAAGATAATTCCAGTATTAGTCAACTGACCAAGTTACAACGAAAACAAACTCCATAATCCTAATACATTGAAACTATAATAATTAATTAATTATAAAAAAATGTAAAAGATCTCATGGAAGACCTCATTGACAACTCTCCTTGGTATTAGTCAACTGACCAAGTTACAAAAAAAACAAATTCGACAATCCCAATACATTGAGACTATAATAATTAATTAATTCTAAAAGAGAATGTAAAATATCTCATCGACAACAGTCATAAGGTAATCCCAGTATTAGTTAGAAGACTAACTTCCAACGAAAACAAAATATTTTATAAATAGTTGCACACTATATTTGCGAGTTTTCTTCATTAATGGCTAGACTGGTACGTTATTAAAGAAAATCTCATATAGCTCCAACCAATACTGTGTCAAAAATCATATTTACAAGAAAAGCCCTGGAAAAAAATTATATTCCGTCGGCCACTTAACTCCTTTTATGATATCAACCGGAATCCTGCCAAATTGTCAGCTGCACCCAACCTTCTCAAACGCAGAGCGAGGTACCATATTTGTTTCAAGAGGAAATTGTCATTTCGCTTGTTGCACCGACTCAGACTCAAGACAACTCACCAATCTGTTAAATTTTGAAGTTTGTGATAAAAAGAATACATGTTTCTAAAGGTAGAAAGGGGCACCAAATGAAGGAACAGAGATTGCGAGAGAATCGAATGGAATATTTTATGAATGATATATTTTAATATTTTAGTATTATCAAATAAAATAAGAATGATATAAGAATAAAATGTAATTATTTTTAAGTTTTTTTGAAAAATTTAAACTTGAATAAAAAATATTGAATAATTAGGATTTCTGGTTTAAGATATATATTTACATTTAATATATATATATATATATATATATATATATATATATATATATATTATATTCAAATTTGTAGTTATATATATGTATAATTTGTGAAGTGAATTTTATATGGTAATGGAGGAGAGGCATTTCTAGTTATCATTTGTATGAAGTGTGAAATCATATATTTGGAGGTTATAGGGATAATGTTGTTATATATGGAGGTTATTGAGCCTAGAGGCTTATTCTACAACACAGTATGAGGGGATGAGTAACTTTGTGAGTGGGATGTGTCCCTAAATAGAAAACTAATGTTCACTATTATTAAAAACAAATGAATACCTTGTAAAACAAAATGTGAATGAGATGTTTAAATCTAATACTTCAAAAATGTTTCAATAGTACATTTAAATAAATTATTTAAAGATCTATGTTAATTAATATATGTCCATATCAACTTCATACATATCTACATATAGAAAAAAAAAATTATGGTTAAATTTTTTGTTTGGTTATATATAGTCTATGCAGCATTCAAAAATACAATTTAAACAATGAAAAATAAGGCATTGCATTTTTCATTCCAAAAAAGTTTGCAAGTGAATCCCTTTAGTGCACTCTAAAAAAGTTTTCACTTGAAAAAAATCGATTCCTCTCCTGCAGTCTAAAAAATAGTTTGCACATGAATAAATTTGATCCCTCTAGACTTATGTTAGATCCATACTTCAAATGGATCTATGATGATAGTAACAAATTGAGGTCTTCTTTGGCATTTCACAGTATCAATTGGCATTCCTGGAGGTTATAATAAGAGTAGTCCCAATCAACATTGAGGTCTTTTGTGTCTCTAGTTGCCACATATCTTTTGATATGCCCTCGTATGCCTAGCGGTTACAGTGATTGATTGCAGAGATACTTCTTCATGTTGTGTGTGCCTATCCTCCATATATATGTTTAAATTGGTATGCCTGGTGGTTACAATAATCAATTGGAGGCATTCTTGTCCTGTTGTATGTGCCTAACCTTTAGATATATATGTTGTGTCTCACTAGTTGCCACATATCTTTTGATATTCCCTGGTATGCCCCCGTGGTTATAGTGATATAGTGATCAATTGGGAAAATTCTTTGTCATGTTGTGTGTGCCTATCATCTAGATATACGTTTAAATTTGTATGCCTCCTGGTTACAATGATCAATTTGAGGCATTCTTGTCACGTCATGTGTCCCTAACCGCCAAATATATATGTTGTTTGTCCCTAGTTGCCACATATATGTTGATATGCCCAGGTATACCTCATGGTTATAGTGGTAAATTAAAGAGATTTTTGTCATGTTGTGTGTGCCTAGTTCTGTCCCGAGTCACCTCATATCTTTTAGATATATGTTACGTCCTGGTTATAGTGGTCAACTAAAGAGCTTCTTTGTCATTTTGTGTGTTCCTAGTTGTGTCCTAAGTCACCTCATATCTTTCAAATATATGTATAATCACTTCATATCTTTCACATATATGTATAATCACCTCATATATTTCACATATATGTATAATCACCTCATATCTTTCAGATATATGATGTGTCCCGAGTCACCTCATATATCTTGATATGTATCCAAGTTCTAGTAAAAATAAGTCTAATTAACTCTTATCGAGTGATTATGAGCTTACCAACTCAAAAAAGAAATAATCATTAAATTAATCTACAAAATTGATAAAACCAAATTTTAACTTTTCTAAAATTTTATTTGCTTATAAAATTATATTATCACCATTTTTTCCTTCTAATTTTATATAAATTAAATAATTATTTTTATTTTTACAAAATTCTTTTTAAAATTAATTTTAATATTTTTATTTTTTTCCATTCCAACTTTCTTTTAATATTTTTAATTTTATTTTCCAAAAAATGTTCAACTTTCTTTTAATACTTATTTGTTTATTTTTTCTCAAAATTTTCTCAAAATAAAATAAATAAATTATGATAGGATGGATACAATTTTCAACAAAAAGATACATAATATCTAATCCTAAATCCGACAACCGATACTAAATGTAACTGTGATGGCCCGTAGCCCGATGAAAACCCAAAAAAATGGACTCGACTGTAATTTTTTGCATTTAAACATGTTTATCTTCATTCTTTGAATCTTATTTTATGCGCTGGCAACACAATTCCCATTTTTTCAATCTCTTCTGCACTATCTATATAAATTGTTCTATGAAAGGAAGGAAATGTAATTGACAACAGAGCACAGAGAGGACATTAATCCAGAGGGATCCACGAGTTCGACTCAAGACAATGGCTACAGAGCCATTAAGGCTATCCCGAATAATCGGAGACGTGGTTGATATGTTCATTCCCAGCGTGAACCTTGTGGTTACTTATTTTCTGAACCAGCAAGTCAGGAATGGAATCGAATGGATTATTTCGGCCACTGTGTGCCACCACTGTGTCGAGGTCATGAATGGAATCGAATTGATTCCTTCGGCCATTGTCTTCAGCCCCCGTGTCGAGGTAGGAGGGTCAGATATGCAAACGTTTTTCACTCTGGTATGGCCTCCTATTCTCTTAGTCTATTCTATTCCCTCGTATCGTGTGGTGATATATTATAATATTATGTCATTTCGCTTATAAAACATTAATGTTAATTGTGTGCTTTCAGATTATGACGGAGCCAGATGCACCTAATCTTCCAAACCCGATTGAACGGGAATATTTAGACTGGTGATTATCCAGTATTTCTCAATAGCCTATGCATACATTTAGAAATCAGATTTAACATCCTGTTTGCACAGCGTTTGCGCTCCTACACTCTGAACATTCAGTTGACATTGCAACTTATATTATGTGCAGGATCGTTACTGACATCCCTGCTACGACAGAGGATCTTTTCGGCAGGAACTGAAGCACAGTGTTAGATCAAACTGATTCGTTTACTTCTATACTATGAAACCCTAATCGTCGAATATCTCTGAAACAACTATAATATATTTGTTTTGAATCATATCATAGGCTCGTGGTAGATCTGTTGTTCTACGTAACTTCCATCGATCTAAATTAACCATCAATGTCAAAATACCATTTACCATAGTTCAATTGATAGATCTGTGTCTTTGTTTAGTTCCCTAAATTATGAGAAGTAATCTTTGAATCTATAGCGTCTTTCACTAGCACAACTATAAGTAACTCGATATTTATATTTATTCGTGTATAACGTATAAAGGCTTTTGTGAATGTGATCAGGAAGAGAGCTGGTTATTTATGAGGCTCCGAATCCTGTGATTGGGGTTCACAGGTATGCATTTACTTTGTTCAAACGGATAGCACCAGAAACTGTACTTGTACCTCCTGCATCGAGCCGAAATTTCAGCACCAGAGATTTCGCTCAGCGTAATGGTTTTGGATTAACTGTTGTTGTTGTTTATTTCAACGCTCGAAAAGAGAAAGCTCGAAGGCGTTAGAGTGTGCCAACTAGATTGCCATGGCTGTCACTTCCGATTATGATTATAGAAATAAGATTATGATTTTGAGATAGTTATAGTTACTTCATGCTACTCACAATTATTTGTCAGACTTGACAATACTACACCGGATTGTGCATTAATCTATGTTCTTATGGTTTATATTTGGATTTGGAGAATTTGGAAAATTAAAGATTAAACCTTGCATACCAACTAGAATATTACATATTCATTTTTATCAAATGTTGACAATTAGTTTTTATGTCTGGGTCAAATGAATCTACGCGAGTCTGTCTGGCTGGCTATTTCATATTCATTTTTTGGGAAGTCATAGGCTTATTTTTTAAGGTCTATTTGATACTTCTCAGATTTTTTCATTCCATTATGGTTTGGATAAATAAACAAGACAGACCTCCCTCTCTTGCCACAGATCTATCCTACAGACTATGAGACTATGCCGTCACCCTGTTTGTATCCCTGGTGGATACTTGGATGGAGCTGAGCAACAGGGAACTGTAGTTGCAGCACATGGATCAAGTTGGAACACGGAAAACACTATTGTGGAGCCTACTTTGTTGGAATTAATTTCCAACTGCCGAAAAGGCAGGGCGGCAGCACATTGAACAGCGCCCACATCATACAGCCGCAAAGACTGTCCGCGGGGGTCGATGAGAGTTTGTGAGCGGAGGTTTTTACCCCCTCGGAACAGCCAGGGCCCACATATATATTATACGGCCCACACATATGTTATATATGTTATATAAGGAGTGCAGGTTAAATCTTTTAATCACGGCATTTTTTTAATAGTTGTTTTTAACAAGTTTTAAATGTTGTATGTTTTATTTTAATATATGCACATCATATATTAAAAGGCCGTGAAGTGTAACTTTTTTATTACACAGCAGTGTAAATAAAAAAAAAGGGGAAAAGACAGCAGAACTGGTTTTATTACACGGGAATGTGCACAGCAGTGCGGGAAAGAAAAATCAAAGTGCCAGCAAGTGAAATTTGTGATCAATGCGTTCCAAGCGGTGCTGACAAATTTAATGCAGCCATAAAGATTTCTGAAGCGGTGAATTTTTATGGTTGAATTGCAATTAAATGCATTAAACAGGGCTGAGATATTTTGTTTTTGTAATATGCAGAAACAGAGCCATAATTTTATTATGAGAAATATGCACAGCAGTGCGTTGATTTACACAGAGCAGAGTATTGTTTGTAAAAGACAGAGAGTTGGGATTTGGAATTGCACAGCAGTGTATTTTCCAGAGAAACAGATTATTCACAGCAGTGAATGTTTTTAGGAAGAGAGAGTGTCATTTGTGAATGACAGAGTGATATTTCTGAACTGTGTTTGCAGCAGTCAGATTTTTTTTGTAAATCCCTCTTTTGAGGAAGAGTCTGTAACAACAGTTTTTTTTTATATAGAATATAAATTTTCTGAGTTGAAAACTCTGTCTGTGAGTGAATTTTTAGAATTATTCTCTGTGTTAAAGAGGGACTGTTTATTGTTTTGGAATTCTGAAAATTCCAACATGGTATCAGAGCCAATCCAGGCTATTTGAAGGTCAAATAAGCTGAAGGAAACGAATTCTTTGTTGCATCAGCTTCTCCAGCAGTGTGAAGACTCAGCCATAAAGGATTTAAGGTATTTCTCTATACAGTTTTTTGTGTAATTGTTGCAGAACAGTCGGTTAGTTTTAAAACGCAGTCAAGTGTTTTTATCATAGTTAGAAGTGCAGAATGGCTGGAGCCAGCACAGGTATGAGTTTGGGAAATATCCATCTCCCACAATTCAATGGAAAAAATTATGACTACTGGTCAATAACTATGAGAGCTTTATTTACCTCACAAGAATTATGTGAATTAGTTGAGGATGGATTTGAAGAGCCAGCAAATGAAGTAGAGGTTCTTCTTTTAACTCAGGCAGAAAGGGAATCACTGAAGAACAATAAGAAGAAATATTCCAAGGCTCTTTTCTTCTTGTATCAAGCAGTGCATGAGAGTGTGTTTCCAAGGATAGCAGCAGCCAAGAAATCCAGTGAAGCATGGGAAACTCTCAAGACAGCTTATCAGGGAATGGAGAGAGTGAAGACAGCAAAACTTCAGTTGCTGAGGAGAGATTTTGAGACTCTCTGTATGAAGGAGTCAGATAACATTGACTCATTCTTCACTCATGTGATTGGAATGGTCACACAAATCAGATCTCATGGAGAGACTCTTGAAGACAAGAGGATTGTGGAAAAACTCTTGAGAAGTTTACCCCCAAGATTCGATGTGATTGTCACCACCATAGAGGAGACTAGGGATCTCACAAAGTTTTCAGTGGATGAACTACATGCATCACTGATGACCCATGAACAGAGATTGGGTAGGAGTGAAAACTCATCTCTTGAGCAAGCCTTTAAGACCCAGATGTCTTTCGGAAGAGGAAGAGGACAAGGTAGAGGAAACAAGAGAGGAAGAGGCAGAAGCCAGAACAGAGGTGGAAGGAACAGTCCAGCAAATGCTCACGGAAGGGGCAGCAATCCAAATCAGCATCAAGGCCAAGGCAGCAGCCAGCAGAATGATCAAGGACAAAGGTATGATAAATCCAATGTCCAATGTTACAATTGTAAAAAATATGGTCATTATGCTAATGAATGTAGAAAGAAGAAGCAGAATGATATGAGAAGTGAAACTAGTGCAAATTTCACAAAAGAAAACAACAGTCAAAGTAATTTGTTTTTAGCTTGTAATATGGCTGAAGAAAAGAATGAGGATTTATGGTTTCTAGACTCCGGTTGTAGTAACCATATGACAGGAAACTTAGCAATGTTTTCCATGTTAGATGAGAGTGTGCAGTCACAAGTCACACTAGGAACTGATAGCAAAGTTTCTGTTATGGGAAAAGGAGATGTAAATGTTTTAACAAGATTAGGTGCAAGAAAAACCATAGCAGATGTTTATTATGTTCCAGGAATGAAGTGTAACCTCTTAAGTGTTGGACAGCTTGTCCATAAGGGGTATAATGTTTTCTTTGATAATGATGTTTGTACCATCATGGATAAACCACCCAACAATCAGTGTATTGCTGAAGTGAAGATGACAAGGAACAGGATGTTCCCTCTCAGAATGAGAGCAGACTTGAAGAATGGTGAAGAGAAAGCAGCAGTTGCACAAGAGACTTACCAAAGTGAACCAAAAGATGATAATTGGTTATGGCACTTGAGATTTGGACATCTCAACTTTGGAGGTCTTAATTTTTTGAACAGAAAAGGAATGGTAAGTGGTTTACCATTGATAGAGAAACCGAACAGCCTTTGTGAAGGTTGTATTCTTGGGAAACAACACAGAGAAAGTTTTCCTTCCGGGAAAAGCATAAGGGCAAAAGCACCCTTAGAGATTGTCCACTCGGATGTATGTGGACCGATGCAAACTCCATCACTTGCTAGCAGCCACTATATCTTAACATTCATAGATGATTTTACAAGAAAAACTTGGGTTTACTTTTTGAAAAATAAAAGTGAAGTGTTTGAAAATTTTTGCAATTTCAAAGCACTTGTTGAGAACCAGAGTGGGCTGCATATCAAAGTCTTAAGGACTGATAGAGGAGGTGAGTATATATCTAAATATTTTCTACGTTTTTGTAGAGAAAATGGTATTCAAAAGCAGTTTACAACTAGATATACTCCGCAACGAAATGGAGTAGCCGAAAGGAAGAACCGAACCATAATGGACATGGCGAGAGGGTGTTTAAAGGAAAAGCATTTTCCGACGATCATTGGCTGAAGTCAGAGACAGTAAACAGAGCATCTTGAACAGGTGCCCTACAAAAGCGGTTATGAACAAAGTGCCGAAAGAGGCATGGAGTGGCGCAAAGCAAAGTGTCACACATATGAAGGTTTTCGGATGTGTGGCTTATGCACACATTCCGGATCAGCTAAGGAAGAAGTTGGACAGCAAGGGGGAGAAATGTATTTTCATTGGATACAGTGAGGAATCCAAGGCATACAAGTTATATAACCCATCCAGCAAGAAGTTTATTGTGAGCAGGGACGTTCAGTTCATTGAAGAGGAAGCTTGGGATGGAAGCATAGAGAAAACAGTGAATGTTAAACACTGTTTATCTCATGATGAGAATGATGATGAGTTGGCTGAAATACATCCCCAAACAGCAACACCAACAAGAGAGCAGCATAGCACACCCTTGAGGAGAAATGAAAGTGCTTCTCCAAGCACACCACAAGGAGGAAATTCAAGTGCTTCTTCAAGTACTTGTACACCTACTAAAAGAGGTAAGAAATTCAGAAGTTTGAAAGATATTTATGAACAAGATATAGCTAATGAAGGTATCAATTCTTTGTTTGCTTTATATTGTCATGTTGATGATCCTGTTCATTTCGAAGAAGCTATCAAAGATAGGAAATGGATAGAAGCTATGGATGAGGAAATTAATGCCATAGAGAGGAATAAAACTTGGGATTTGGTTGAACTCCCAAAAGGTAAAGATGTCATTGGAGTTAAATGGGTCTACAAGACCAAGAGTAATGCTGAAGGCAAGAAAGAGAGACACAAGGAAAGGCTTGTTGCCTCAAGGCCATGGCGTAAAATGGGCATAGACCATGAGGAAACTTTCGCACCGGTTGCTAGAATGGAAACCGTGAGAGCAGTGCTGTCCATAGCAGCACAAAATAAGTGGAAAGTTTACCAAATGGACGTGAAGTCAGCATTCCTAAATGGAGTGTTAATGGAAGAGGTTTACATTGAACAACCTCTAGGCTATGAGAAGAAAGACCAAGAGCACAAAGTGTGCAAGTTGAAGAAAGCTCTTTATGGGCTGAAGCAAGCACCAAGAGCATGGTACAGTAGGATAGATTCCTATCTACTGGAAAATGGTTTTGAAAAGTGTGAGGGAGAACCCACCCTCTACATCAAAGAACAAGACGGTAAAATCTTGATTGTAGTCTTGTATGTTGATGATGTTATTTTTACAGGTAATGATGATTGCCTTATTGAACATTTTAAAACAGTCATGAAGGAAGAATTTGAAATGACTGATATGGGTTTGTTGAGATACTTCTTGGTAATAGGAAGTAGAGAAAGATGAAAATGGGGTACTTTTATCTACAGTAAAGATGTTAATGAGGTTCTGAAAGATTTAACACAGAATGAAAAGCAAGCAATCACTCCCACAAAGGATGGGATTAAAACTCGGGCAGAGAGGACAAATAGAACAAGGATTTTGATCCTAACAGATAAGAGCATAGTTGCTACCATGTATTTGATCGCAACCAGGCTTTCCGGACATAATGCATGCTGTTAGTTTGATTTCTAGATTCATGGAAAAGCCAAAGGATGCACATTGGCAAGCAGCAAAGAGAATTCTGAGGTATGTTAAAGGTACTAAAAGGTTTGGTATTTTCTATACTACTTCAGAAAATTCAGATTTAGTTGGATACACAGACAGTGATTGGGCTGGAAGTGTAGATGATCGGAAGAGCACTTCCGGTTATGTTTTTCATATGGGTTCAGGAGCCATCTCATGGGCTTCTAAGAAACATCTCGTTGTGGCATTGTCTACAGCAGAAGCTGAATATGTGGCAGCTACAGCAGCAGCGTGTCATGCAGTTTGGATGAGAAAAATGTTCAGAAGCTTATGTCAAGAACAGGTAAAAGGGACAGTGATATTTTGTGACAATAGCTCAGCTATTGCATTGTCTAAAAATTCTGTTTTTCATAAAAGGACAAAGCACATTGACACCAAGTTTCATTTCATACGGGAATGGTTAGAAATGAAGGTATTGAGCTACAAAGATCATAGTAACGGAGGATCAATTTGCAGACATCCTCACAAAGCCACTACAGCAGAAAAGCTTTGAACATTTCAGAAGATGCATGGGTATGCAGGAAAACCCAGCAGTTGAAATTAAGGGGGAGTGTTGGAATTAATTTCCAACTGCCGAAAAGGCAGGGCGGCAGCACATTGAACAGGGCCCACATCATACAGCCGCAAAGACTGTCCGCGGGGGTCGATGAGAGTTTGTGAGCGGAGGTTCTTACCCCCTCGGAACAGCCAGGGCCCACATATATATTATACGGCCCACACATATGTTATATATGTTATATAAGGAGTGCGGGTTAAATCTTTTAATCACGGCATTTTTTTAATAGTTGTTTTTAACAAGTTTTTAATGTTGTATGTTTTATTTTAATATATGCACATCATATATTAAAAGGCCGTGAAGCGTAACTTTTTTATTACACAGCAGTGTAAATAAAAAAAAAAGGGGAAAAGACAGCAGAACTGGTTTTATTACACAGGAATGTGCACAGCAGTGCGGGAAAGAAAAATCAAAGTGCCAGCAAGTGAAATTTGTGATCAATGCGTTCCAAGCGGTGCTGACAGAGTTAATGCAGCCATAAAGATTTCTGAAGCGGTGAATTTTTATGGTTGAATGTCAATTAAATGCATTAAACAGGGCTGAGATATTTTGTTTTTGTAATATGCAGAAACAGAGCCATAATTTTTTTATGAGAAATATGCACAGTAGTGCGTTGATTTACACATAGCAGAGTATTGTTTGTAAAAGACAGAGAGTTGGAATTTGGAATTGCACAGCAGTGTATTTTCCAGAGAAACAGATTATTCACAGCAGTGAATGTTTTTAGGAAGACATAGTGTCATTTGTGAATGACAGAGTGATATTTCTGAACTGTGTTTGCAGCAGTCAGATTTTTTTTGTAAATCCCTCTTTTGAGGAAGAGTTTGTAACAGCAGTTTTTTTTTTATATAGAATATAAATTTTCTGAGTTGAAAACTCTGTCTGTGAGTGAATTTTAGAATTATTCTCTGTGTTAAAGAGGGATTGTTTATTGTTTTAGAATTCTGAAAATTCCAACATACTTTAGTTAGCTTACAACTCTCAAATCCAAAATCTTTCCATATTTGGAAACCATACGAAAACCTCAAGATTGTTATAGACTGAAACAATGGTATTTCAGCATTTCAATCTCTAGGCCTGTTCAGCCGTACAAACAACATTCTAAATCTTTTGTGCTTTTGAACTCACCTCCTCTACATCACATCTACGGAGAAGCTAATATGAGTGAAGATAGAATATACAAACAAGGATTGGAATTCCCTTTAGGGCTCCTGCATATCCAACATTGGCGAGGTCCCAACTTATTGAATTCCTATACTGAGTTTTTTGTGTGATGTTTTTGCTCTGTCATATGGTCTCATACGGTAGACTAGTTGCTCTTGTTTACATTATCATATATTTTCTCATATTTTATGTGTCTCATTAACAATAAATTTCTCTATGCCTAGCTACTTTCAGTTTTATGTTTAAGATATTAACAAAACTATGCAAGCGAGGGCTACTTTCAGTTTTATGTTTAACATATCAACAGATTTATATGGAGCTACTTTCAGTTTTATGTTTAAGATATCAATAGATTTATATGGAGCTAATTTCAGTTTTACGTTTAAGTTATCAACGGAACTATGCAAGCTGAGGCTACTTTCAGTTTTATAGTGCATACAAGCTGTTTAATAGTGCATACATACATGTTCAATATCTCTGCAAATGTAATTCTTTACATTAATAAAAAAACTGCGTTTTTTCTCCTCTGAAAAATTGAAAATTATGAATCTATGCGAGTGTATCTTTCTTTTCTTTTTCTTTCTTGGAGAAAGTTTCAATTAAAACGTTTTAACTCAATTGCGTTAATAAAAAATATATGAGATAAACACCAAACAAATATGGTAGGAAAGTAAAAATGTTTCGAAGCATTATTAATCACATGGGTTTGAATTAGATTAAAAGTCAAATAAGTCTACGCGAGTTTTTTTCTGTGTTGCATAAAGATTGAGTGGAAAACCTTTGAACATTAAGCGAAATATCAGATGAGCGTCTCGCTTGCAAAAACATGGGATGAGAATTCAATTGATTTTGAAGAATCATTAATGCGCATTTCAGGGTTTTGTCAAATTTATAGAGAAGTCCAAAAGTTTGAGACTTACATTAAGCGCTAACGGTAGTCGAACAGATTTCGAAATTTCGGAAATATCTTAAGCGGACCGAGAGGGAGTCAAATTCGCACGAGTACCCATAAATTGGCTGAGGGTTGTGTGTTAAAAAATTGGGATTGTAAATTGTAATGGTCAAATTCGACAAGGCCATTAAAAACGTGAGTGTCACTTAACAACTGGCATTGGTCCAATAAATTTTATATTTATTTTTAATATAATATATATTGGTAGATTTCTATTAACTTTATTTTTATGATTATTTATTAAAGGGAATTATATAATATTTGCTATAAATATTTATTATTTATTATTATTATTATTCAATTTTAAACGAAATTATATAATATTTATTTTAAATATTGGTTAATTATTATTATTATTATATTATTTTAAGATACAAGTTAATTTAGACACTAAATTACTAAATTGGTGTATAAGATGGTAGAAGAGACTTAATTCTCGACGCAGATTTTGACTTCTAAGTTTACCAACCGATGTATATTTTATCTTTCTAGTCTTGAATTTGTGACCTCTTATGAGGAAACACATATTTTTAACTCTTTTCTGAATTTGTGACCTCTTACAAGAAAACACCTATTCTTAACTATTAGACATAATCATATTGCATTGGTTTTAGAAATATCATAAACATAAAATGACAAATAACCCATCTTTATTCTTATAATTGTAATAGTATTTCATTCAAAATATCTAATATTAAATTTCATTGTTTTATTATTCTATTTTATTTTAAAACATAAACATTATTTCATTTTATTTTATTTTTAAAAATAACAATTAAAAATAAAAACGATTTTTTTTATAATATATTTTAAATAAATTATTAAATTATATTATAATTTAAGTAATTTATATTTAAAGAATACTTAAAAGTACTAATTAATTGACAAAAATATAATTTTGAAATTATAATATTTAATTTAAAATTAATATTTAATAATGCTTATAATAAGAAATGTATTAATACAAGTTGTAATTAGGTAATAAAATAAATTATAGACCATGCTTATTAAAAGTTATGAATAATAATTATAAAGTATCGAAAGAGTAATAGTTGATATATTTATTTCACCACATAAATAATATCAAATAATATCATTGTTAATATCAGTTTGCCATTAAAGTTAATAAATTTATGTAAAAAAAACTCATAAGCATGGTTGTACAACACACTCTTCATAGTATGGAGTGTAACCTAAAAAAATGAAAAAATAAATGCTAATTAAACATAAAATGATCACTCAATGTTAAGTTCAAAAATACACATTGCAATTCCTTCTTTGTTGGTTTAATATTTTTCTCAAATTTGTGTTACATCTTACATGATCACTATATGTTAAAGAAGAATTCACTAAAGGATGTTGTTGTGAAAAATCTACTATCCAAATAGAAAAACCTAAAAATGTTAAACTCTTCACCTTTAAATATTTCTATATAACCCATGTCATAAGTAAAAACATAAATCAAATAAAATTGTGAAAAACCAAATTAAAATTCACTAAAAAAAATATTAATAAAATTTGAAAATGTTTTTTCTATCAGTTATCATTAAATATGAACATAAATTATCTCTATTAGTTATCATCAAATATAAACATAAAGTATTATTCCGACACTTATCAAAATTATTGTGATAATAATAACCATTCAATATCAAAATCAATCAAATTTTAAAACCTTATTAGAATGACATAACCTTATTGCCACTACCTCTTAAACAAAAATAAAATATTCTTTAAATATTTTATGATGTGATATCAATTTTATATATATCTATATATAAACAAAAAATGTCAAAATAAAATATTTTAAGGTTATGTATAATAAAATATCTATGATGATTTATCAAAAAAATATTTTAATATGAATTAACTTCTAATCTCTTTAACATTCAAAAATAAAATTTAAACAATAAAAAATTATACACTATTTTTTTAAACTCTAAAATTAAGTTTGCATCTAAGTAATTTTGATCTCTTTCTTTTCATAATAGAGTTGTATTTAAAATCGATCTATATTAGTGAATATTAACATGGAAAAAATTGTTATACTAATGTATAAATAAACAATAAATTAATAAGATAATTGAAAAAATAATAATTTCACTTTGAAAAAAAAGCGTTATAAATTACTTTTCAAACAATGAAATGATATGAAAAGCGCTATTTCATCCCATACAAAATTTTATTTTATATAAAAAGCACTACTTAATCATATACGAAATTTTGTTTTATCGTAACCAATCATTCAAGTTAGGAAAATAATCAAACTAGTAACGTCATAAGAATTCCAACCACATCGATAGAAATCATCATAACATTCCAAAACAAATTTATCCATTAACATTCCCAAACAAATTTATCTTTGGTGTGATACATTCTAAATAAATGAGTATATTTTTAGTTTTTTTTTTTTTGTCAATTTAGTAGTGTCTTCTATTTTCTATTTATCTTCTAAAAGAAAGTTAAGATAGATAGTTGTTTTGTAACGTCAACCTGCCTGGAAGAAATCGGGTCTATTGGCCACCTTAAAGTGTTGAAAGCCATCCAAAATTGAAAATATTTCATTCTTCTATTTGATGCATTAGCAAGCTGACTATTTAAACTATTGCCAAGGTAACAGTAAGAAACTAAAGTCATGTCCAAAAAAACAAAAAGCATATACAGAATTAAATGGAACTCCTATTCATATGATGATTTTATTGGGGTTGGGTCCTCTTCTGTAGATCTTGGCATGTCTGCTTGTTGCATCTATTGAATCTGCTTCTCAATTCTTCCAACACAATCTTCAATTCTCCCAATACCATTGGTCACTTGGTACTGAGTGACCTTACGCTATTGCATCTGAATATCAATATCCTACAATAATTCTAACATTTTTGGCTCTTTCTTCTCTCTACATGAATGATTACTCTGAAATTCTTTAGGAAGTTGTTATATGAAGATATTTTCCCTATCTTGAGAAAAGATCAGTGTCCCTTGACAATTAGCATCAGGTCCCATAAATTTATTTTTATTTTTGTCATAATATATATCGACAATGTCATGAATAGGTTGAGTAGGTTAAATAATTTTATTTTCATGATTATTTATCTAGAGGTTATTAAAATATCATTTAATAATGGCATTCAATCTGGTCCAAACATTTGGTTAATAATAATATCGGTTTCACAAATTTCATATGCATGAAAATATTTAGCAGTATAACTTTTTATATATATAGTTTTTTATTTAATTCTTTTTCCAAAATAAAAAATATAATTTATATTTAGATATTTAATTAGGATATAACAAGTTTTACGTAAATTACCCAAAACATAATAATATAATATAATTAATATAATATTAGTTAAGTAATTTATATTTAAACAAATCAATAAATACATAGTTAATGGATAAATATATAATTTGAAATTGCATTTTAAATAACAATATTTAATTTAAAAATAATACTTAATATTATTTATAATAACAAATTCATTAATAAAAGATGTAACTAGATAATTAAATAAATTCCCCATAATTTTTATTAATATTTATGAAAAATATAACTTAAAGTTATCACTAATGGATAGTTCATGTGCCATTTAACTACATAAGTAATATTATTGTTCCTGTTTAGTTGAATAGTATATTCCAGAAGAAAAAAAAAGCATTCCTACAGAGTATAAGAATGCTAAAGAATATTCATAGTGAGAAGTCTTTGATGATAAGAGGTGATTTCAATATGATCACAAGTTTGGCCAAAAAAAAGAGGCATGTGAAGAGAAAAACCTGAAGTGGAGCTTTTTAGGGATTTTCTAACAAACCTGCGTCTAGTTGACATTCTGACTATTAATGGAAAGTACACCTGGAATAATAAACGTGGGGGCCAACATCAAGTAGCGTGAAGGTTGGATATGTTCATAGCATCTAAAGCCTTTGTAAGTAATGATGTTTTTTATGAGGCCTCGATCTTTCCTAGTTTGGGATCAGATCATTGGACAATATGTCTAGAGGCAGACATGAAACATTGCAATAAGAAAAGACCATTTAGATTTGAGGTGTTCTAGCTAATGGATCCAAACTTCCTCGACAAACTGAGGGGACAGTGAGAATGAAACGAAAGTCCAAGGAAGAAACAAAATTCATTCCTTCCAACTACGACTAAAATATTTAAAGAAAAACATACAGAAATGGAACAAAATAGAGTTTGGTAACATACATTAGGATAAGGACAAATTACAGCCCGGTAGAAGACAAACTTAGCAAAAAATTATATTAAATGGGATATCATAGACTCTAGTGACAAAGGAAGAAAATATACTATGCAAACTAGAGTAATGAAGAAAGCACGAAGAAATACTATGCAAACAAAAATCTAGAATAGAGTGGCTAAGAGATGGAGATAGAAATACTAATTTACTTCACAAGGCAATGACTCAAGAAAGACAAAACAACCATATTTTCTCCCTCAAAGGCACAAGAGGTGATAGGTTGGTTCAACATCACGATAAGGAGGCATTGTTGTTGAATCATTTTAGTGACATTTTGATGGAACCAGATCAACATAGAATGGAAGAAATTGAAAGAATACAACAAAGCATACCCCAGATAATAAGTCCAGAAGATTATTCGGTTCTTTTAAGGGAAATAATTCTTTAAGAGGTAGAAGAAGTTGTAAAAAGCATTGAAAAAAATAAAGCCCCTAGACCAGATGGCTTCACAGTAGAATTCTACCAAGTAGCGTGGTCATTCGGTTGAGACATACTGGAATTAGTGGAGGAATCGTGCCAGACTAGAAAGGTATATCTAGCCCTTAACTCTAATTTCATTTCGTTAATACCTAAGCAGGATAATTCTAACGAACCGACAGGTTTCTGTCTGATAGATCTATGTAATGTTATATATAAATTATTTTCCACAATTATGGTGAATCACATAAAGCCAATTCTCCCAGCTCTAATCTTCCAGGATCATATTGGCTTTGTGAAGGGTAGGAAAATCCTTGATGGAATTATTACATCTTAGGAAGCTATACACTCTCTCAGAACCCTAAGATACAAAGTTATGATGATTAAAATTGACCTTTCCAAAGCATATGACCACCTTATCTGGAACTATCTTAAAAATATTCCTCAGGATTTTGGCTTTAATTTGCGATGGATACATTGGATACTGTCCTTTATTTCTGCTCCTCATTTCTCAATTCTATTCATTGGAGTTTCATCTGATCCTTTCAATGCAACCCATGGGTTGATACAAGGTGACCCATTATCCCCCTTTCTATTTATCATTAATGTGGAAGGTCTACCAAGATATATGAAGAATAAGGTAGAGAGAGATCACCTTAAAGGCTGAAATCTATGGGGTGTTGATCTCAAACTATCCCATCACAGTTTTTTGATGATATTATTATTTTTTGTCAAGAAAATATCAAAGAATATAAGGTCATTTCCGAGAAAGAAGTTCAGGAAGGAAATAATGGAGAACCTATTCCATGCCTAAGGGGTAGGCACACTTGGCCATGTGAAATATTTGATTTTAGGATGGGAGAACTATAAAAAAATGAAAGGGGAATAAGACATCTCTGACGAAGAGATGGATATGCTGATAGATCCAAGGAACATGAGGGCACATTGTCTTTATTTAAACAATCCATCAATAAATACTATACAATGAAGTTCTTAGAGGCCAAGGCCATTTTTAATGTTCAGGAAATAGGAGGGGCTCTTAAAGCAACCTCAATTTTAGCAGAAATGTGTAGGGACATCTAGGAAATCCATCTCCTACAACACGATCAGAAGATTTTCCTTGGCAGAATAGAACGATAGCTTCAAAGTATGAACCAAGTTGGCATGCCTTAGTCATCCGTCAAGGATCCATCTCCTATTGAATCATTTGATGACTAAGTTTTATGGTTCCTTGTTTTTGTTTTGGGATGAAAACTACAAATAGCATTTAGTTTCTGGTTAAGTCTTTAGATATAGTAGATAATAGACCTGATATGGTAGCTAGATACATATTGAAACTTTATCAATTTTGGTTGGCCTATAACTCTCTGAGGTGGCCAATAGACGTCATTTCCTACAGGAAGGTTGAGGCCAGTAGTTTTATAAATTTGTAACCTGCTATTTTTAATCTAATGAATGAATAGGAAGGAACTACGAAATTTAAAAAAAGAAAAAGAAAATAAAAGTTAATAAATTGAGGTAAAACACATACACAAATGGTTGTAGAAGATACCCTTCATAATGAACAAGATATTCTAATGTGTGACCCTTAAATTAGTCTATTAACATAATATTATAATGTGTGACACTAAAATTATTATAATCCATACATTAAGAATATAAATGGAAATTTAACATAAAACCACAATTCAATATTAAGTTCAAAGTTAGATATTATGATTTCTCCTTTGTTTGATTAATTTTTTTTCTCAAAATTAAGTTACCTGATGACTATACATTAAACAATTATTCACTAAAAGATGTGTTTACAGAAAATTTATTAAGCAAATAGAAAAAAGAAAACAATGTTAAGTCACTGACCTTTAAATATTTCCATATAACTCATATAATCAAAAGCATCTAATCATTGACCTTTAAATATTTCCATATAACTTATGCAATAAAAAAATTAAAAAAATATAACGATCTTATTACAATTAACTAAAAGTGTCAAAAACTCAATCAAAATTCATACAAGATTAAAGAAAAGCTTAAATTAGCATACTTCGTTAAACAAATTATTGTAATAATAATAGTCATTCAACATCAAGATAAACAAAATTTTAGGTCATTCTTTGAATGATATAATGTTATTAGCATCTCAGTAGAAAAATGAAGCATGTTTTAAACATCAAATAAAATCAATACGTGTTACCAACAATCATTTAAAGTGTAAATAAGTAAAATATTAATAAGATATATGAAAATGTATCATTACACTAGAATTTTATTATCAATTATTTTTAAACTATTAAATGTTGTACAAATAATTGGTCAAAATACCTTTCTTAATTATACAAATATCGATTATGGATCATAAATTTATAGGAAGATAATCAAACTAGTGGCATTACTCAAATACAAACCATATCTCCAAAAACCATCATAGTTTTCACAAATGATTTTATCAATCATTATAATATTAGAGTTAAAATTGCTATTTGTCTTAAGTGTGATATTTTTTAAGTAAATTATTCTATTCCTATGGTTTAGGAAGTTGTTAATCTGGTTAAGTTGAGAGATTTCCTCAACTGGTTTATTGTGCAATCAAAAAAGTTTCTTTACCCCGAGAAAGCATTCACATATTTATATTATAACAGTAATTTCTAAGTTCAAGTTTGTTTAAGAAACATTAATTTGATATAAGAGCTTAACTCGGCTGGATTCCCTCATAGGAAGGCCTAAGAACATGCGAGCGAAATGTGAAACGTAGTAGAATCAAAGCAAGTTTTGGATCCATTATTGAGGTGTTGGTTGCATTAGATGCTCATGTTTACAGGAGGAGCTAAGAGGTTTGTAATAGATTTGTAATGCATTTTATTTTGGAGGACTCTAGTAATAATTTATGAGAGGTTATATTTAACTATCATTTTAGAGAAATTTAAGAATGTTTAAGTAGAATAATTGTCTTGATTAAAGGAGTAAATATGTGGAGAATTAACTATTGTATTAAAAGAGAAAAATTGTAATTTAGAAAATATGTGTGCAGTTGAAGGATTCATGTTTTTCTATAAGAGTATCTCTTATTTATCTAAGAGGAATAACATATAAGCTAAGGAAACACCAAGGTGGGAATTCTACCTAGGATTGAGCCCTAGATAGAACCAAGCACAACATAGGTGTGAGGCATCCCAATTAGAACTAGATATTATTATCTAATAGGTTTGACACATTGATCAATTCCTACCTAGTAAGAGTGAGCAAGAATACCTAAGCATAGAAGAATCTAATGGATTTAAGAATGAATTAGTTTATGGATCCATCACATTGTGATACTGTAGCAATGTGAAATTATGCAGGTGATGATTTACCATGCATAAATATGATACAATGGTTTGGATAAATTTGGAGCTTTAACATTAATAAGAGGTTGTTCTTCTATTTTGTATAGCATGATGCTTTGTGTGGTTGTAGGCGTGACTTACTAGATACAAGTGGAAGTCCCCAAGTATAAATTTTGTCATCGAAGATTTTTTTTTTTATTTAATGGAAAAAGAAGAAGGAACAAATCAATGTTATAGAAACATTGGTGCACACACCTTTTCTTTTGTTTTCTTGGATGTTTAACAAGGAGATATAGGATACGCTTGGCTTAACTTGTTTGTGGCACTTTGCTAGCAACAATAATAGTGTGGGAATGTATGACTTCCAACACATTAATGTCAAGGAAATTAGTGACAACATCATGTAGAATGAAAAGGAACTAAAGGAGGTGAAGATGTGATTTCTCAAGGTTTGGATGTTCAGAACAATTGTTTTTGTCATTTTGATCTTCAATTGGTTTTTCATCATGACTTATTTATATGTGAAATATATGTGTGTGTGTGTGTGTGTGTGCGGTTTTGTACCAGTTGGACTGAAAACATGGTTAACATTTTGCATAATTTATTGTTCATTATTTTTGTATTGGTATAAACACGTCTTATATTTATTAAAATAAGCATATTGAGATTCATTTACTCATGGGGATGTTATTTTCATTTACTTATGGAAATGGTTGGGATTTTAGAAGATAGTAGAGATGGATAAGTATTTAGAAGATAGTGGGAGAAGGAAGTTCAAGGAAGTCTACCCATAGGCTAAGATAATAAATCATGATGGTGTTTATGGAAACAAAGAGTAGAAGCATGATGAGGATTATTAGGTGAGAAATAAATACTATAACAACGGAATATATTAGGGGCAAAAATAAAAAAGGAGATGGAAAATCTCAAAGAAAAGTAATGTTTTAGATGTCAAAGAAAAGAAGGAGTATTTAAAGTGAATCGAAAAATTGAGTTCTACTAAGATAAAAAAAAAATGGATTACACACATCTTCTAATATTATAAATTTAAATTTTCTTCAATAATTTTGTAAAGTATGTATTTAAATATTTTTATATTATAATATTTATATATATTCATATTTATTAATCAATTCCAAATTTGAAATATAATTTTCATTTTATTAAAAATTGTATTTGATATTAATATAATAAATAAAATTATATTCCGTTTTTCGTTTTTTCCATATTATATCAATAATATAATAATTAATTAATTCATAAAACCAGTAAAACACCTCATAAACAACTCTCTATAAGTTACTCCCAATATTAGTGAAAGTGACCAAGTTACACCGAAAACAAATTCGATAATCCCAATACATTGAAACTATAATAATTAATTACTTCTAAAAAATTGTAAAAGATCGCATACAACACTAAGAAGCTAATCCCAGTATTAGTATTAGTATTAGTTAGGAGACTAAGTTCCAACGAAAACAAATTGGGTAGTCCCGATACCCTAGGACTAGAAAAAGATTAGAAACAAAATACCGTTTAGATAATTGCAAGCTATGTCTGTAAGTTGTCTTCATTATTGCCTCAGACCAATACTGTGTCAAAAATCTCATATAGCTGCAACCAATAGTGTGTCATAAATCTCAAAATATCTCCAGCCAATACCGTGTCAAAATTCCTATTGGCAAGGAAAACCCTCGAAAAAAAACTATATTCCGTCGGCCACTTAACTCCTTCCATGACATGAACCATGACATCTGTTCCTTTATTACTGCCCTACCTATTAAATATTAAAAAATCAGAAGTTTTTCTGCCGAGTAATCTCGCTCATATATAGGTCGAATCCTGGCAAATTGTCAGCTGCACCCAAACTTTTCAAACGCAGAGCTCGAGAGCTCACATATTGCTGGACGCCCTAGATTCAAGAGAAAATTATCATTTCGCTTGTCGCACCGACACGGAGTCAAGTCATTGCTAGAAAGGGCACGAAATGAAGGAACAGAGATTGCTAGAGAATCGAACGGAATATTTTATGAAAAATATATTTTAATATTTTAGTATTATCGAATTATATAAGAATTATAAAAAATAAAATGTAATTATTTTTAAGTTGTTTTTCGTAGATAAAACTATATTTAGTTTTTTTTTTTCCATATTATATCAATAATATAATAATTAATTAATTCATTATAACCGTAAAAGACCTCACAACTCTCCATAAGGTAATCTCAGTGTTAGTTGACCAAGTTACAACGAAAACAAATTCGATAATCCCAATAAGACTATAATTATTAATTAATTCTAAAAAATTAAAAAATCTCATCACAACACTCAGAAGGTAATCCCAGTATTAGTTAGGAGACTAAGTTCCAACAAAAATAAATTGGGTAGTCCCGATACCGTGAGACTAGAAAAAGTTTAGAGGAAACAAAGTACCTTTTAGATAATTGCAAACTATGTTTGTGAGTTGTCTTCTTCTTATTGGCTCTATTGGCTCAGACTGGTACGATATTAAAGCAAATCGAGTTGTCTTCTTCTTATTGGCTCTATTGGCTCAGACTGGTACGATATTAAAGTAAATCTCATATAACTCCAACCAATACTGTCTCAGAAGTCCTATTTGCAAGGAAAGCCCTGTAGAAAAAATTATATTCCGTCGGCCACTTAAGTTCGTCCATGACATCAACCATGATCTCTGTTTCTTTATTACTTTCCTACCTACTAAACATTAAAAAATCAGAGGTTTTTCTGCCGAATAATCTTGCTCATATGTAGCTCGAATCCTGTAAAATTGACAGCTGCACCCAACCTTCTCAATCGCAGAGTTCGAGAGCTCCCATATTTGTGGACGCCCTAGTTTCAAGAGAAAATTGTAATTTCGCTGGTTGCACCGACACAGAGTCAAGTCAACTCACCAATCTGTTAAATTATGAAGTTTGTGATAAAAATAACACATGTTTCTAAAGGTGATTAGTATACACCAAATGAAGGAACAGAGATTGCGAGAGAATCGAATGGAATATTTTATGAATGATATATTTTGAATATTTTAGTATTATCAAATCATACAACTTACAAGAATTATAAAAAATAAAATGTAATTATTTTTAGGTTGTTTCCTGAAAATTTTCAACTTGAATAAAAAAATATTGAATAATTATGATTTTGTGTATAATTGAATAATTATGATTTCGTGTATAAAATGTATATACATTTTTATTATGAGTGATATCTTTTAATATTTTAGTATTATCAAATGATACCATAATTATAAAAAATAAAATATAAATACATTTTTAATTTAAATCTGTAAACTTATAATAATTGTTGTAATTTTTGAAGTGAATTCTATATGGTAATGGAGGAGAGGTATTTCTAGTCACTATTTGTATGAAGTATGAAATGGTATATTTAGAGGTTATAGGTAAAATGTTGGTATATATGGAGGTTATTGAGAGGATGTGTAAGTTTGTCTGTGGGATGTGCCCCTAAATAGAAAGTTAATGTTGGCTAGAATTAAAAATAAACCAATATGTTGTAAAAAAAGTGTGAATCACATGTTTAAATCTAATACTTCAAAGGTATCTCAACAAGAAATTGAAATAAATTGTTTAAAGATCTATGTTAATTAATTTATGTAGATATCAATTTCATATATATCTACATATAGAAAAGGAATTTTCATATAAGAATTTCATATATGAATTTTTATGGTTAAAATTTTTATTTGGTCCTATATACTCTATTTAGCATTCAAAAATACAATTTAAACGATGAAAAATAACGTATTGTATTTTGCGCTCTAAAAAAATTTGCACGTGAATCCTTTTAGTGCAGTCTAAAAAAATTTTCGAGTGAAAAATTTTGATTCCTCTCTTGCACTCTAAAAAATATCTTTTGATATCCCCTCGTATGCCTAGTGGTTATAGTGATCGATTGGAGAGATTCTTCTTCATGTTGTGTGTGCCTAGCCTCCATATATGTGTGTGTGTGTGTGTGTGTGTGTGTGTGTGTGTGTGTGTGTTTAAATTGGTATGCCTAGTGGTTACAATAATCAATTGGAGGCATTCTTGTCATGTGGTATGTGCTTAACCGCTAGATATATATGTTGTGTGTCCCTGGTTGGCACATACCTTTTGATATTCCCTGGTGTGCCTCATGGTTATAGTGATATAGTGATCAATTGGATAAATTCTTCATCATGTTGTGTGTGCCTAGCCTCCAAAAATATGTTTTAAACCCCAAAAAACTGCCTTCAAAGCCTTCAAAAAGTCGAACTATAGACTACTCGTGTTTAAATTGGTATGCCTCGTGTTTACAATGATTAATTTCAGGCATTCTTGTCATGTAGTGTGTGCCTAGCAGCCAAATATGAATGTTGTCTCTCCCTACTTGCCACATATTTTGATGTACCTAGGTATACATGGTTATAGTGATTAATTAAAGAGATTCTTCATCATGTTGTGTGTGCTTAGGTGCCAGATATATGTTGTGTCCAAAGTCACCTCATATCTTTCAGATATATGTTGTGTATATTTTTTTATATGTCTAGAGGTTACAGTAAGAATAGGTCCAATTAACTCTTGTCAGAATGTCGTGTGTGTCTAGCCTTCATATATATGTTGTGTTCCAAGTAGCCTCATGTGTTTTATTATGCCTCCAAGTTATAATAAAAATAGGTCTAATTAACTCTTATCAAGTAATTATAAGCTTACCAACTCAAAAAAAAGATAACCATTAAATTGATCTATTAAATTTATAAAACCAAATTCTAACATTTATAAAATTTTATTTGCTTATAAAAATATTTTCTCAATAATTTTTATTTTTAATTTTACATAAATTAAATAATTATTTTTTTATTTTATAAAATTTTATTTAAAATTAATTTTAATTTTTTTTGCTAATGTTGTGCCAACTTTCTTTTAATACTTATTTGTTTAGATTTTCTCAAATTTAAAATAAATAAATTATAATCCAGTTAGTACAGTTTTCAAAAAAGATACATAATATACAACCATAAAGCCAACAACCAATACTACATGTGAAGGACCGTAGCTCGATGACAACCCAAAAGAAAATGGACTCGACTGTTGCAAGATAGTTCCCATTTATTCAACCTCTTCTTCTCTATCTATATAAATTGTTATATGAAATGAAGGAAATGTAATTGAAAATAGAGCGCAGAGAGGACATCAATCCAGAGGGATTCAAGAGTTCGACTTAGGACAATGGCTACAGAGCCATTAAGGCCATAGTTATCACGCTCGAGAAAAAATCGATTGCTTAAAATTCAATACGGAAAAAATTGGGAAGTATACTTCTAAAGCTTATAGTTTAACATTTCCAATAATGTTCTCTAAGGAATTTTTTGTCCATATAACTAATTATATCATAGATTTATATCATATAATCTTCAATATAAACAAATTTTCTATATAAATTCCACATTATCATGTTTAAAATAAAATCATATATTAAATATGTACAAACATTCTTTCAAAATATAAATTACTAATTAATAATTAATTAAACCAAACCAAATTTTAATTTTTAATAATTACTAACATCTTTTATAATATAAAATTTTAAGTTTAATAATTCTATATTTGATAAAAGTATCCATTTTAAAAAAATGTCGTAAAATTTTCATATCATAATAATACTTTATTTTTATTCACAAATTATTAATATATAAATTTAAAATAACACGTATATTTATTTTAAGCGAAAACAAATTATTAATTACGTCGATAGGCGTAACCCCCTATCGGAAGGAGCATGTTTTGTGATTAGACTAATTAATTTTTTTGATCTGATGGTCAGGATTGGAAGATGCCGGTATATTCTGGTCGTCACCACTCAATCCATGGATGAAATCTACCCCACTAACTTCCTTGCATATCTAAATCACCTGTTTAAACCATACTTAAATTAATTTTTTACAAATCTGGATTAAAAATTTACTGTGCCATCCCATAACCGCCACCTATCAAATTAAGAAATCCTCCCATCCCATAACCACCACGTTGATGGGCACGTTGCTGATTACACACTGTGGTTGTCTCCGACGTGTGGGGATCTCCCATACTGCTTGTCTCCTCGTAGACATGTGGCGATGGAAACGATATGGGGAATTTAACAGTCGCATGAAGTGGGGAGTGGGCGCCCTGGTGGTTTCAAATCGGGTAACGGTGGAGGATTGGAACCACGGTGAGTTGTCTGCAACGTGGCAGAAGCATGCGCATATGCTGAGCGCGCAGTGAAACAATTTATTGGTGCGTGTGAGACCGCTATTAAAAACGGTGAAGATCCGGAAACGCCCTCGTCTGGCTCTTCACGTTCCTCCATGAATTGTTAGCTTGCTCTGTGTGTGAAGTCTGTACCACCAACTACAAATAACGCAGCCCACGCAGCGAATATCTGTATTTGTAACTTTCTCCGCTTGTTTCCTTCGTTGTTTCGGCCAAAGATGGGGAGAATTCCGGCAGTTAAATTCTGGTATAAGCGGTTTCGAGTTGCAGGGGTGAGTTACGAGCGGTTTCTGCTGAAGCTCCGCAACAGGATCGACAAGTAAGGGGCAAAGTTTTGTGTTTCTTGATTTTCTTGTTCCGTGATTCGTGGTTTTCTAGTGATTTTTATGTTTGCCGGTGGCTGGTGTTTGCAGAGTGGGCATCGACATGCTCAAGATCGAAGTCCGTTTCGAGCATTTGAGCGTAGATGTTTTTACTGTTTTCCCTGCGGCCTAGGAATAAAGAAGAAACGAACTACAGCGAAACTGCTCCAAATTTGGCTCTGCTGCCTTTCATAGCAGGAAGTGATTTTTTTCTTTGGGATAATAAATTAGATGTAGTCGTTATTTTCTATTCTTATCACTTCTTCGTTCACATTTTTTAGTAGAGAATAAGCTCTTTGTATCCGGTAGCAAATGAAGCCAAGCAGTAGAGATTGCTGCCATGACTGCCATCATTGGCTCTGTTCATATCACCTATTTTTCTTTTCTATTTTAACATTTTTCTAATGGCAATGGAACCTTTTGTTTTTCCTTTCTTTTAACGATAATGGAATCAATGAGCGTGGTGAAGTTAATGGTCGTCGGAATCATAAACGAAACACAAGAATCCAAAGTATATCTATTTCCCCACGGTCTATTTCGTCACCTAATCACCTAGTTATATATTTTATAGCGAGACCTAGGCACATAGATGGGCCAAAACTCTCCGATATATAGTAAATATTTGATCCTATGATTCAGTTCCAGTTAGATGGCAGCGATGGTTCTACTGAAACCTGGTTTACTAGGTGTTTTACTTTAATTGATAATTAAATAATGCTAAATTGATAATTAATTGAAGTAATATGAGCAAAACCATGATGAAACCTTTCAAAAAAATCTATCTTCACAAGAAGACTGTTTCTTATATTTATCCTAAGGATAGCCTACTCTCAGATTCTATCCTACTCTTAGATTCTAATCACAACAGGCCAAGCATGTAGAATATACCTTGAATGAGAGGAATAACATATCCCTTAACATCAACCCATGTGCACGAAAGCCCAAGCCCAAAATGTCTTTAAAAGTATTCAACTTACACCATCAAAATCTATCTCATCAGCTGACTCCCTTTACCTTTTGTTTCCATCGACCATGTAGGATTGTAGCGGCCCATGTGCATATGTTCTTAATGTTTAGCAGTTCAAACATTATGGTTCCTGGTCTCCGTAAATTCCAGTTATTTATTTCCATTTCTGTGGCGTGCAAAATATATTTTTGGCCATGTCGGATGTATTCTACTTGAACAAAAGAAGAGTTCATAAATCCACTATTTTAAAATTTAGTTTGTTAAGGGGCTATTTCTTAACATTTATAAAATATCTTGCATTTTGTAAGAATCTATCTCCGTCCCCTACGGGCACATCAATGACAACGTGGAGTTCAATCATTCTGGAATTATGATTTGCGACATCTGCTGAGCTCTTATCCTTTCCATGGAATTCTGTTTATAGAGTGTCGAATATATTTTTCTATGATTTAGAAATAAATATAATATTCCAACTTTAATAAAATTTTGTTCGCTTTGTCTGCTAATATTTTGAAGTCTGGAATATTGTTTAGATAATTTCCATGGAACTTCTGTATGCCATGGGGTTACCTTCTTGGAATTTCATCTGCTTTCTGCCCTTTCAATCAATCAGATGTTATGGAATTTGCAAATATAGTACACCTTTCAATCAGTCATGTTATGGAAATATAGTTTCTCATAGGTGAGGAATTTCTTTTACTTTGATGCCAAAGAGGAAAAATGGATTACGCCCCTCCTAAAAATATATATATATATCTCGGACAAAGAAGCGCTTTTGGCGTTTTTTATTGGACTCCCGGAATATTATTTGCAAAAGCATTCCTACATTGTACATTAAAGAATATGTTTTTGGCCATGTCGAATGTATTTTACTTAAACCCAAAGAAGAGTTCATAAATCCACTATTTAAAATTTAGTTGGTTGAGGGCTATTTCTTACAATTTATAAAATATCTTCCATTTTTTCAATATGGTGAATGGTGCAGATCATAAATGATTTGCTGTAGACATAAGATTTTGGGACAATTTATGTCAAAGATTCTTACTTTGATATGGCATATCTAATGACATGCATGCCATATTGCATGGAAGAAACCATACATGGCTATTTTGATATCATTTGTAATCATCCAACGTATATCTATTTCCCCACGGTCTATGTCATCACCTAATCACCTAGTTATATATTTATATCGAGACCTATGCACATAGATGGTTCAAAAGTCTCTGATATAGAGTAAATATTTGATCCTATGATTCAGTTCCAGTTAGATCGAAGTGATGGTTTTACTGAAACCTGGTTTATTAAGTGTTTATATGATAGATCTTTCAATATGGTGAATGGTGCAGACCATAAATGACTTAGTGTAGACATAAGATTGTGCAAAAATATTTCTTCACATATATTTATATATAAATATATGTTATTTATTTGTATATATAATTTATTTTTTATTATTTTTAATATAATTAGTTTCTAACTGCATTTAAAATTATAAATAAATAAATTATTTTACTTTTAATTTATAAATATAAAATTTTACATATAAATTAAAATATGTAAGTTCAAATTTTACACTCAAACTAATTATTACTTAAAACTAAGCTCAATGTTAAGTCTTATGTTTTGATGGTCTAATTCATTTATTTTAATATCTATATACTTTTTTCAATTATGAAATTGTGTATCAAATTAAAAAGATGTTTATAAAATATATTATTAAAATAGTTTTAATATGTTTATGTTTTATGTTTATTTTGAAACTTGAATTAATTAAATATTAAAATAAATAATAAAAATATATTACTAATATAATTTTGATTTACTATTATGGTGTTTCAATTTATTAATTTTAATATTCACATAATTGTAATTTATTCAAATTTATTTTCAAATTTTATATTTATTTTTGATATTGTAGTTTAATTAAATATAAAAAAATGAAATAATAAAATTAATTATAGGATAATTTTAATTTGTTAATATAATGTGTTTTTTTATTTTTTATTTTTACTCTCAATGATTCTAATAAATATGAGATTCTAATAAATTTAATATCTACACTTAAAAAAAAATGAAAATATTAATAAAGATGTCTATATAAATAAAAATATAATATACAAAAATAAGAAGGTATATTTGTTTTCTTTTTTTAAAATACACTTAGGTTTATTTAAATATTTTTTTCAATTTTTATTTTAAATACATAAAATTTTAAATTATTTTATTTTTTATGAGAAAAAAATAAATTAATGACTTTTTATTTTTCATATATAATTTTTTTTTATTATAAAATTATATTTTATTTATAACCGATATGTATAATATGTAGAAAGTTCAATGAGTAATATCAAATAAATTTAATCATTTCCAAACACCATTAAATATTGATTTCAAAAATAAAAAATATAGATAAGGAATCAATATAATATCTAGATATTGGATATTGACTTGTACAAATTTCATGGATATTTGATTAGTAGCAACTATCTTTGGAATAAATAGAATAATGGAAATTTGATTTATAGAGGTTTTGTAAGTTTATCTATACTTTTCACAAACTTAGGAGTGCATTTTTTATTTTATTTTATTTTTTTAAGCTATAATCAACCTTATTTAATAATTAAAATTATTAATCATAATATTATTAAAAATTTACAAAGGCATATAATATATTTTGATATTAGCATTAAAATTAATGTTACCCACTATTAACAAATATTAATATTAATGTCACTCTTAATATTAATTAAATGTTATTGATATTAGTATTAATTAATATTATCAATATTAATATTAAAGTTAATAATAATAATACATTAACTATTATTATACTTTGTTATATATTTATTACTATAATAATAATTTGCATTAGTATTTGATATTAAATAATTAATATGTAGGAATATACTAATATTAATAAATAAATAAGTTTTATTATTAATATTAATTAATTTGAATAAGAATAATAATATTATTTTTAATATTATTAATATTAAATCCTTGTGTTTATTAGTTCTTTTGGTTTATAATATAAATAATCGATCAATGTCATCCATGTTTAAATCAATTCCCTTGGGTTTACCAATTCCTTTGGTTTATAATTTGTTGGGTAATGGTTTTCCCTTGGGTTCACCAATTCCTTTGGTTTATAATATTAAACCCTTGGGTTTATTAGTTATTTTCGTTTATAATATAAATAATCGATGAATGTCATCCATGATCAAATGTCGCATTCTGACAAACATTGTCTCAATATGAAAATCACCCATGGCCAACCATGGTCATAGTTGGTCGAACGTCGCATTGTGACAACAATTGTCTCAATTGGGTTCACCAATTCCTTTGGTTTATAATATTAAACCCTTGGGTTTATTAGTTCTTTTGGTTTATAATATGAATAATCGTTCAATGTCATCCATCATCAAATTGTCTGAATATGAAATCAGCCATGGCCAACCATGGTCATACTTGGTCCAATGTCACATTGTCACAACAATTGTCTCAATGTTTGAATTAATTCCCTTGGGTTCACCAATTCCTTTGGTTTATAATTTGTTGGGTAATGGTTTTCCCTTGGCTTCACCAATTCCTTTGGTTTATAATATTAAACCCTTGGGTTTATTAGTTCTTTTGGTTTATAATATAAATAATCGATCAATGTCATCCATGATCAAATGTCACATTCTCACAAACATTGTCTCAATATGAAAATCACCCATGGCCAACCATGGTCATAGTTGGTCGAACATCGCATTGTGACAACAATTGTCTCAATGTTTAAATCAATTCCCTCCTTTTGGTTTATAATTTTTTGGGTAATGGTTGTCCCTTGGGTTCACTAATTCGTTGGGTAATGATTTTCCCTTGGGTTCACCACTTGCTTTGGTTTATAATATTAAACCCTTGGGTTTATTAGTTTTTTTGGTTTATAATATGAATAATCGATCAATGTCATCCATGATCAAATGACACATTATGAGAAACATTGTCTCAATATGAAAATCACCCATGGCCAACGATGGTCATAGTTGGTCCAACGTCGCATTGCGACAACAATTGTCTCAATGTTTAAATCAATTCCCTTGGGTTCACCAATTCCTTTGGTTTATAATTTTTTGGGTAATGATTTTCCCTTGGGTTCACCACTTGCGTTGGTTTATTAATTTTTTTGGTTTATAATATGAATAATCGATCAATGTCATCTAGGATCAAATGTCACATTCTGACAAACATTGTATCAATATGAAAATCACCCATGGCCAACCATGGTCATTTTTTGGTCGAACGTCACATTGTGACAACAATTGTCTCAATATTTAAATCAGTTCCCTTGGGTTCACCAATTCCTTTGGTTTATAATATTAAACCCTTGGGGTTATTAGTTCTTTTGGTTTATAATATGAATAATCGATCAATGTCATCCATGATCAAATGTCACATTCTGACAAACATTGTCTCAATATGAAAATCACCCATGGCCAACCATGGTCATAGTTGGTCGAACATCGCATTGTGACAACAATTGTCTCAATGTTTAAATCAATTCCCCCTTTTGGTTTATATTTTGGGTAATGGTTGTCCTTGGGTTCACCTAATTCGTTGGGTAATGATTTTCCCTTGGGTTCACCACTTGCTGGTTTATAATATTAAACCCTTGGGTTTATTAGCTTTTTTGGTTTATAATATGAATAATCGATCAATGTCATCCATGATCAAATGACACATTATGAGAAACATTGTCTCAATATGAAAATCACCCATGGCCAACGATGGTCATAGTTGGTCCAACGTCGCATTGCGACAAAAATTGTCTCAATGTTTAAATCAAATCCCTTGGGTTCACCAATTCCTTTGGTTTATAATTTTTTGGGTAATGATTTTCCCTTGGGTTCACCACTTGCGTTGGTTTATTAGTTTTTTTGGTTTATAATATGAATAATCGATCAATGTCATCTAGGATCAAATGTCACATTCTGACAAACATTGTATCAATATGAAAATCACCCATGGCCAACCATGGTCATAATTGGTCGAACATCACATTGTGACAACAATTGTCTCAATATTTAAATCAGTTCCCTTCGGTTCACCAATTCCTTTGGTTTATAATATTAAACCCTTGGGGTTATTAGTTCTTTTGGTTTATAATATGAATAATCGATCAATGTCATCCATAATCAAATGTCGCATTGTGAGAACAATTGTCTCAATGTTTAAATCAATCCCCTTGGGTTCACCAATTCCTTTGGTTTATAATATTTAACCCTTGGGTTTATTAGTTCTTTTGGTTTATAATATGAATAATCGATCAATGTCATCCATGATCAAAGTTCTGGCAAATATTGTCTCAATATGAAAATCACTCATGGCCAACCATGGTCATAGTTGGTCGAACGTCGCATTGTGACAACAATTGTCTCAATGTTTAAATCAATTCCCTTGGGTTCACCAATTCCTTTGGTTTATAATATTAAACCCTTGGGGTTATTAGTTATTTTGGTTTATAATATGAATAATTGATCAATTTCATCCATGATCAAATGTCGCATTGTGACAACAATGGTCACAATGTTTAAATCAATTCCCTTGGGTTCACCAATTCCTTTTGGTTTATAATTTGTTGGGTAATGGTTGTCCCTTGGGTTCACCAATTCCTTTGGTTTATAATATTAAACTCTTGGGTTTATTAGTTCTTTTGGTTTATAATATGAATAATCGATCAATGTCATCCATGATTAAATGTGACATTCTGACAAATATTGTCTCAATATGAAAATCACCCATGGCCAACCCTGGTCATAGTTGGTCCAACGTCGCATTGTGACAACAATTCTCTCAATGTTTAAATCAATTCCCTTAGGTTCACCAATTTCTTTTGGTTTATAATTTGTTGGGTGATGGTTGTCCCTTGGGTTCACCAATTACTTTGGTTTATAATATTAAACCCTTGGGTTTATTAGTTATTTTGGTTTATAATATGAATAATCGATCAATGTCATCCATGATCAAATGTCACATTCTAACAAATATTGTCTTAATATGAAAATCACCCATGGCCAACCTTGGACATAGTTGGTCCAACGTCGCTTTGTGACAACAATTGTCTCAATGTTTAAATCAATTCCCTTAGGTTCACCAATTCCTTTGGTTTATAATTTTTTGGGTAATGGTTTTCCCTTGGGTTCACCAATTGATTTGGTTTATGGTATTAAACTCTTGGGTTTTTTAATCTCTATTGTTTTTAATATTGCCATTAGCCTTATTCATACCTTAGGTTTTTAATATTTATCCCTTAGGTCCACTGACTCCTTTGGTTTATAATATTAAACCCTTGGGTTTATCAGTTCTTTTGGTTTATATTGTTAATCACACATTCAGTTTATTACTCTCTTGAGTTTAAAATACTAATTCTCAGGGTTTGTTAATTTCTTAGATTTTTCAGTTTAAAATATTAGTTCTTAGGGTTTATTAATCTTTATTGTTTATAATATTCATCCGTTAGGTTTATGATATTTATCCCTTGGGTTCACTGGTTCCTTTGCTTTATAACATTAAACCCTTGGGTTTATTAGTTCTTTTGGTTTATAATGTTAATAATCTCGTTGGTTTATTAATATCTTATGTTTAAAATACTGATTCTATGGATTATTAATTTATTAGGTTTTTTAGTTTAAAATATCAATTCTTAGGGTTTATTAATCTCTTGTGTTTTTAATATTGATCCCTTATGTTTATAATATTTATCCCTTGGGTTCACCAATTCCTATGGTTTATAATATTTAAACCTTTGGTTTATGATGACATCTCGTTTGTATTATTAATTATCCCTTGGGTTTATTAATATCTTCACTTTAAAATAATAATTGTTAAGGTTTATTAATCTCTTAAGTTTTTTGTTTTTAAATATTTTTTCATATGGTTTATTAATCTCTTGAGTTTAATATTATTAATATATTAATATATATTATAAATAACTATTCAAATATTTATTAATAATGATTATTAGTAATATTATAATATTATTAATATATATTATAATGAATATTAAAATATTTATTAATAATGATTATTACTAATATTATAATATTATTAATATATATTATTAATAAATATTAAAATATTTATTAATAATGATTATTACTAATATTATAATATTATTTATATATATTATTAATACTATATATAAATAATATTATAATATTTTAATATTTATTTAGTAATATTAATAATATTATAATATTACTAATAATCATGATAAATAAATATTCAAATATTTATTAATAATGATTATTAGTAATATTATAATATTATTAATTATATAAACAACTATGATATAATATATATTATTAATATATTATTAGTTCTTTTGTTTTATTAATAATATAACCATCTATGATATTAATATATAAATAAATATTAAATTATTATATATTATTAATATTATTTTTATATTAATATATATTATATATATTTCAAGTTAATTTATGGTATGTTTATACTTAATATTTTTAATATATTAATCAATAATTTTAATATATATTATTAATACTTATTATAATATTATTGATATATATAAAATATTTTGTGATTTTAATCATAATTAATATATTTAATATATTAATATTCTTATTAATATATAATATATATATTTCAAGTTAATATAATAAAATTATTATATATAATATCTACTTATTGATATATAAATTAATGTGATGGGTAGTGGATATAGGTCTATTGGCGTATATCAACCACATTGGTAAATGTGGTTGTAAATCTATTTTATATACGCCTATATCAACCACATTAGTTTTTACTAATGTGATTGTGCTAGTATATATCACTGAAGTAAAAGTCTTAATAAAGAGCTTTTCTGTATCATCCCGTATATCACTACTAATTCCTTAAAATCTTGAAACCTGCGCTGACCTTTCTAATTCATTAAAAGCTTGAAACCTTAGCTGTACTTCCTGGATTATCCGTACCGAACTGAAAAACAACGTATTATTCGACGAACCGAATCGAACGACCGAATTTTCGAATTATTTGTTAGGAACTGAATTATTTGTTATTTGGTAGGAACTGAATCGCAGTGTTAGATCAAACTTATTTGTTTATATTTATATTATGAAGCCCTAATCGTCGAATATCTCTGCAACGACGATAATATATTTGTTTTGAATCATATCACAGACTCGCGATAGATCTGTTGTTCTACATAACTTCCATCGATCTAAATTAACTATCAATGTCAAATTACCATTTACCATAGTTCAATTGATAGATCTGTGTCTTTGTTTAGTTCCCAAAATTATGAGAAGTAATCTTTGAATCTACACCGTCTTTTTACTAGCCCCACTATAAGGAACTCGATATTTATATTTATTCGTGTATAACGTATGAAGGCTTTTGTGAATGTGATCAGGAAGAGAGCTGGTTATTTATGAGGCTCCAAGTCCTGTGACTGGGGTTCACAGGTACGCATTTACTTTGTTCAAACAGACAGCACCAGAAACTGTAAGTGTCCCTCCTGCATCGCGCCGAAACTTCAGCACCAGAGATTTCGCTCAGCGTAATGGGCTTGGCTTACCTGTTGCTGCTGTTTATTTCAACGCTCGAAAAGAGAAACCTCGAAGGCGTTAGAGTGTGCCAACTAGATTGCCATGGCGGTCACTTCCGATTATGATTATAGAAATAAGATTGTGATTTTGTGTTCGACAGTTATTGATTTTCAATATGCCAAAAGTGCGACAATGCTTTGTGTAATCGAAATCGTGGTAGTATTATGTACTACAAATATCTGCAAATATCTGATTTGAGATAGTTATCGTTACTTCATGCTACTCACAATTATTCGTCGGACTTGACAATTCTACACCGGATTGTGCATTAATCTATTTTCTGATGGTTTATATCTGGATTTGGAGAGTTAGGAAAATTAAAGATTAGACCTTGCATACAAAATATAATATTACATATTCATTTTTATCAAATGTTCAGAATTAGTTTTTATCTGTTTTGGTCAAATGAATCTACGCGAGTCTGGCTTGCTGGCTATGTCATATTTAATTTTTCCTCTTTTGGGAAGTCTCCCTGGCTAGGAATAGGCTAATTTTTTAACACTTTTCAAAGTTTTTCATTCCATCATGACTTGGACAAATACACAAGACAGCCCTCCCTTTTACCACATATCTATCCTACAGATTATGCCCTCACCTTGTTTGTATACCTGCTGGCTACTTCAATGGAGCAGCAATAGGGAACTGTGGTTGCCTAGCGTTGGAATAAGGAGAACACTACAACATTTGCTGGAACTGCTGGAACTGGGATGGGTACCAACACAAAGGCTGAACTACTTGTACTGTGGAGCTTACTTTGGTTTGCTTATAACTTTCAAATCTAGAATCTTTCCATATACGGGGACGCCAAGAGTGTTATGAGCCGGATCAAAAGTACTTCAACATTTCAGCCTCCAAGCCTGCTCAGCTGGACAAACAGAATTCTATATCTTCTGAGGCTTTTGATCTCACCTCCTCTGCATCACATTTGCAAGGAGGCTAATACTGGTGCAGATAGATTATCCAAACAAGGGTTGGACATCCCTTTTGGATTCCTACATATCCAACATTGGCGAGGTCCCAACTTATTGAGTTCCTATACTCTGTCATGTGCCATAGATTCAGTTTTTTCTGTAATGTTTCTACGCTGTCATATGGTGGACTAGTTGCTCTGGTTTACAGTATTATATATTTTCTCAGTTAATTGTATATATCCTATATGTTTCATTAACAATAAACTTCTCTATGCCTCGCTGAGCAGTGTGTCGCTACTTTCAGTTTTATGATTAAGATATCGCCAGAACTATACAAGATATCCAAGACAAGGATATGCAAATGTACTGTTCTTGTTATTATTCAAAGACAGCGATTTTTCTCTTCTGAAAGAAATGAATCTACGTGAGCGTCGTCTCTTTCTTTCTTGATCAAGTTTGAATTAAGACCCTTTAATTAAATTAATGTGTCAGGCAAAAATATATGAGATAAAGACGAAACAAATATGGTCTTTCTTGGAGAAAGTTTGAATTAAAACCCTTTAGCTAAATTATTGTGGTAAGCAAAAATATATGAGATAAAGATGAAACAAATATGGGATGAGAGTAAAATTGTTTTGAATTATTATTAATCACGTGGGATTTAATTAGGTTAGAAGTCAAATAAATCTACGCTATTTTTTTCTGTGTTGCGTAAAGTTTGAATGGAAAATCTTTTAACATTAAGCGAAATATCAGATGAGCGTCTCACTTGCAAAATGGATGGGATGAGAATTCAATTGATTTGAAGAATCATTAAAGCGCATTTGAGGGTTTTGCCAAAAGTCCAAAAGTTTAGATTTTCACTAAGCGCTAACGGTGGTCGAACGAATTTCGAAATTTCGGAAATATCTTAAGCGGACCGAGAGGGAGTCAAATTCGCACCAGTACCCAGAAATTGGCTGAGGATTATAAAGAATTGGGATTATAAATTGTAATTGTCAAAATCGACAAGGTTATTCAAAACGTTAGTAAGAATTAGCATTGGTCCTGTAAATTTTATATTTATTTTTAATGTAATATATATCGGTAGTTTTCCATTAACTTCATTTTAATGATTATCATTTCACAATGACTTTCGAGCTGCTCTAAACATTTGCTTTATAGGCATAAAATGACAAGTAACACATCTTTTATTCTTATAACTCGAATAGTATTTTTTTCAAAATATATAATATAAAATTTCATGGTTTAGAAATATTATAGGCATAAAATGACAAGTAACGCATATTTTATTCTTATAACTGTAATAGTAAATTTTTGAAAATATATAATATAAAATTTTATTGTTTATTATTTTATTTTAGATTAAAAACATAACTATTATTTTATTTTATTTTAAAAACATAACCATTAATTTATTTTATTTTAAAAATGTAGAAACTATTTTATTTTAAAAACCTAACAACTAAAAATAAAAACTAAATTTTTATAATGTGATTCAAATAAATTATGAAATAATAGATTATAATATAATTTAAGTAATTTATATTTAGAAATATTAATTATGTTGGTTAAAAATAATATTGGTTTCAGAAATATTATAGGCATAAAATGACAAGTACCACATCTTTTATTCTTATAAATGTAATAGTATTTTTTCAAAATATATAATATAAAATTTTATTGTTTATTATTTTATTTTATTTTAAAAACCTAAACTATTTTATTTTAAAAACTTAACAATTAAAAATAAAAACTATATTTTTTATACCGTGTTTTAAAAAAATTATTAAATAATATATTATAATATAGTTTAAGTAATTTATATTTAAAAAGATTAATAAATAAATAATTAATTGATGAAAAAAAAATTGAAATTGTATTTCAAATTATAATATTTAATTTAAAAATTAATATTTAATAATGTTTATAATAAGAAATGTATTAATAAAAGTTATAATTAGATATATAAATAAAATACACATTATTGTTAATTAAAATTTATGAATAATAATTTTAAAGTATCATAAAAGTAATAGTTGATGTATTCACTTGATCACATAAATAATATTATTGTTCATGTTCAATTTTCACTTAAAGTTACTAAATTTAGGTAAAACAGTCATACTCATGGTTGTACAACACACCTTTCATAGTAATTAGTATAACACAAACATTATGAAAATAAATAATAATTGAACATAAAATAATCACTCAATGTTAAGTTCAAAAATACACATTGCAATTCCTTTCTTTTTTAAATTTTTTATCCAATTTTGAGTTTCATCTTAGATGAAGAGAATACATTAAATCCTTATTCACTAGGTGATTTGGTACCCAAAATCTACTATGCAAATAGATAAACCTAAATAATGTTAAATTATTCACCATTAAATATTTATAAACTGCGCCATAACAAAAAAAACATAATGATCTCATCCTAATCAATTAAAATTTTCAAAACCCTAATTAAAATTCACTAAAATTTGAAAAAAAAATTCTATAAATTATTATCAAATATGAACATAAAGTAGTATTCCAACATGAACAAAATTATTGTGATAATAATAACCATTCAACATCAAGATCAACCAAAATTTACAACCAAACCATTCATACATACTAGTTAGTGAAATGCCTTCTTGCTAAAGCAATCCAAAGTGCACATCCTCCAGAGTTTAAAGTGCAACCAAAGACAGAATCCTTCCTTAAAGATTTGTTGGAGAAGATTGAAAGCCACCTGTAGCACATCAAAATTACCCAATATCAAGTAACTGATCGCATTCAGAGAATGGACGATAGGATCGAACGTATGGAGAAGCTGCTTCAACAGATGCAACAGGTGGACATGCCTGGATCGCATGCCAAGGATCCAGCCCCAATTTCATCTTCTGATGGATAGTTTTCATAGTTTTCATAGGATCTTGTCTTTTTGGAAGTATGGAAACTTATGTTATGTTATATGCGTGAACTTATTTTATGTTATCTGCTTGAACATGGTGACCTAGTAGGACAACTAGTGAATGCGTTGTATAGGATAAAGATACAATTTCAATTTTGGCAAGCCTACAAAGCACTTAGACGGCCAACAGACCTGGTTTCCTACGGGCAGGTTGAGGCCAAGTATAAATATTTTAATGTAGCCTGTCCTGCATTTATAAATAGAAAATAGAAAGGCACTACCTAACTTACAAAAAAAAAAGAATAATGTTATTGAGTTGAGACGCTTCTTGTACAACTCAGTGTGAAGGCTATGTGTAAATATGTCAGTCCCTCTTAAAATAAAAATAAAATATTTTTTAAATATAAGAGCAATGTTGACTATAATAAAAAAGAAAAAGAAAAAAGAAAATATGTTGTCCATATGACCTAAAAATATTTCATGTAAAATAATTAGAAGTAAAAAAAAATACGTTAGTTAAAATTTTAAACCTTATAATTTTCAAAATAAAATTAACATGTGATATCAGCTACATGTATATCTATATATAGAAAAAAAAAAGTCAAAATAAAATATTTTAATGTTATATAGAATATAATATCCAAAGTGATTTACTTATAAAATATTTTAATGTCAATTGACATTGACATATACTTAAAAATATGATAGAATGGTTTAATACACATGTTATCTAATCTACAACATTAAAATATACAATTTGAAAAATGAAAAATTACACATTATTTTTTTACACTCTAAAATAAGTTTGTAGCTATATAATTTTGATCCCTTTAGGCTCATGCTAGAGTTGTGCTTAAGATGAATATATGTGGGTGAGTATTAATATGAAAAAAGTGCTATGCTCAAGGTTTAAATAAGTAATAAATTAAGAACTTAATTGAAAAAAATAATTTCACGAAAAATGGTGAGATAAATTAGTTTTCAAACAATGAAATGATATAAAGGACATACATTAATCATATAAAGAAAAAAAATTATTAGAGTATATCATTAAACTTATAAGTTATAGGAAGATAATCATCTAGTAACCTTACAAAAATACCAACAACATCCCCAAAAATCATCATCAAATTCACAAACAAATTTACTTGTTAAAATAATGTCATAGTTAGAGTTACAATTTGTCTTTGGTGTGATAATTTCTAAGTAAATGAGTCTATTCCTAGTATTTAGGAATTTTTTAGATGAAGATATTTTCTCTATCTTGAGAAAACATCAATGTATTTATATTATAAGATTCTTTGATAAGTCAAAAAGGGAGGATTACATTAATCCTACAATAGATGGTTCCCTTAGTTGGACAAGTGTCCAACATACTGAAGTTGGTTCAGACATTGTGTTGGATGAATGGAAGCAAGGAGATTATGAGTTTTCATCCAAGTGTTACGCAACTATTCGTTGTGCATGATGGATCGGTACAAAGGTAATGAATCATCCTACTTTTAATGGAGTTGGATATATTTCTAATTTTATTAAATACATTTAGTCACATATTTAAGAAATGTAAATAATTCCTTTCATGGATATTGATTTTCAAGCAATCCCTCCACGATTGTCGGGAGCTCACTATAACAAATTGTAGAATTGTGCTTTAGTCAAGTCTTCTATGTTGTGTTGTTTCACTATTCTTGACAAAAGATCTAAATTGATCCCAATATATGAGGGTTATACTAGCCCTCAGAATTATGTCCAATTTTTTTGTGCTATTTGGACAAAGTATAAATTTCCTATTGAGTTTTGGGTGCTTTAATTTATTCATACATTGGGCACATTTTCGTAGGCCTCATATTTAAAAGAAGAAATGAAGAGATAGATGACTAGTTTGGATTCAGTGGTAATTCAAATTTGTACTGAATTTGATTTCTAAGATGAGGATGAAAAGATAGATAGAGTTATTAAATAAATTAAGAGGGTACCATTCCCCACAAAAAATCCTATTGTTTCATTCAACAACTATGAATATTGTGGAAATATATATGAATCTAGATCTCAAGAAGTTGTTTCTTGTGGTAAAATTAATAAACATCCTAAAGAGGATGATTTTGAGGAATTAAGGCATTTATCCTTCACCCAAATTGAAGGCTAGACATAAAAGGTGATTCAACATTGCAAATAATGCTATACAAGGGTGAAATGATTCCTTTAGCTATATTGTGGTACATTTCCATGTAACCAGTATCCTATAAATGTTCAAAGTAGATTTCTATCAATGCTATGTCTATTGAAAAATTCCATCTCCATGTTAATACCTCAAATTAACATCTTGGGCATATGACATCTAGCATATATGATTCCATGTAAAATTTATATTGTCTTCTTGTAGGTGGATTATGAACTTGTTTTACATTTTTCATGATGGAAACTGCTACAATATCTACCAATTGAATTCTTCGCACTTAGGTACATGTGTATATAAATGTTACTTGGTTCTCCTCAAACATTCATGAATTTGGCATACCATTCCACTGGAAACACATAACCACTACCATTTGAAATTCCTTTCTTAACAACTTGGTCTTATATAAAAAATAACACACCTTACACTGGGAGTATGGGGAGCAGGTCAAGACGCAACTGGTTTGGGTAACTCGGATTATCCTGGGCCGTCTGATTCATGAGAAAAGGAGAATTGGCCAAGCTATGCGGGAGAACCTTCACAGCATCAGGGAAGGACTCGACAAGATTATCGATAATATTCAAAACACTTTGATGATTGCTGGGTATTTGGACATTCTTCAACTAGACTGTGCACCACCGGCAGATGATCCAGGGGACCGATAATGGGAGAGCGTTGTGACAATGCAAGCATCGAATAGCGTTGGGGAGAGAGAACTAGCATTGAGCATGTCTAGGTTCTTTTCTTTTTGTGTTACGATAAACTCTTGGTGACATTCAAGCCCTATTATGTTCAAAGTTCAGAGCCTAAGTAGATTTAGTTGGTTAAATGTTGAAGCTCTAGCCCATTTATCTATCTTCGGGGTCATTAGAGAGGATACCGCTCTAGTTTCCCATGTTGGGCGAAGATGTTTTGACAATTTTGGACAAAGAGTCTCATTTTTGGCTTGCCAACAGATCTATGACTGTAAATATTAAACTAGTTAATAGAAGGTGTCCCATAGCTGTTGATTAAAAAAAAAAAAAATCAAAACACAATTGCAGTGTTCTACGTAAATGATAACAAGTTATAACTCTATTGCGCAAGGTAAATTCAGAGATTATAGGGAAAGGATGCATGATAGAGAAAGTATGTGCTATAGTAACACGGTTTAGGGATATGGCACTAGTTTTTACTATGGAGTTGTTGTATAAGGAGGTAAGATAGGTTGCGAGAAAGAGAATGCATGATGACACAAGGTGGGACAGGTACACTGAGGGTACATTTATAACAGTGTGGAGGATTATGATAATGCCAGACAAACAAGTAGTTTTGTTGTGCAAGGAAGAAGGTGAAATAATAATAGAGCTTGCAGTGATGTGAAAAGAAAGAGGGGTGATATAGGTTAGGATTCATGTCATAGCATGTGGTAAGAGGGAAGGATGCATCATAGAGAAAGGAAAAGGATAACAGTGGCTGTAAAATTTTCATTAATAATTCAATTTGAGAGTGTCATTAGATAGGAAAAGTCTAGTTATCTAATAAAGGATATTACATTGTTACACAAAGGACCATGAGATATTTGGGTTTGCATTAACACCATAGCATAAGGTAGACTTGAAAGGATGCATTGTGGAATGAGAAAACATGGAGGCTCATGTTATTGTGGTAATGGAAATGGATAAGTATGGGAGAAAGGAATAATGATGAAGAATGAAGAGTAAGTGAGAATGTAAAAGGATTAGCATAAGTGTTCCTTGGAGTATATAGGAAATTAAAGGAATATTGGAAGGCTAAGAATCTAGGAGGAAATACATTTTGCAAGAAATAATAAAGAACATGGATATAGGTTTTAACCATGTAGAGATGTTACCTGCAAATAATTTCTTAAAACATAAAAATGACAATGGAGAGAAAATAAAATATAGACATAGATTTTATCCTCCAACCCAAACCAGGAAAACCAGATTCATTTAGAATTATACTCCTTTCAATGTTACAGTGCATTATGTACGTTATAAAGCTTTAAAAAACCCCAAATTATTAACCATGGATTATAACATAACCATAGTAACTTGATAAAATCTACAAAATACCATGGGAAAAAACCATAATTCTCACAACTATGCACAAAAAACCATGCACAAAACCATGGGTAAGTTCGCCCACCATATTTGGGTCCTCCCCATAACCTTGGGTTTTCCAAACTACCATTAGGTCCTCATAAAAAGCGAATTTTCCCTGGAGCCCGTGTAGGGGGGATTATTTCGCCGTGCAAACCCCCTGGTAGGGAGGCTACCTCCCTCCTGTTGTGCCCGATGCAATGTAAAAAAATCTACAACTAGTCCTAGAAAGAATATAACACATACCCAACATACTCCCACTTATTTTTTTATTTCCACCAAGGGGGCCACAAGAGCACAGAAGTCATTGGTCCCAAGCTACAATGCCCACTCTTTCTCTACACCAAGAAAACTTATCAGTGAACACATACTTTTTAAATGCAACTGAAACATTCTTTAATGTGTCCACCTTTACGAAAAAAAACCATTTTGTCCTCAACCATATTTCTCACAAAGTGATATTGAACATCAATTTTCTTTGTCTTCAAATGGTAAGCATGGTTCTTTTCCATTAAAATTTCACCTTGGTTGTTAGAGTCGATCCTTATAGCTTGATGTACCAACCCCATACTTGAACACAAATATATTTGCAACCAAACTGTTTATTTTCTTGCATGAGTTGCTACCATGTATTCATCCTCTATAGCTGAAAGTGCCACTAGAAAATATCACTTTCTCATCCATCTAACTTATGTTCAAATAGACACATACCCACTTGTATATCTTCTCCTATCCAAATCTCCAAACTAATATGCATCAACATAGTCAATGATGTCTGAAACTCTGCGCGATCTTGGTCTTCCATGGTAGCACAAACCATAATCGCTAGTACCACACAAATACCTGGAAATACACATCATTGTTGTCCAATGCTCATTTCCTCGTTTTGAGTTAAACTTGCTCAATACTCCCACCTATGTTTGGAATTTGATAGGCGAAATACTCGTCATAAAGAATTTTTACCATATGTTACATTTAAAATTTTTAAATTGTTGTTTCTTGTGATGGGTTTTGAAATGCACAAAAAAATGTATTATTGATAGCCCACAATGTCAGGAAAACATCATTACTATCCTCTCTAAAGGCATGGGTCATCAATATAATTATAATGTCATCGCAGTTATCCATAATGACAAAATCAACTAACATAAAAGATTGAAAATAGGAGTAGGCTAAGAAAGTCCTTGGAGAGCTTAATGTTTAATGAGATGGGTATATATATATATATATATATGCTATTAGAATTGAATTAATAGAAGCATGTTAAAATATTATCTTGAAGGACCTCTTGTTATTCCTCATTTGTAAATCTCTTTTGTGTATCTTCTCTATATGATTTCCTATGGTATTTCTTAGTCTAATTTATCTTCTCCATTTTCTCAGTTTCTTGTTGTTACTTGAATAAATGTTGTCTTAGTGTTTGATGAAGTGTTTCAATTTGAAGAATGCTCCGTTGAAGCTTCTAGTGTTTTCCATTCCATTTGTTATTTTTAATCCAATTCCTTGCATATTCTTTTGCTACACAGTTGCAATGTGAGAAGGTATTTCACCGATATCAAAATGACCATTTTACACCCTAATTTCAAGTTGAATGTGAAATACTTATAACAAAAAAGATGATGTATTTAATTACAATGTTTTATTGAACATTCTTATTCAGAAGAAGAATGCCTTTCGTATAATAAATATTGAGATGTACAAAAGTATATGCTCAGGATATTGACACTAAGGGGATTATTAAGATAATTAATAAAGACTCTATTCTCTTTCATATCGGGGCAGATATTGACACTGATGAAATTTGGCAACGTATCCATATTGTCTTTCAACATCTCAGTTATGACAATATTGTTGATTGATTAAATCAACAGGAGACTTAGCCTATTGAAACTTGAGAATTTTTACCTTTGAAAAATTAAAGTAGTTGAAGATTCGACTGAGTAAAGTATGAGATCAATATGTTTAATTAGACAAAACTTACATCAATCAAGTTTAGCGTGATTTTTATAAGTATTTAATCTCTAATTTTTTTATTTTCATGTGCAATAGTTTTCCTAATATTGTAAATTGTTTTTTCTACGTAACTTACTTTTCCTAATAGCATGGAAATAAATGTGGCCAATCATCTGAAATGATATATGAGGAAAATTATTTAGTGTATGAATTCTAATACTTGTTTATTGTCAAACAAAAGAAATTATGAAATGTAATTAATTTTCACTCTACTAATTATACACAGGTGAGAAAGGGAAAGATTGTTCAGAATTAATAAAATTCTAAATTTGTGAATTTATGACATTATGAAGAAGTTCTTGAAAGAAATTTAAACTCTCATGGAAAATATATAATTATTGTACTGCTTTGATTCAAGTTAATGTCTCATATGTACGAGCACAATTAATTAAATAATATAAGGTAATACATCTTCAATTTCCTTTGTTCGTACCTTCTAAAGGCATTGCAGAAAATGGTCAACTTAAAATTTTGTGGGTTTCAACATATGCATCATGCTTTTTCCTCTGGTTGTTTTGGTCACATGAAACACGAATTTTCAATTTTTGGTTTAATTCTATTTATAAATTAGAAATGTGAAAAAAAATATTTAAATTAAAATGGTGAAAAAAAATTATAATATAAATAATAAATGCAATGAAGTGATTAACACTGGGTATGTAGTCATTTAAAATTATCAAAAATATTAATTATTATGTGATCATATTTCAACGCACTCCGTAGTTGGAAGAGTGAATGCATGATTCACTGGGTATGTAGTCATTTAAAATTATCAAAAATATTAATTATTATGTGATCATATTTCAACGCACTCCGTAGTTGGAAGAGTGAATGCATGATTCATTGGGTAAAATTGTTATAAAGCAAGGGTGTAGGAAAAATATACTAGAATTTTAAGATAGAATCAACTACAATTTATTGATAGATATAAGCATCTCAAGAGCATGAAATATTTATACAAACCACATACCCAAACTATGTTAAAAGCACACATAGAAGAAAATATGCATGTGGTTGATGTTCAAGTAAAATAACATTTTGGAGTCAAAATCACGGATCATGAATGTTTAGGATTTTTACATTATGGATGCAACACATTATCCTATCACCATGTTTCAACTATCATTCAACTAACAAAAATAATAATTTTGTCAAAGAAACATACTGCACACAAACTTATTTGTAGATCACACTTAAATAAAAACTACAAGCCACATAAAAAATTCTCATGAGATCCAACATATTCAAAACAAGGAGAATATTGTTGAGAAAATATCTCAAGAAAAATCTAACAACCAATAAACCAATCCTACCTATATACTATTGTAAGCATTATTTCAAGTTTTCCATTTAATGCTTTCATTACATCATTACAAATATCATTATAAGAATCATAAATTACATATAGTCACATTTGTCTTGATTGTATTCATCAACACCCACATCCACTATGGAATCTCGCAAGCATCGCTCTTTCTTCACCACCTCATCTTCAAGTTGTCACTTGAACTCCATTTAAAACATAACCACATCTGACCATTGTTGAAAAATGTTTTATAATTGACACATCTCAATCACTCAAAGGAAAATCTCGATACTGGACCACCGTATGGAGAAACTCTCATCTATAAAAATGCAACGAACTATATTTTTATAGTCATATAGATGAGTTTTCTACGTACCAAGTGTATCCCACAGTCAATTATGAAACTGACTTTTATCACACAGAGGGACCTCGTAAAGTATCCTGTAATTGATGCTATTGAATCCTGAAGCACAACAAGATCCATCAGTGTATCATAGATTCATACAATAAAATTAGTGATATGTTCTCTTGACAATGAAGAACATAGAGAACCATTAATTCAATTATACTACTTTGTTCATTTAATTGGTTCTACACTTTTTACATACATAATTAAAACTAATTAAATATTACAACAACAAATTATTGAATGTATTTGATGTCAGTTGAGTTAATATCAAATCAATATTCATCTTGGAATTTCTTCACAATGTTTAATTGTTAAAGTGGTCAATTATAATAAGTTCACACTTCCATATTAAATTTACCATACTTAATATGTTTATTATATAAAATCCAAAGGACAATAAGGGATTCCATGAATAATGTTAGCAATAAACCTATGATCAAGATTTACTTCAGCACTCGAACACAATACTACATCGCCTCCTCTCCTTATTTTCCACTTCAATGCTATCATCAATGGTATTGGTTGGGAACGACTTCCCAACGAAGTGATCATGTGAGGAACCATTCAGTTGGATATATAAATTTACATAGAGACACTTCCTTGAGGACTTTTTATCTTCCTCATGCCATCTATGGATCTTTTCGGGTCCTCTTGTGTTTATTTATAGTCCATGCCTTCACCCATAGGTTTCTCAGTGCATGTTGGAGAAAATTTTCTATCAAAGGTAGTGTCGAATTCCCTCTTTGATTTGATTTGCGACTAGGTTTTGTGAAATTTCTCACGTTGACAGGTTAGCCTTTCTGTGTTGAATCTCCCTACCTATTTTTTATTACCTAGAATTCATATAAAAATTATAAATTGAATAGAAAATTGGTTGCTTTTATCTTCATGGATCACATCCCTCTCTTCATGAAAGAAAAACCAACACAAATAAATAAATAAAAAGCATTTGATGGCAAATATTGATGTTGAATTTGCAGATATAACCATTATAATGAATAAAATAAATGTTTGATCAACTAGACTTATTGATCCACAAATGTAAATCAAGTGCAATTCCATCCACCTTAGAAATGATGACAGGTTTACATCCCAATAATTATAAAAAAATTCATTTAATGTTGCTTGTTCAATCTTTCATCCAGCCACTTCTTCCTAGATAATCAATGGTTCCCCCCTTGTGGTGTAGTTTACATGCTTTTTGTCAAGGATGTTTCAAGTAAAACATTTGGACATTGTTATGGAAATATTTAATACATGCTCCACGCGGGGTTGACCACTTCCACACAAAAGAACATACTAAAAGGAATAGCTATACAGTATTTGTTGGTGGCTCTTATCTTTTTCAAATACTCACAACGATATTTCAGACACAAAGATATCTATCCTTACTCACTAACCCATCACTGGCTAACCTATGTACAAAGTAACAATTAATTCTTCAAAATTCTTCCAGCATCTTGGGCCCTCCCTTGAGGGAGCCAAACCCATATAGGCTCTAATACCAAATAAGAATTTTGAGGAAAAAACATAGTGCACACAAAGTTATTCATATATCACACTCGAAACCAAATTACAAGCCACATGAATAGTGTTGATGACATCCAACAGATTTAAAACAAGGAGAATATTGTTGAGAAACTCTTTGAACAACATTCCAGCAACTAAGAAAACAATTCTACCTATAAAATATTGTGAGCACTATTCCAATTCAAAATTCCAGTTCTAAGTCAAATTTAATTCTTGATAAGATGGTTACATGGAAGCTTCTCAGAGCTCAAGGAATATTTCTTCTCTAAATAGTAGTGCACAATTTTGAAATTTTTAAATTTAGAGACCTACATAGCACTCCATGGAAAATAACCTCTCGAGGGAACCAATGAATAGGTTGAGGAAGACGGTAACACAACTTTACTCACTCAATGGATCCCCTCTTCCTATTTTCAGAAGAAAAACTTTAGCTCACGTAATCATGTATTAAGAATGTTAATACATTGATAGTTTTAAATATACATTTTTATGTAAGCAAAGAAACCCAGCATAAAAAAGGTATATTTCTAAAATATGACCTTATCTACATTTATGATAATTGTGTAGTAGTATTCCATTCATTTTTATCGAAATTGCAACATTTAAATGCTTTGATAAAAATTCAAATTGGGAATAGTGAAATACGAGCAAATTGATTGTAATAATGGCAACCCGAGTGTGACTAAAATAGATTTCTATATCTGAGCATGGTTTTTGTATATCATTTTTTCTAGAAGAACTGATAAGTGGAATCTAGATGGTTTGGGAGCCCTTGATCCTACCAATAAGTTAGTAAATTAAATTCACAATTCAATAAGTAATTTGTGTGTTATGGTCATGTTGTTATTTTTTTCTTATGATAAATATGTGAAAATATTTAGCATAAAATGGGAAATTTTTTATTTTAATCTTATTGGTGAAGGGTTACTTTATTCCCAAACAATACGTTTGAAAGGAAAAATTTTAATCATAACGTTTCATGACAAGAATCATAAAAACCCAAAATGTAAAAAAAAAATTTGTTTGAAGGGTAATGAGAAATTCAAATTCCAACCTTGCTCCCACTCCATGTGCAATGTCTTGTCTAGTACAGACCATTGCATATATTCAGCTAAAAATTTCACTTTCATATGGAACATCAGAGATGTCCTCTTCCTCTTCCTGTGCCTTTCGACTTTGTTCAACATATAACTTTACACCTACATCAATAGGAACCTTTAGTGATTTACTATCCTGCATGTAGAACCCCTATATTTTCTTCTTTTAGCATTCACTATTTTGAGGTATGGACTTAGTATTTGATTGAAGGTCTACACAATGCATGTTTATATTTTTGTGATGATGTAATTACTTTTATTGTGAGGAACAAGTTCAGTTTCTGGTTATCTCCCCAAGTACTGATTACAGTTATATTTCTGGTTATTTTCTTTGATTGATGTTATGAACGTTGTTTAATTATGAATGAAATGCATACCTAAGACATACATACATACATACATACATACATACATACATACATATACATATACATATACATATACATATACATATACATATATATATATATATATATATATATCAATGTATGTATGTACGTATGTATATATATATATATATATATATATATATATATATGTATGTATGTATGTATGTATGTATGTATGTATGTATGTATGTATGTATGTATGTATGTTTAGCCATGCGTGTCAAGTATAAATATTTTTTTATTTTGATAATTTCAAGTATATCTAGATTTCCATATGCATACATGGAATTACATACTATCATCACAAAACATAACAAAACATTTATTTATACATGCAAGAAAATATTTTTCAAACGCTGGAGTCCTATATGAGTAATTATGCATACAAAATCATCCTATATTCATATTATAGAGTTCATGGGTTACAACTACCTTTGGAGTTGTAATAATTCGAGAAAAGTATATGGAACACTAAGGGTATTGGATAAATAATGTATCTATGTGTGAATAAAGTTATATTTGTACACTTCATTGTAATTTGTTTTATAGCCATGTTCCAGGTTGTTATCTTCTGAGCGCGTAGGAGACACATTGACATTTAAGAGGGGTCATCGAAGAATTTTTTTATTTCTACTCCTGTGTGAACTAGAATGTTCTATTTGTAAGTTAGATGTGAAGATAAACATTAGATAGTAAAGTTTCATGATAATACTATAATTATACATAATATTTTGTAAGTGTCACTTATTTGACATAAATCTTAGGGGCGACTAACTTCCTAACTCCCCATAAGGTATTATATTAGTACCAAGTTACCCATGACTAGATATGTATTTGGGATTAAAAAGGAGCTCTATATTTCAATATATCTAATTTAATGGGTTAAAGATTAACCATTGTCAGGACAGGAGGTAACTCCACCAAAAATACTTAATGAATTTATTAAGGAGGCATATGAATATATACATGGAGGTGAGAGTCTTGGGATTAATTTCCAAGTGTCTCTTCAACTTCCTTATTTTCTATTTACATTAATGTATAATTTCGCCCAATCCCTTAGGAGTAAGTGTCAAGATTCACCCCCTTAATCTTAAGGGATGCTGGTGAGTGCAATAATCATTCTCAAATTTTCAAACTTTTCTCTTCCAAGCGCTTTGGTGAAGATGTTTGCAATCTGATCATTTTTGGAACAATGAAATAGATGTATTTTTACGTCCTCAACATGATGTCGAATCAGATGGTACTTTATATTGATTTGCTTCATTTGATCATGGAATTTTTTTTTATTGGCCAACATTATTGTAGAAGTGTTATCGGTCAAGAGTGGAGTTGAATACATTTGTTTCATCTGCAAATCTTCAAGGATATTCTTGAGCCACACAATTTCCTTTCTCACTTGAGCTTATTTCACATATTCTTCTTCAATTGTGGAATCTGCTGAAACCGATTGTTTGCTTGATCACCAAGAGATAGCTCCTCATCCAAGACTCATAGCATAACCTGAATTATATACCCCAATTTCTTTTTCTCCATAAAAGTCTCAATCACAGTATCCAATCAAGACAAAGTCGCCCACCTGTGTATATTTGAGTCCAAAGTCTTCAGTCCTTTTCAAGCACAAGACCAATGTCCTTCATAAGGTTTTTGCATAAACCTCGAGAGGATTCGAATAGAAAATGGAATGTCTTGTCTGGTATTATTTAGGTAGATGAGACTTCCTACAAGTTGTGTATACTTCATTGCATACTCAAATTCTTTCCCTTCAATGGACGTGATTCAAGTTTTGTTCCATTGGAGTGGTCAAATGATTGCACCTAGCCATGCCAAACTTGTTCAACAGATCTCCAATGTAATTATTTTGAGAGAGGAATGTAAATTTAGGATGTTGAGTCACTTCAATACCAAGGTAGTAGTTAACATAGCCCAAATTAGTCATTTCAAAACCTTTCTTTAATTCCTTATCTATGGATGCAATATAACTCTCATTGTTCCCTGTCATCAAAATCTCATCCACATACACCACAAAATATACCATTATTTTTCCAAAATTATTGACAAACAAAGTTAGATCATCAAGGTCATAATTTTTGAAGTCAAGTTTCAGAAGATGCTTAGTTCACTTCTCATACCAGGATCATGGTGCTTGCCTGAGGACATACAAGGATTTTATAAGATTGCATAATTTGTGTTCTTGGTCCTTCACAAGAAATTTTTCTAGATGGGACATACATACATTCTCCTTTAGATCTCCACTAAGGAAAGATTTTTTTACATCCATATAATATTCTTTCCAACTATTATGATTTTTTAAGGTAAAGGGTGTCAAGATGGTAGCCCATTTTTCTGTGGGAGAAAAAGTCTCCTCATAATCAACCCCTTCTTTATGTGCAAAACCTTTTTCCACAAGCCTGGATTTGTGGTTGTCAAGTAATCCATCAAATTTCTACTTGTTCTTGTAGACCCTCTTGCGGCTAATTGGTTTGGTTACCAATGGAGGATCAGCCAACCTCCAAGTGCCCTTCTTTATCAAGGCATCATAGTCCTTTTTCATTTCTTCATTCCATTCATCATGAGAAGTGACTTCTTTGAAGGAATTTGGTTGAAGATCTTTAGACAAATTCAATTCCCAATTATAATAAACATCCATATCAACAGGTGAATTAGAATCATCTACATCACCTCCATTTTTCCTGGTCGAACTTCTTGTTCCTGTCTTTCCAACCTCATCAGGACGGACATTTTCTAGTGTCTTTGTCAGCCATTTTGGAGGACCTTTCTGGGATCTCTGAGGCTTCTCTTTTGATTGAGTTGGGATTGAATCAAGATTCAGTCTCGCAATTATATCAATCACATCACTCAAAGTGTCATCTGTGGTTTCTTCTTCACATGGGGAAGAGAGTGCTTCGGAAGATGATTCCATAGATTGATTCAATATAGGAATCCCCCCTTCAAGATATGGAATCTGATTATCAAATTATTGAAATGACTTTGCATGTGCAAATCTATACAAGTGATAAATTTGTTTCTCAACAACATTGTTAGTCTTGAAATATTCAAGGAATATTACATCTCTATATACTAAAAACGTATTGTTAAATTCATCATTGAGACCATATCCTTTGGAGGTATTGGAATAGCCTAAGTAGATACTTTTTTCGACTTCTTTCAAGAAGTTTATTTCTATTTTCCTTAGGAATCAAAGCAGAAAAGGTGGAACCAAAGACCCTAAGATACTTACCGAAGGAATGTGGCCAGGCCAAATTTCATAAGAAGATTTGTTTCTAATTGCATTATAAGGAGCCTATTCTTTCTGTAGAAAATACATAAAATTGCACAAAGTTCTTTCAATTTTATCAAGGCTTATTACACAAGGTAACCATAGAAAATATGTCAGGACATGAGGTAATATTTGGGGTAGGTATTATCTTGGGGAGGTTTTAACTGGGGGAGTTGACAATTGGGGGAGTTCGAGCTTGGGGGTGTCAGACTGGTGAAGATAATACTTGGGGGATGTATTTTTCTTGGGAGGCAGGCTGAGGGGATCCATTATCTTGGGGATGTAATGACCGATTGAGGTGGAAGGGGAAGACAGGAGGTGGTGGGGGTAGAAAAATATGGTAGGGGTGATCGGAGTGATGGGGGCTGTCGAGGATGTTAGGGGCCGGTAGAGGTGGTAGGGGTCGATAGAGGTGGTAGTCTGATATAGAGGAAGGCCTGAGTGGAATGAGTGAAGGGTCGTCAGGGGAAGGCCAAGTGGTAGAGAGGCCGAGAGGCTGACTGTTATTAGAGGCTGAGGGGTGTGGCCTGAGCGGAGAGTGCGTAGGAGAGCCATGGAGGGAAGAGACTCTAAGAAGTGGGTTGGAGTAAACTGTGTATGAGACCAAAGGATTGTGGGATAGACAAACCGGTGTCGGAGTTGTGGGAGGAGACAAAGTACAGTGGTATAGTGATATAGGTCGATTGTACAGGTCAGAGGAGGACTGCAATTTGGGTAGCAAGTAGTGAGGGAATAGCGTAGTTGGGTAGAGGGCCGAAGACGCCCGAGGTTAAGGGACTGAGTCAAGATTTTTTGTTAGTTCGTTGATGCTAGAATAATGGTGTGTTATGAACTATACAACATCTACAATTCTCTGGTCCCAGGTATTAATCAATGATATGAGAGGAGAATCTATAGAATCCATGAAATGAGTAAGCAATTTAGTTTACAAATTACTGGTACAAGGGGAAGATATGAGATATTTATGCTAGGAGCAGGAAGAGAGGTAAAGAGACAGGTCTGACATGAGAAAGAGGGAGTTTCAAAGGTAGGAATTTCGGGAATATAGCTGGCTCTGATACCATCTAAGGACAAGAAGTAACTCCACCAAAAATACTGAATGACTTGATTAAGGATGCATATGAATACATTCATGGGGATGAGACTCTTGGGATTCGTTTTCGAGTGTCTCTCCAACTTCCTTATCTTATATTTACATTAATGTACAATTTCACCCAATCCCTTAGGATCAAGTGTCAACAACCATAAGGAATTAAATTATAAGGGATGTATATATTGACTAGACGGAACAAGTCTCTAAGGGATCTCGGTTACCGACTACACTTGTTAAATCTTACTGTGTGAATAATTGGATATCTATTGGATGAGGAACCCCATGGGAGAGTTATAATAGAAGAAATGGAATTTCTCTTACGATTAAATAAAATGATTACATTTGATCGACTACCTCAAGGAATGTAGAGGAATATGCATGGGATGAAAAATATAATTTCCAAACAATTCTTTACAGTCACATATTGAAAAGATAGCTTAAACCTAGGTTCAAATATATAAAGGCTGAAGTTGGTACAAATTCGTATGAATATAAAGGGAGCCTAGCCTTTTGATACAATTCTCGATTATGAGTACCAATACCATAACTCTACACAGTTAAAAGACATCATCAAATTCGATGTTAACTTAAAGAAATATAATTATTTAAATGAGATAATTGTAAATAAAATCTAACACAAATAAATGCATGCTAGAACTCGATATAAAAAAAATTTCCATATATTAATTTAATGCAGGAATACATCTACATATAAATGAATTGAAAAAAATACAAAAGGTAACCATAGACAACATTTATATGGAATATAGATATAAATTTAACCCCAATATCAACATTGGTCGAGTCTGCAAATAAAATAAATATCCATCAGCGTAATCCTCCAAAATAAATACACACATGTTGAAGACATAGCCTTTGATACTTGAAGGGATACTGTGAAAATTAGATACACAAGATTCACATAAAGATATGTTAACCATGTGAGGAAACAATACTTATATATATATATATATATATATATATATATATATATATATATATATATATATATATATATATATATATATATATATATAATTTTTTATCAAGTCAACAATATTCCATGAAAACTTATAATGTTGTAGTGCATGATAGTGATAGTGAAGAATCAGAGAACATCTTGACCTAGTGAAATGGACGTAGCCATATCAGGGATGAATACATAAAAACCCTAAACCTCTACCTATAGCTCATGTGCCTATAGGGTTTATAACCCAATAAATCAAAAGGAAAATAAGAAATAAAATATTATAACACAACCAATAGCCTCCCAGTGGTTAGGATTCAATATTTTAACTCTAACTAGAGTTACAGTGTTCAATATTATGGAGTATTATTCATAACTGACATATGTGTATCCCACTTTGGATGAATAATGGGGCTTATGTGGCATGATCTTTAATTATGGAAACTGAAATAGGAAGCTTAACTTATCAGTGACAAAAATTTCCCATACAGACTCTAATTGATACGATTCTTACATTGCTGGAAATGTATTCATGTATATAATATGAATAAAATACTTGGCACCAATGAAACAGAGCTTTACCCCAAGAAAATATAGTTTTATGCCTTAAAATTCTCCTACAAGGTTTAAAACCCCAATTTTCCAAATTAGTTCCCATTGATAAAAGTGATCTTCTAAATTTATTCCTACACTTTTTCCATGTAAAAGAATTAGCATAGCTTACAAAATATCTAATGATCCAACATGGATCATTTGGGTTTCTACAAATAAAATTTGTTGCATTTTGGTGAAGGACCAAAATCTTTCTTCCTCTAATGTCATCATGTAGAATTTTAATGTACTTTCAAAATGGCTCATGTCATTTACTAAAACATAAGACTCAAATATACTCTACTCATTTGCGGAAGAAAATTTATGATCGATAACACATATCAAAAGCATGCATCATGATTCAACACACATAAAAAAATATTTATCTACGAGAAAGAAACTTCTTAAAACCCATTCCTATATTTATTATATTAATTAAAAAATCTGGATGAATATAATATGCTTGTTGAAGCTTGAGGACAACCTGCATCTGTATCTTCTATACTTTTCTTGATTGAGTAACTTTGACCAAAAAGTAGCCAAATTTTCAAGCCTCCAAGCTCCTACTTCCTTGCATTTTTCCTCTAGGAATTATACCATACTATTTAGGAAATTCCTTGATCTGGATTGTGAAATTCATTTAGGTCCTTATTTGACTGCATGCATAATTTCCAAAACTTGGAATAGTTTAAAACTGATAATACAATTCCCTTGAACTCCAATCTCAAGTTGGTAACTTGAATTTCTTGCATGTATGATTTAATTTAGGCTAATTGATCAGTTCACTGGTTAAAGGTTGAATTTACACCCCTCTTCTAGACCTCCCATTAGTTATTCCAACAAATGAAACTAGTGTAACTAACCATAACTCAATTTAACTGAATTAAATTCTTACAACTGAAATTAACTCAGCCTCAGCTCATAAAATTTAAGAATCATTGTCCACAACTCAAGTTCATGGCCTGATATCAAATTAACTAAGCTAACAGAGTGATAACAACTATATCAGCTCAGTTAACTCATTCAAGTTTTATGTTCATGTCGAATTTCAAATTTCTCCTAATTTAATTAAGCGAAAAATAAATCAAGAATTTCTTGTTCCATTTTCAACACTCCTTTTTAGGAAGAAAGGGATTATTATATAGCCCTAATCATGCCTCTATGGAACTTGATTTTTCCTCTGGGTAGTTCCTTTGTCAAAATATCTGCATCTTATTCATCTCTAGGAATGTATTCCAACAACATGATCCACCTCTTCACAGAATATTATAGATTGTGATATCGGATGTTGAAATGATTATATCGATCATGAAATACTGGATTCTCAGAGACTTTGATACAAGTGTAATTATCTTGCAAGATCATATTTTCAAGAACTCATCAACTTCTCATCACGAGTTTAAATAAAATAATCGACATATAATACTATAAATAACAATTGACCTTAAAAAACAATATGGTAAAGGTTTTCATCTTCTTTACTTATGCTGAAGCTGAACCAGATGAGATAGCTATCAATCCTAGTGTACCAAAAACATGGTGTCAATTTCGATCCATACAATGATCACTTGAGCCACCACAGATGTGACTCTCTGTTGAAGGTCTCAAATCCTTATGATTGTTCAATGTACACCACCATTTATGAATTTTGTCTTCACCTCCATTTGATGGATCTTCCATCCCATCTGCATTGTAACTGCTAGAACTGATATGCTATAAGAGTACATTTTTACTTGAGAAAAGGTATCCTCATAGTAAATTACCTCCACCTATGATAACCCTTTTCCCACAATTTTGGCCTTGTGTTTCTCGATGCTTCCCTATGTTGCTTGCTTCACCTTAGATATCCATCTTGAACCCACCACTGATTTTTCTTTTGCTCTACCATGGCATCATCCCATAATATTTGTTGCATTCCTTCCTCAAATGAGTATGGTTCGATCTCTACTATATCACTCATCAAGTCCATCTAGCTAGTGTACCTATCCTATGAACTCTTCTTCCCATGTTGTGATGTTAGTGCTCCCACATTCTATCTAGCATTATGCAATAATCTGTGAGCTTCACTGGTTTTCTTCCTTTCTTTCTCTTGATATCTTTGCTTTATTGGGTGTCTTCATTATATTCTCCTCTTCTGTTGGCTACTCCAAAATATCCTAAGTTTATTCCTATGGATCAAAAATCTCCTCATCTGAATGCAACTGAAGCTCCCTCTAAAAAGAACACCTCATTTCCTTCCCCTCATCAGACGTCACATGTTTATGAACAACTCTCATCCTGAGAGATGGAAAGTACACATGATAGTTGTGAGGTGTTTCTGTGTACACCAGAAATATGCCAAACTTTTCTTTCAAATCTATATTTTTCATTGATTCCTTGAAAACATGACGGTATAATGGTGATACAAATATCATGACTGTGAGACATCTGATTTCTTCCCTAAAACATATTATTCTCTTATTCTCATATAAATAATTTGATGATGGCTCCTATTCTCGAAATATACTGTTGTGTTTCATGCTTCAACCAACAAGTGTAGTGGTAGGCCTTGGTCATGAAACATCAACCTTCTTTCTCCCACAATAACGTTGTTCTTCCTCTCATCCACCTTCTTCAGTTGTGGGTTTTAGGGTTATTTAAAATCACGTCGGATGACTTCCTTTCCATTGAAATTTTTAAACTCATTTAACACATATTCACCATCGTTATCAATGTTGAGAGTCTTCACTTTCCTGTGATTTTCTTTCTCAACAAGTGATTTAATTTCAACAAACTTGGAGAGTGTCTAATATTTCTTCTACCTGAATAAAATCCAACACTTCCATGATAAATCATCTATGAATATAACATAATACTTGTGCTTGGAAGTGGAGGCCATTGAGAAATATATACAAAAATCATAGTGGATCGTTTCAAGGATTCATACGCCCTACTATCTCAATCATTGAAGGGTGATTTTGTGTACTAACTCAAGGTACACCATTTGCATGTATTCTTATTCACTAGTGATCCATTCTGGAGGCCTGTGATGACATGCTGAATGATATTAAAAGCTCCATTATGAAATTTTTTGAAGCTTGTATGCCATAATTTATGACATCTCAACTTTGCACCTTTTGTGCCTATGTGCTCAAAACAACATATAATTCCACATTAAAATTTTAGAGGTTCTTCAACCAAACCCAAATTTACTTCACTTTTCCATGGGCGATGTGTCCCAGCAATTCCTTTCCTTTTTTTAATATAACATCATAACCATTTTATTACAACACCATGATGGAAACCAAATTATTCTTTAGACATTGAACAAACATCACATCATTGAGCTGGAGAGGGGGGTAAAATATCTCTTAAAATTAATTGTACCAATACTCATCACCCTATACCTCCCATCATCTCCCATATTGATGTGAATATGGATGTATTTCTCCTCCAAGTAACTAAAAAATTCTCCATTTCTAGTCATATAGAATGAAGCACCACTATCGATATATAACACACTACCCATCATTATGATTTTCATGCATGTAATGGGGGTGAAGTCAAACTAAAATCTTGAAGCGAAAGATGCACCTTCTGCTTCTCTTGAGGGCTTCTTCCCGCCTTCTTGTGTGGAAAGTTTGTGGCATAGTGTCCTATTTCATGACAATGAAAGAACTTAACTTTGGACAAGTCTTTCTTATTTCCCCTTTGACTGAAATCTACTTTGGATCGAGATTATTTCCCTTTCCATTTCATTTCTTTCCATCTAAGGAAAAATTATCCTAATCATCACACTTGGATGAGGTTCCATCTTTGGAGTTTCTCCTTATTTATTCTTGCACCAAATCAGACAAAAATCTTTCCAAATCTAGTAGCTTCTCCCTCCCATTCACTGAATCTTGGTAGTTGTGCCAAATCTTGGGAAAATCTTGAAGTTATAGGTTTTCTAGATAATCTTATAAAAACATAACACTAACACTCCCAAGGTCATCATGGCATTGTGTGAACCTGCTAAGGTATTGTGGTATTGTGTCACCCTTTTGCATCTTGATATTTCAAATATTGTCTTTGAGTACCAAATTCATGTGGTCACTATTATCGATCTGGAATAAATCTGTCAATTTTTTCCACATTTCATACAAAGTATCTTTATTGTGGATATTAAAGACAATATTCTCTTATGATTATTGCAACATGATCCTCCTCACCTTGGCTACACTGTTCTTCCAATATGCTAAATTCTGAGAATGAGATGCTACCGATTTCTGGATATCATCATTAATGAATTCCTTCAAACCATTATCTTCTAACACTACCTCTATGCGATCCTTCTAAAAAAAATAATTTGACTTCCCTTAAGGGAATACTCGGGTCTTAGTCCATAGAAAGACATCCTTCTATCTCTGAAGAATTGATTCTACAAATTTGACCCTCACACAATAACAAGTTTGAAATTTCTTCTCTACTATGAATCTTTCTCCGATACCATTTAAAATTTTAAAGTAGATTTAAAATTTCTCATTTAATTTACTAAATCATAAGACTCAAATCTACCCAACTCATAGGTAGAAGAAAATTCCCGATTGATAAAACATATCGCAAACATACATCATGATTCAAAACACATACAAAGATGTTTATCTGAGGAAAATAGACTCTAAAAACTCCTTCCTATCTGTATTTCATTAATCAAAGAATCTGGATGAATACAATATGCTTGCTCAATCCTGAGCACAAACTACACTTGTGTCTTTTATCCTCTTCTCGACGATTTGACTCTGGACAACACTTAGCCAAATTTGTAAGCCTCCAAGCTCCTATTTACTTGTGTTATTCCTCAAGGAATTTGCCTCTATTATTTAAGAAATTAATATATATGCATTGTGCAATTTCTTTAGTTCCTTCTCTAGTTGTATGCACCACCTGTAAAACCTGGAATAATTTAAAACTAATAATACACTTCCCCCGAACTCCAATCCCAACTAGGTAACTTTAATTTCATGCATGCATGAGTTAATTTAGGTTGATTGATTAGTTAACTAGTTAAACATTGAAGTTACATACCATTGTTATACCTCCCACTAGTTCCTCCAACAATTAGAACTAGTTTAACTAATCATAATTCAATTTAAATGAATTAAATTGTTACAATTGAAATTAACTCAACCTAGACTCCTAAAATTTAGGAATCGCTGTACAAAACTCAGGTTCATTCCCCCAACTCAAATTAATTAATCTAACCAAGTGATAACAACTATATCACCTAGTTAATTCATTCAAGTTGTCTATTGATCTGTAAGTTCAAATTTCTCCTAATTTAATAAAGGGAAAATTAAATTATAAATTTATTGTTGCATTTTCAATGGAAAAATCTCCTCCTCACATAATATTTAAATTAATTTTTATTTTCTCTCCTATAACATGGAAATATCATCCAAGATCAACATCTACATGTGTTCATAACTTATTCAAAAATCATGTATTAGGTCCTTATTCCAATAGAATCGATGTTGTAATATTAAGGATTGTATATAAAATTTACTAATAATCCTTTAGATAATGGATTATAAAGGTACCATATAATATGATACCGGAATATACTTAGAAGAGATTATGGAATAGGGATGTAATGGAGAGACAAAAAATAAGTACTTGATGTTACATTTAATACCACAACATCAACATCCTTCCCTTGTTAAGTTCACAATCATATATTTATACTATGGTTAAACTATAGAGTACTTAAAACTATATTAATCACCTTAGTGAGTTGACACAACATATATATAATTTGAATTACATTAACATTATTTATTAGTGAATTGTCTTTGGTTTTCATTAACTAGGAAGTCTATGTTATGGAGTGGAATAGGCCGTCCAACACACTACTTCTTTTAGAGTATATAGTTTTGCAATGTCAAACCAAATAATGAAATTTTAGTGTAAGCCACTTTACTTCTTCCTTATTTTCACAATTATTTGATAGAATGTATACAAAATATCATACAATAAACACTTCATAAGGTGTTGGAGTTACTACAGTGATTGAAATCTCAAGTTTTACACTAATTATTGAAATAATCTAGTATTTTTGTTAATTTTGGAGGCTCTTAAATTAATAAAAAATTATTTATTTATCACCTTTTAATAAGGGGTTAAGAGTAATTACGGGATATATAATGTGTGAATCGTATAAGATTTGAAAAATTATTGAAGGAATGAGAGTTTTAGGTGGGATTTAAAAATATCAGTCACTAAAAGGAATATTTAACTCTTAGAGCTTATGGAGAGTAATACAATGAGTCTAGCGATGTGGTATAATTTAAGAAAAATTAAGCATGTAGAAAATTTTATATTAGGTACTTGATAAGGAATTATACGATGACATATGTAGGTGCATCCATTAGGTCGCAGCCAAGGGTTTTGGATTTATCTTGCAATTAGAAATTTTTTTATTAGTCAACAGGAAATTAGGTAATGGTGCAAACAACGATTGACAACCAATTAATTTGAGGCAAGGGAAATCATACATTACTAGGTACCTAAATAGGGATTCATAGATAGAAACAAATGTTGTTTCAAATTAATGAAAGAGTAAATGAATATGGTTTGTTCTATCAAAAATGATGGAAAAAAATCGCAGGCTTGCATGTTACTATACTAGAAGTTCGAAATGGGATAACATGGTAAGAATATTGCTACTTTGTTCTATAAAACTAGGTCATGATGATGATGATACGGTAACGTCTTAGAACATATGTAGTACATATAAAACTAGGCTATGATTTAAATAATGTTTTTAGATGATGCTCAAAGATGATGTTGGGGTAGAAAGAAATATGAAAGAAAAAAGAGCCTCTAATGCTATTATAATTAATCGACTTTGATAAATACGACCCTTACTATAGAAAATTTTAAAATAACAATTATTTAGAGGTAAATATTTGGAATTATGTGTAGCATTGATTATGATTCATAGAAGCATATACTTAGTGAACACCAATTTTCCACAAACGATTGGTGAAATTATGTACTTTATTAGGTAGTGTATCCCTATGGGAAAAACATACTAAAAATTGATGGGGGGAGATATCATATCTAGTAGTATACTTTACCTCTGATTTTCTCTTCCAAAATCTTTCATTCTCTCCTCTAGAATTATACGTCTCTAAATAAAATATATCAGTACTTATTTCAATGAACTGAAAAGAAAAATCCCAAGGAAAAAAGGTATTTTAGAGATAGGAATTACCAAATCATGGGGGTTCTCTAATAATCCTATGTAATATAGCCCTTGTCCCATTGGTTTCATTGGAATCCAATATATGGTTTATGGTTCTATTCCTTCTTTGAAATTAGTTCTTGGTGGAGGAAGTAATAATTATGGATATCTTCATGGTTTGAGGCAATCATTATTGATGTGTATTGATAAATATGGAAGAGATGAAGCGTATGAATATTCTACACTAATGATATAATTCATATAAGCTACTTCTAAGGAAAAATCCCTAACACTAGGCCCCCTTTTAGAAGAGCTATATATGACATTACATAATTCTTCAATTTTTTAATAGGCATATTTGGAGAAAAAATGTTAAGGTGATAATTTAGTGAAATCAGTTTCATGCTTTTGTGAGAGACATTATACTTGAATAGGTGTGGGGGGGTGGGAGCATTGTTTCCTTCTAATATAGAAATAAATTTATGTTCATATATGTGTACTATGAGAAGTGTTAACGATCCATATTTTTCTTAAACTATACAAATATATAGTTTGGACATAGCTTTGTAAATATTTCCAAAATTATTGGTAATTTACATTTTTTAGAAAAAATTGCTATATATTTTATGTAAAATAATGTTATCCTACCAATTTTGTTTCCTAGATAATGTTATAGCAATATAGAATTGTGGGGTGTTAATACATGCTCTCAAACTATGGTCACATGGATTGAATTATGGAAATATCGAATTGTGGGGTTTTAATACATGCTTTCAAACTATGGGTTTTGTTTTGTATTGTAATGTAACATGATCTAGGTTAGTGCTACGATGCACCTCATGTTTATAGTTGTTTTCTCATTTACCATGTTGATGTTATATGAGTTGTTATGAAAATATTTTACCTTTCACATGATGACATTTTTTTAATTGTGTTTTGGTTTTGGATAGTGCTTCCAACACTTATAAAATGTAACTCTTTTGTTGTTTGAAGATATAGTTACAATTTCCTTCTATGGAAAAGGAAGTGGGGTGTTATTTTAATTTACTTATCTAGATGGCTTGGATTTTAGAAGATAGTGGATATGGATTGGATTTTAGAAGATATGAGAGGAGGAAATTCAAGCAAGTCTATCCATAGCTTAAGCCAATAAAATCATGATGGGTCTTAAGGAAACAAAGAGTGGAAGAATGATGAGTATTATTAGGTGAGAAATAAATACTATGACAAGGGAATATATTAGGGGCATAAATAAAAATGGAGATGGAAAATCTCATAGAAACTTAATATTCAGGATATCAAATAAAACAAAGAGTATTTAAAGTAAGTCCAAAAAATGAGTCCTACCAAGATAAAAGAATAGATTACACATATCATCTAATATTACATGAATGAGGTTTTACGCTATAGATAAACTAATTAAATCCTTTGTGAAAATTTATATTACATTTATTTACTCACTATAGCTATAGTTTACTACATTATTGTAGTGACCAAAATCTCTCCTTTTGACACTAGATCCATACATTCTCACCATAATAAATTTACGAACTTCATTAAGTCAAATAAATATTTATGAACCATAACGTATAAGTAATAAAATACAATAACTCTTTATGAACCATAACCTATAAGAAATAAAATACAATGGGACATATAATCCTACTAAACAACATGATTCCATCATCATCACTTTCGACAAATTATTCTCTAATTTCCATTATTTTTGTTGTGTAGAAATAACTTAAAATGATAATCTAATTAATACATGCAATACTGTTTTATAAAAATTAACATCAAATACTTACTTCATATCTCATTTGAATTTACCATTTTCCAATTATATATTAATATATAATAGTTTACTATTAATATTATAAATTTCTTTTTTTTTACCAATTTAAATTTTCTTCAATAATTTTGTAAAATATTTCTTTAAATCTTCTTTATATTATATTATTAATATATATTTATATTTATTAATCAATATCAATTTTCAATTGTATTTAATATTATTATAATAGTATATAAAACTATATTTAGCTTTTAGTTTTTTTCATATAATATCAATAATCCTACTATTACTCAAGTGCCCAAGTTACAACGAAAACAAATTCGATAATCCGAATACATTGAAACTATAATAATTAATTAATTCTAAAAAAATGCAAAAGATCTCTTCCACAATACAAGGGTAGGTAATCTCAGTATTAATTAGGAGACCAACTTCCAACGAAAACAAATTGGGTAGTCCCAATACCTTTTACATAGTTGCAAACTATATTTGTGAGTTGTGGTCGATCTTACCATCAAAACTCGTTGTGTCGAATTTTTTTATGTCGAGATAAAACATGTGCTTTACTTGCTGTTGGAAAAATGTAAATATAATTAATAAGTGTGTTTATATTTTTAAATTTATTGGTGGTTGGTTGGTGTAAGTTAAGCTAAGCAGAGGTTTTGAATTAGCAATTTTTGAACAAAAGATCCTAATCAAATATCGTAACATCAATTATTTTTCATCTTATAAGTTAATATTAATTTCCCTTTAATATAAAATATAATATAAATAAATTTAAATTAATATGATTCCTAACTAAAAGTTTTTTTGTTTTATTAAATAAAGTTGTAATAAAGGAAAATTCAAATGATTAAAGTAAATCAAAATATAGCTCCAACCAATACTGTGTCAAAAAATTATATTCCGTCGGCCACTTAACTCCTTCCATGACCTCAACCATGATCTCTGTTTCTTTATTACTGCCCTACGTATTAAATATTGAAAAATCAGAGGTTTTTCTGCCGAATAATCTCGATCATATGTAGGTCGAATCCTGGCAAATTGTCAGCTGCACCAAAACTTCTCAAACGCAGAGCTCGAGAGCACGCCCTAGTTTCAAGAGAAAATTGTCATTTCGCTCGTTGCACCGACACAGTGTCAAGTCAACTTACGGATCTGTTAAATTTTGAAGTTTGTGATAAAAAAAATAATGTTTCAAAAGGTATGACCAAACGAAGGAAAATTATTTTTAGGTTGTTTTCTGAAAATGTTTAACTTAAATAAAAAATATTGAATAATTATGATTCCGTCTATAAAATATATATTTTTAATTTAAATTTGTAAACTAGATGTATATGTATAATAATTTTACATTTATTTATTTTTTAATGTAATTTTTAAAGTGAATTTTATATGGTGATGATGATGATGATGGTTAATGTCTATACACACTATATTTTGGTCTATTGGACCTAAAGAAACGAATTATTTTGTTTGTTTTAAAATTGTACTTTTAAGAGAAAGTGATTTTCATCCTCAATGTTTATATTCTCACAAAGATGGAAAATCCTTTCCCTTTCCTCTATTGGACCTAAAGAAGTGAATTATTTTGATTGTTTTATAATTGTGCTTCTAAGAAGAAGTGATTTTCATCCTCAATGTTTATATTCTCAGAGAGATGGCAGATCCTTTCCACCTATGGTGTTTTAGGAACTGCCCAAGGCCTTGTTTCAGTATGGAACTCATGAGAGTTTGTTCTTATCTTGGCTATATTAATTTTTTTCTTTAAGCTAGTTAAAATAGAGAGATACTTTTGATCTTCTAGAGTAGGGTTGATGACCCCCTTATAATATCTTAATTTTCTTTTAGCTTTTAAATCTTTCTCACACCACATTTTCTCTTTAAACTTAGAAGTAACAATATTTTTAATGTTATTAATATTTTGCAATGAATGGAGGAGTGACACTTTTAGTCACTATTTGTTGCGCCGAGAGGGGCATTCTACAGCCCAGTATGACCCCGATGTGTAAGTATGTCGGAAGCCAAAAAAAAATGTCGGCTTGAACAATATCTTACATAAACATATAAATGAACAATTAAAAATTTATTAAAAATAAATTTAAAAGATATAAACTTAAAATATGAAGAGTTTACTAACACTCAAAAAAGAGATATGGTAAATAAATGGAATATGGTAAATAAGTAAAAATATAAATAAACCATAGGTATGGTAAATAAATAAAACCTCTTTTATATTACTCAGGAGGTATGGTAAATAAATAAAAATATAAACAAACTACAGGTATGGTAAATAAATAAAATCAATTTTTATATTTACTTAATAAACCACTTTATATTTACAAAAACTCAAAAATGACAAATTATTAATAATACCATGGGCAAATACCATGGACCAAATTATTATTAATACCATGCAAAAAAAACATTATTAACCCTAACATTAATATTAAAATATTAATATTATTAAATTTAATATGTTTAGATTAATAGAATATTAAATTTATTACATTGTAATATATATTAATATATCATGATATATGATAGAGGTGGATAAATAGGGGGAGTGACAAGGGAGATATGGAGATAAACTGAAGGAGAAGGGAGAAGAGGAATGAAGAGAGAGAGAGTGAGAAGAGTGAGAGAGTTAGAGAAGGGTAAGAGAGGGAGAGGGAGACATAAAGATGGAGGGGGGAGAGAGATAAGGAGAGAGGGAGGGAGAAGGAGAGAGGATTGGAGGGTAGAGAGTGAGAGAGAGAGAAAGAAGGGGGAAGGGAGAGGGAGGTAGGAGAGAAAGGGAGAGAGAGAAAGGATGAGAGGTGGAGGAGAGAAGGAGGGATAGAGAGATGGAGTTGGAGGCAGAGCGAGGAAAGGAAGAAGAAATACATAGAGAGGGCGTGACAAGGGAGAGATGGAGAGAGAGTGTGTATGCTTATGGATGGGATAAAGATACATAGGAATGATGGAGAGAAGGGGGAGAGAAGGAGAAAGGAGGAGTGATGGAGACAAGGGGTGGGGAGAAGGATAAAGGGATAGAAATAGTGAGATAGTTGGACAGTGAGATAGAGTGATGGGGGAAGAGAGAGGATTGGAGGACAGAAAGAGAGAGAGAAAGAAAGAGAGCTGGGCGGTCAAATAGAAGGAGGTGAGAGAGAGGAAGAGAGTGATGGGGGAAGAGAGGATTGTAGGAGAGAGAGAGAGATGGGGGAAGATAAAGGGAGAGAGAGGAAGGAAAAGGAAGGGGACTTGAAAGAGAGGAGGAGAGAGGGAGGGATAGAAATATGGATTTGGAGGGGAAGAGAGGGAGGGATTGAGAGATGGGGGAAGAGAAAGGGAGGTAGGAGAGAAAGGGAGAGAGAGGAAGGAAAGGAGAGGGGACTTGAAAGAGAGGAGGAGAGAGGGGAGGAGAGAGGGAGGGATAGAAATATGGATTTGGAGGGGGAGAGGGGGAGGGATTGAGAGATGGATCTGGATGAGGAGAGAGGGAGGCAAGAGTAAATACATAGAGAGTGAGTAGTGGATAGAGAGGGGGAGTGACAAGGGAGAGATGAAGAGGGAGTGTGTATGTTTTGGGGTGAGATAAAGAGACAAATAAGGAGATATGGAGAGAAGGGGGGAGAGAAGGGGGGAGAGAAGGAGAGAGAGAGGCATATGGTAACAAAGTTGGAAGGTGAAGATAGAGAGAGAGATGGGGGGGGAGAAAGGAAGAGAGAGAGTGAAGAGAAGTAGGGAAAGATATATGAAGATGGAGAGGGAGAGAGGGGGAGGTAAGAATAAAGACCTAGAGGGTGAAAGGTGGAGAGAGAGAGAGAGAGGGAGTGATAAAGAAGATGGTGAGAGAGGGAGAAAGGGTAGCAAGAAGGAAGAGAGATTGAAGCGAGAGAGATAAAGAGAGAGAGAGAGAGAGAGAGAGAGAGAGAGAGAGAGAGAGGATGAGGAGGAGGGAGTGATAGATACATTGGAGAAAGAGAGTTTATGTTTTGGAGTTGATATAGAGAGATAGATTGAGATATAGATATAGATGTAAGGTGAAGAGAAAAAAACAGAGATGGAAAGAAGGAGGGAAGGACAAGGAAATTGATAGATGTGGAGTGAGAGAGAGTGTGTGTATGGTGGGGTGAGATAAAGAGAAAAAGGAGAGATGGATGGATATATAGATATATATGGGGGAGAGAGGGAAGAAGGTTTGCTACAGTAGATGCACTGATTTCAGTGTAGATGGTGATTTCTAATCCTATTTGATTTCTTTCACTAGATGAATTGATTTTGGTGTAGATGTTGATTTCTAATGTTATTTGATTACTTACACTAGATGGATTGATTTTAATGTATATGATTTATAATCCTATTTGATTGATTTCACTTGATGCATTAATTTTAATGTAGATTTTGAGTTTTGGTTATATTTGATTTCTTTCACTAGATGAATTGATTTCAATGTAGATTATCTTTAATCCTATTTGATTGCTTGCACTAGATGCATTAATAAATAAAAATATAAAAATATAAAAGGAGAGGGGTCTTGAAAGAGAGGAGGAGAGAGGGGAGGAGAGAGAGAGGGATATAAATATGGATTTTGAGGGGGAGAGGGGGGAGGGATTGAGAGATGGAGCTGGATGAGGAGAGAGGGAGGCAAGAGTAAATACATAAAGAGTGAGTAGTGGAGAGAGAGTGGGAGTGACAAGGGAGAGATGAAGAGGGAGTGTGTATGTTTTGGGGTGAGATAAAGAGACAAATAAGGAGATATGGAGAGAAGGGGGGAGAGAAGGAGAGAGAGAGGCATATGGTAACAAAGTTGAAAGGTGAAGATAGAGAGAGATATGGGGGGAGAGAAAGGAAGAGAGAGAGTGAAGAGAGGTAGGGAAAGAGATATTAATTTGGAGAGGGAGAGAGGGGGAGGTAAGAATAAAGACATAGAGGGTGAAAGGTGGAGAGAGAGAGAGAGAGAGAGAGGGAGTGATAAAGAATATGGTGAGAGAGGGAGAAAGGGTAGCAGGAAGGAAGAGAGATAGAAGCGAGAGAGAGAGAGAGAGGAGGAGGAGGAGGAATGAGTGATAGATATATAGATAGATTGGAGAAAGAGAGTTTATGTTTTGGAGTTGATATAGAGAGATAGAGTGAGATATAGATATAGATGTAAGGTGAAGAGAAAAACAGAGAGATGGAAAGAAGGAGGGAGGGACAAGGCAATTGATAGATATGGAGTGAGAGAGTGTGTGTGTATGGTGGGGTGAGATAAAGAGAAAAAGGAGGAGAGATGGATGGATATATAGATATATATGGGGGAGAGAACGAAGAAGGTTTCCTACAGTAGATGCATTGATTTCAATGTAGATGGTGATTTCTAATCCTATTTGATTTCTTGCACCAGATGAATTGATTTTGGTGTAGATGTTGATTTCTAATGATATCTGATTACTTACACTAGATGGATTGATTTTAATGTATATTATTTCTAATCGTATTTGATTGATTTCACTCAATGCATTAATTTTAATGTAGATTTTGATTTATATTTGATTTCTTTCACTAGATGAATTGATTTCAATGTAGATTATCTTTAATCCTATTTGATTGCTTGCACTGAATGGATTGATTTCAATGTAGATGGTGATTTCTAGTCCTATTTGATTGCTTTCACTAAATGCCTTGATTTCAGTGTAGATGGTGATTTCTAAACTTATTTGATTGCTTGCACTAGATGCATTAATTTCAATGTAGATGTTGATTTATAGTTATATTTGATTGCTTGCACTAAATGAATTGATTTAAATGCAGATGATTTAACTAAATGCACTGATTTAAATTTAGATGATTTATAATCCTTTTTTATTCCTTGCACTAAATGCATTTATTTCAATGTATATGGTGATTTCTAATCCTATTTGATTGCATGCACTAGATGCATTGATTTCAGTGTAAATGTTGGCTTTAAATCCTATTTTCCTACTTGCACTAGACTCATTTATTTGAGTGTAGATGTTGATTTATAATCATATTTCATTACTTGCATTAGATGCATTGATTTTAGTGTAGATGTTGTTTTCTATTATTATTTGATTTCTTGCATTAGTTGCATTGATTTCAGTGTATATGTTGATTTATAATTTGATGTAATTGGATGTATTATGGTACATTAATTTTAAAGTCATTGGATTAATAGTGTGTGTGCAATTATTTCAGTGTAAGCACAAAAAATTATTGACAATGTACATTGATTTTTGTGTTATAGTAACTCAACCTATTAATATTGGAGAGCAAGAGAGACAACGTATGATGTTTACTACAACAACTCCAGCTAAATGTTTAAATGGTTTACGATTCCAACTTTCCTTTTCAAATAATCAATATGAAAATATGACAAAAATAACATGGGTGAAAATAAGAATAGTAGAAGAAAATAGTTGAAATCGATCACAATGAAGACTATTCATAATTGACTACATTATTATTATTCACAGTTTCTATCATTCAATATTGTTACATTGTCACTTTGCATTCAAAATTTTATTTCATCATTAAAGTTATTTTACAATATTTATCATCTCAACAAACTGAGGTAACTAATCAAATTTAAAATTAAAATGACTCAATAAATCTCGGACATATTTAACATATTTAAAATGGTTATGTTAATATTAGATGTATTTACATATTATTGATAAAATTAAGCATATGTTCCTCATATTATCGATAGATTTTCCTTGATTTCACATGACTGAAACCAGCCTAGATCCATCTTAACTCTGGATCTATCAAGCGCCGAGAGGGATCAAATCTCTCGAGGTGAAAACCTTTCCTCAAGTTTTTCACTCAAAAAAGAGGTTTTCACCTCGAGAGATTTGATCCCTCTCGGCGCTTGATAGATCCGGAGTTAAGATGGATCTAGGTTGGTATGAAGTATGAGATGGTATGTTTAGAGGTTATAGGGATAATGTTGACATATATGGAAGTTAGTGAGCACAGAGGCAATTTTATAGGGCAATATTAGGGGATGTGTAATTTTGTGAGTCGTTTGTGTCCCTACTTAGAAAAATAATGTTGGATATAATTAAAAATAAATGAATATGTTGTAAAAAAAAGTCTGAATGAGATGCATAAATCTTATACTTCAAAAATATTTCAACAAGAGATTTAAATCATTTATTTAAAGATCTATGTTAATTAATTTATGTTAATATCAGGTTCATATATATATATATATATATATATATATATATATATATATATTAAACTATGGTTAAAAATTTTATTTGGTCCTATATATACTCTATTTAGTATTCAAAAATACAATTTAAAGAATGAAAAATAAGACATTGTATTTTTCACTCTAAAAAAGTTTGCACGCTAATCTCTTTAGTGCATTCTAAAAAAATTAGACTCTTGTTAGACTCATGTAGTAACAAATTGGGGTATTCCTTGTCATGTAATAAGAGTAGTCCAAATCAGCATTGAGGTTATAGTGATTAAATTGGTATGCCTCACTTTTACATTGACAAATTGGAGACAATCTTCTCATGTTGTGTGTACCTAACAACTAAAGATATATATGTTAAGAGGAAGAGATATATATGCTGCATATCCCTAGTTGCCACATATCTTTTGATATAAGCCCCATGGTAATAGTGATCAATTGGAGAGATTCCTCGTCATGTTGTGTGTGCCTAGCCTTCATATATATGTTTAAATTGGTATGCCTCATGGTTATAGTGATCAATTGGAGGAATTTTTTCATGTTGTGTGCGCCTAACCTCTAGATATATATGTTGTGTGTCCCTAGTTTCCACATAGCGTTTGATATGCCTTGGTATGCCTTGTTATTATAGTGATCAATTAGAGACATTCCTCGTCATGTTGTGTGTGCCTAGCCTCCACATATATGTTGTGTCCCCACTCACCTCATATCTTTCACATATATATTTTCCCGAGTCACCTCATATTTTTTAATAAGCCTCGAGGTTATTGTAAGAATAGGTCCAATTAACTCTTCCTTGTGTGCGTAGCAGCCACATATATGTTGTGTCCTAAGTAGCCTCCTATATTTTGATATGTCTCGAGGGTATAGTAAGAATAGTTCCAATTAACTCTTATCAAGTGATTCTGAGCTTACTAACTAAAAAAGGAATAACCATCAAATTGATCTATAAAATTTATAAAACGAAAATTTTCATTTTGTGTGTGCCTAGCCTCCAAATATATATTTAAATTGGTATGCCTTGTGGTTACAGTGTTCAATTTGAGGCATTCGTGTCATGTTGTGTGTGCCTAACTTCTAGATATATACGTTGTGTGTCCCTAGTTTCCACTTATCTTTTGATATGCCTTGGTAAGTCTTGTGGTTATAGTGATCAATTAGAGAGATTCTTCATCATGTTGTGAGTGGCTAGCCTTCACATATATGTTGTGTCCCAAGTCACCTGATATCATTTATATATTTTTCATCCCAACTCACCTCATATTTTTAATATGCCTCAAGGTTATTGTACGAATAGGTCCCATAACTATTCTGTGTGTGCCTAACAGCCACATATATGTTGTTTCTCGAGTAGCCTCATATATTTTCACATGTCTTGAGGTTATAGTAAGAATAGGCCTAATTAACTCTTATCAAGTGATTCTGAGATTACTAACTCAAGAAAGAAATAACCATTAAATTGATCTATCAAATTTATAAAACCAAATTCGTCATGTTGTGTGTGTCTAGCCTCCAGATATATGTTTAAATTCATATACCTACTAGAGATATATGTTTAAATTGGTATGCTTAGTGGTTTAAGCGATCAATTAGAGGCATTTTTGTCATGTTGTGTGTGCCTAAACTATAGAAATATATGTTGTGTCCCTAGTTTCCACATATCTTTTGATATGCATTGGTATGCCTAGTGGTTATAGTCATCAATCTTATTCTTGTTGTGTATGCCTACACTCCACATATATGTTGTGTCCTGAGTCACCTCATATATTGCATATATATGTTGTCCCTAGTCACCTCATATCTTTTAATATGCCCCGAGGTTATTGTAATAATAAGTCCAATTAACTCTTCTCATGTGCCTAACAACCACATATATGTTGTGTCCAAGTAGCTTCATATATTTTGATATGTCTAGCAGCTATAGTAAGAATAGGTCCAATTAACTCTTATCAAGTGATTCTGAGCATACTAACTCAAAAAAAAAACCATTAAATTGATTTATAAAATTTATAAAACCAAATTCTAACATTTATAAAATTTTATTTTCTTATAAAAATATTCTCTCCACATTTTTTTCCTTCAAATTTTATATAAATTAAATAATTAATTTTTATTTTGTAATATTCTTTTCAAAACTAATTTCAATATTTTTAGAATTTTATTTTCCTACAAAAAAAGGCTATGCCAACTTTCTTTTTATACTTATTTGTTTGTTTTTTTTTTAAATTTAAATTAATAATTTATGCTCTGGTGGATACAATTTTCAAGAAAAAGATACATAATATCCAACCCTAAATCCGACAACCGATACTAAATGAAAATGTGAAGGCCCGTAGCTTGATGAAAACAAAAAATAATGGACTCATAATATAAATTTTTTGAATTTAAATGTGTTTATCTTCCTTCATTTAAATTATGTTGCTTGAATCTTATTTTATGTGATGGCAAGATAGTTTCCATTTATTCAGTCTCTTCTTCTCTATCTATATAAATTGTTATATGAAAGGAAAGAAATCTAATTGATAACAAAGTGCACAGAGGATAGGATTCATGAGTTCGATGTTGGAAATTAATTCCAACTAGACATCTGAACAATTGTATGAAAATTCAATGTTGATGGGAGTTATTGAAGGACAGCGGCAAAAAATCTCCAGTTCCGATTTGCACTCCACACAACCACACATTCTTATATGTAGCACCTACCGCTTTGAAGCCGGCTCCAACCATAAATTACCCATCACATCATTCTGATGACATGTAACATAAGTCATGAGCATGAAAGTCAACCCACAAGAGAAGGTGATGTCATCACTCCTCTGGACCAATCAAAGGAGTTTCGTGGGGCAAAGAAATAGGCTTTTGCATAGTATTTGAATTCCACGGAATGTATAAGGTTTAAAGTTTTTATTTTCCATGACATAGTTTTATTTTGTTTTAAGAACTTAGATTATATATATATATATATTATAATATATATTGTAAATATAAATTATTTACATTACATATATATATAAGCTTTGTAATAGACAAAGTGTGCACGTTGACTGTGTATGTAATGTAAGCCTGAAGGCAGAAAGAGATAGAGAGCAAAAAGAAAGAGAAAGCAGTCAGATGTGTTTTCTAGCAGTTTATGTGAAGGAGAAAAGAGCTGTCCTATAGCAGTAAAGAAGTTTATTTTTTTAATGCAATCAAGAACTGTAGTTTTGAAGAAAAGTTTTATTTTGTAACAGCTTATAGTTTACTTAATGAAATAGAGTTTTTTTCCATCTTTGTTCATCTTTTTTTGTTAAATATCATTGTTTGTAGAGGAATTATCTTTCCTCTCAGTTGTTTAGAATAACGAGAAATTCTAATTTGGTATCAGAGCTACTTCAGGATCTTCGCATTTGCCAAAGAAGCTGAAGGAAGGAAGAAGAAGTTTTGTTGAAGTTTTCTCCAGTAGTGTGAAGATTCAGCAATGTCAGGTATTTACCTCAAAAAAAAGTTTTGTGTTTATTTCAAGAGTGCAATCCAGAGAACTGCAAAATGAAGTCTCTTAAAGACAAAGTTTATCTCTCAACGGCGAGAAGGTTGGTTAGAAGAAACTCAACCAATTTTTTTTTAAGCATTTTTTAGTAAAGCTAGCCATGGTAGGAGCTAGCACAAGCACGAGTATGGGAAATACTCAACTCGCACAGTTCAATGGGAAGAAATATGACTATTGGGCAATCACAATGAGAGCCCTGTTTGCCTCTCAAGATTTATGGAAGCTATTTAGAGATGGTTTAGAAGAACCAACAGATGAACAAGCATATAATTCCTTAACACAGGTAGAGAAAGATTTGATGAAGAGTAATAGGAAGAAGGACTCAAAAGCCCTCTTCTATCTCTATCAAGGAGTGCATGAAAGTATATTTCCAAGAATTACAGTAGTAAAGAAGTCTAAGGATGCATGGGATACCCTACAGACAACCGATCAAGGTATGGAGAAGGTAAATAAAGTAAAGCTTTAATTTATGAGAAGATATTTTGAAGTCATTTGCATGAAAGAGTCTGATACAATACACTCATTCTTCACATTTTTGATTGGTTTGGTCACCCAAATGAGATCTCATGGAGAGGCCATAGAAGAAAGAAGAATAGTGGAGAATGTGTTGAGGAGATTACCCTCAAGATTTGATGTGATGGTAACAACAATTGAAGAGACAAAAGATCTCTCATTGTTTACTGTTGATGAGCTTCATGCATCAATGATAACACATGAACAAACATTGAACATAACATCATACTCAAATTTCCTTTGGAAGACGAAGAGGCCAAGGCAGGGGAAACTGTAGAGGAAAAGGAAGAGGCAGAAGCCAAAACAGAGGAAGAAACAACCATGCAAGTTCTAGTGGAAGGGGAAGCAATCAAAGTTAGAATCAAAGCCAAGGCAGCAGCCAAAAAGGTAGAGAAAATAAAGCACATGGACAAAGGTATGATAAATCCCAAGTCCAATGTCATTACTGTAAGAAGTATGGCCATTATGCCAATAAATGTAGGAAGAAACAGAGTGACATCGGTAGTAGACCTAGTGCTAATTCTACTAAAGAAAATCTCAGTCAAGAAAATTTGTTTTTAGCATGTAATTTGGATGAAGAGAGAATTGAAGATATATGGTTTCTAGATTCAGGATGTAGCAACCATATGACTGGAAACATTTCTATGTTTTCCATGTTTGATGATAATGTGAAGTATTAAGTAACATTGGGGACAAACAGTAAAGTCTCTATCATGGGAAAAAGTAGAGTGAGTATTTTGACAAAGAAAGGAGAAAGAAAAACCATATTAGATGTTTATTATGTGCCTGGTATGAAGTGTAACCTTTTGAGCATTGGAAAACTCATTCAGAAAAGGTATAATGTGTTCTTTAGAGATGATGTATGCACCATCATGGACATACCACCAAGAAAACAGAGAATTACACAAGTGAAGACGACAAGAAATAGAATGTTTCCTTTCAAGATGAGAGAATATTTGAAGAAAGGAGCTACAATGGCAGCAGTAACATAAGAGACTTACCAAAGAGAAGAAAATGATGAAAACTGGTTATGGAATTTGAGATTTGGACATCTCAACTTTGGAGGTCTGAATTTGTTGCATAGAAAAGGAATGGTAAAGGGATTATCATTGATTAAAAATCTAGACATCGTATGTGAAGGTTGCATCTTGGGAAAACAACACAGAGAAAGCTTTCCATCAGGAAAGAGCATAAGGGAAAAAGCACCCTTAGAAATAGTCCATTGAGATTTGTGTGGACTAATGCAAAGACCATCATTAGAAAGCAAGCACTATATGTTGACCTTTATTGATGATTTCAGAAGAAAAACATGGGTATACTTCTTGAAGATGAAGAGTGAAGTGTTTGAGAAATTTTACCACTTTAAAGCTCTAGTTGAGAATAAAAGTGGGCAGCACAGAAAAATCTTAAGAACAGATAGAGGAGGAGAATATATCTCCAAATAATTTCTGCATTTTTGCAGAGAAAATGGAATACACAAGTAATTTATAGCAAGGTATACACCTCAGCAAAATGGAGTCGTTGAAAGGAAAAATATAACCATCATGGACATGGTAAGAAGTACGCTGAAGGAAAAACATTTTCCAAATGAATATTAAGTTGAAGTTTTACATTGTGTAGCATATGTGCTGAATAGATGCCCAACAAAGAGTGTAATGAACAGAGTTCTGGAAGAATCGTGGAGCGGCATGAAACATCATGTCACCCACATGAGAGTATTCAGTTGTGTGGCTTATGCACACATTCCGGATTAGCTAAGGAAGAAGTTGGATAGTAAGGAGGAGAACTGTAGATTTTTTGGATATAGTGAAGAATCCAAAGCATACAGATTGTATAACCCATCCACCAAGAAGTTTATGGTAAGGAGAGATGTGCAATTTATTGAGGAAGAAGCTTGGGATGGAAGCAATAAGAAAATAGTGAATGTTAAAAGTTGAAGTCTCATGAAGAAGATGAGGGAGAAATGGCTGAAATATATCCCTCATTAGCAGCACCACCTCCACCAATACAAGGACAACAAGCGACACCACAAGTAGGTATGAGAACACCCTTGATAAGTGATGACAGTGCATCTCCAAGCACATCACAAGGAGAATATTTTAGTGCTTCTACAAGCACAAGTTCAGCAAGTGAAAGAGGAACCAAATTTAGAAGTCTGAATGAGATTTATGAGAAAGAGGAAGAAAATGAAGGTATGAACTCTTTATTTTCATTATATTGTCATGTAGAAGATCCTGTTCATTTTGAAGAAGCAATAAAAGATAAGAAATGGATAGATGTTATGGATGAAGAAACTAATGCCAAAGAGAAAAATAAGACATGGGAACTAGTTGATCTTCCAAAAGGAAAAGAAGTAATTGGAGTAAAATGGGTTTATAAGACCAAGAGAAATGCTGAAGGTAAGATTGAAAGGCACAAGGCCAGACTTGTTGTCAAAGGCTGCAAGCAAAAACAAGGAAGAGATTATGTGGACACTTTTGCACCAATTGCAAGAATGGAAACAGTAAGAGCAGTGTTGTTTGTAGCAGCACAACACAAGTGGGAAGTTTACCAAATGGATGTGAAATCAACATTCCTAAATGGAGTATTGATGAAAGAGGTCTATGTTGAACAATCTCTGGGCTATGAGAAAGAAGGCCAAGCGTACAAGGTATGCAAATTGAAGAAAGCTCTATATGGGCTGAATAAGCACCAAGAGCATGGTATAGTAGGATAGATGCTTATCTACTGGAAAATGGGTTTGATAAATGTGAAGGAGAACCCACATTATACATCAAATAAAAGGATGGTAAGATGCTCATTGTTGTTTTGTATGTTCATGACATTATATTTACAAGTAATGATGCTTAACTCATTGAGAATTTTAAAACAATCATGAAGGATGAATTTGAAATGACTGATATGGGATTGCTAAGATACTTCTGAGGAATAGAAATAGAGAAAAATGAAAATTAATTTTTTATTTCTCAAGCAAAGTATGGTAAATAAGTTTTGGAAAGATTTAACATGCAAGATTGCAAAGCAACAATTACTCCTACAATGACGGGATTGAAGTTGAGCAAAGAAGAAAACAACAAGGATTTTAATCCAAGTTTGTATAAGAGCATAGTTGGAAGCCTTGTGTATTTGACTGCAACTAGGGTGGATATTATGCATGATGTAAGTTTAATTTCTAGATTTATGGAAATGCCAAAGGAGGCACATTGGCAAGTAGCAGAAATAATTCTGAGGTATGTGAAAGGAACAAAGAGGTATGGTATTTTATACACCACTTCAGAAAATTTTGAATTGATTGGATATACTGACAATGATTGGGCTAGAAGTATAGATGACAGGAAAAGCACCTTTGAATATGTTTTTCATATGGGATCAGGAGCAATTTCATGGCCTTTTAAGAAACAACCAATTGTGGCTTTATCAATAGCAGAGGCAGAGTATGTGGCAGCTACAGCAGTAGCATGTCAAGAAGTATGGATGAGGAGAATGTTAAGAATTTTGTGTCATAAATATGTAAAAGGCACAACATTTTATTGTGATAATAGCTCAGCTATAGCTTTATCCAAGAATTCAATGTTTCATAAGAGAACGAAACACATTGATGCAAAGTACCACCAGATCAGAGAGTTAGTGAGCAATGGAGAAATTATCTTGCAACATTGCAGAATAGAAGAGCAGTTTTCTGATATATTAACAAAACCATTGAGGCAGAAAAGTTTTAACTACCTAAGTAAATGTCTGGGTATGCAAGAGAACAACAGTTTTAATTAGGGGGGAGTGTTGGAAATTAATTCCAACTGCACATATAAATAGTTGTATGGACATTCAATGTTTATGGGAGTTCTTGAAGGATAGCGGCAGCAAATCTCTAGTTCTGATTTGCACTCCACGCAGCCACGTATTCTTATCCGAAAAACCTATTTCTTTAAAGCCTTGTCCAACCATAAATTACCCATGGCATCATTTCGACGGCATCCAACATAAGTCACGAGCATCAAAGTCAACCCACTGGAGAAGGTGATGTCATTGCTTCTCCGGACAAATCAAAGGAGTTATATGGGGCAAAGAAACAGGATTTTGCATAATATTTGAACTCCAAAGAATGTAAGCTCCAAGGCAGAAAGAGACAGAGAGAAAAAATATAGAGAAATCAGTAGTTGTGTTTTGTAGCAGCGTATGCCAAGGAGAAAAAAGTTGTGTCCTCTAGCAGTAGAGAAGTTCTTTTTTTGAATGCAATCCAAAACTATAGTTCTGGAGAATTTTTTTATTTTGTAATAGCTTATAGTTTACCTAATGAAATAGATTTGTATTCCATATCTGTCCATATTTTGTTGTTAAATATATGTGTTTGTAGAATAATTATATTTCCTCTCAGTTGATCGGAATAACCAGAAATTCCAACATTCGACTCAGGACAATGGTATCTTTTGGTAGGAATTGAATCATAGTGTTAGATAAAATTTATTTTTTTACTTTTATATTATGAAGCCCTATTTGTCGAATCCTTTGTAAATGTCTTGAAGGCTCTAATAAGCTAATTAAATCTAAAATTATCATATGGATTTGTGGCTTAGTTTCTGGATTTTTTTTTATTAGACGCAATCTATGAAACTACGATAATATATTTCTTTTGAATCATATCGTAGGCTAATAATAGATCTGTGGCTCTACATAACTTCCATCAATCTAAATTAATAGCCATGAATAACCAGCAATGTCAAATTACCATAGTTCAATTCACAGATCTATGTCTTTGTTTGGATCCCTAAATTTTGAGATGTAATCTTTGAATCTACACCATCTTTTTTGAAGCATTTCTTATGAATTTTACTAGCACCATATAAGTAACTTGATATTTTTTCCTGTATAACGTGTAAAGGATTTTCCACATGTCACCAGGAATAGAGATGGTTAGTTATGAGGCTCTGATTCTTATGATTGGGATTCACAAGTATGCATTTGCTTTGTTCAAATAGACAGCACCACAAACTGTACTTGTCCCTCTTGCATCGCGCTGAAACATCAGCACCAGAGATTTCAATGAGAGTAATGGGCTTGGATTACCTATTATTGCTGTTAGCAAAAAACCTTTGATAAACACGAAATAAATATGGGAAGAAAGTAAAATTGTTTTGAGCTATTATTAGTGATCATTTGAGTTTTAATAGGTTGGAAGCACAACTTTTTCTTTGTTGCATAAAGATTGAAGAAACCATTTAAGAAAAATATGAGATGAGTGTATCACTTGCAGAAAGAATGGGATGAGAATTTAATTAGTTTGAAGTATCGTTAATGGCCATTTGAGGGTTTTGTCAAATTTATAGAGAAGTCCAAAGGCTTTAGATTTTCATTAAGCCCTAAAGGTGGTCGAAGAAATTTCGAAGTTTCAGAGGTATCTAAGGTGGACCAAGTGGGAGTCAAATTCTCACAGATCCCCAAAACTGGCTCAAGGATTCTGTGTTAAGAATTTCGTAGTCTAACTTCGCCCCGAAAATCATGGAAATTCTGGTAAGATTTTAAGAAAATTCGACAGAGATTTTTGTAAATCCATGTTATAACTATCAAAATTTAATATTTTGGGTTCCTTAGAGGTTTTGATGGTGCTGAATCCATTCCCACCATCAAAATCATGATTCAAACACCTGATACTGTAGGATTTCTTAAATTTTTCTGGCTCGGATTTCGGCCAATTTTGACCATCCTAGAAATTCCTCCGTCTAGTTAGACAAATCCATTAAAAATTGGGATCGTAAATTGTGATTATAAAAATTTCGACCAAGGGCATTAGAAACATGTGTCTTTGGAAAATTAGCATTTGGTCCCATAAATTTATATTTATCTTTATCATAATATATATCCGCAATGTCCCATGAATAGGTTGAGTTGGTTAAATAAGTTTATTTTCATGATTATTTTTCTAGAGGTCATTAAAATATCATTTCACAATGGCATGCAATATGGTATAAACATTTGGTGAGTAATAATACCAGTTTCACAAATTTCATATGGATAAAAATACTAAGCATTACATCTTTTATTTTATTTCATAGGCATAAAATAAAATAAAAGATGTAATGCTTAATATTTTATTTAAATCATTATTTGTTAACTTAATTTTGATTATTTTTAACTAAAAATTATAATTTTTAAAAGTAAACAATTATTTTGGATATTTAATTAGGATAAAACATGTTTTAAGTAAACTGTCACATAATAGATTATATATATATATATATATATATATATATATATATATATATATATATATATATATATATATATATATATATTTTTTTATTTTTATTTTCTAAATAAGACTAATCTATTATATGGCACATAAAATACATTGCGAAGCTTTCTCGCCAGAGTTGTTATGCTAGCAAATTTTGGCAAGAGTAGAGTTTAAAAAAAAAAAAAAAGACTGCCCCAATTGGCAAAGCGAGTGAGTCCAAAGTTTGCTGCCCAGGGTAGGGAAACCAACATTTACAAAAATATCTAAAATATTATCGAATTCTTCAGGAAAAAACATGAAAGCAAAAAGGTAAATCTTCATTGAGGGAGGTATCCTCTCAATATGAATTCTTAGAAAACTTGACATACTACTTCTCATGGGGCGGAGGCTCTTCTATGATGAGGCATCTATAGTCATCCGACATGTCCTCATCTTTCTTCGACGAATGCACCGTGGGCTCAGGCATAGTGGCGGAATGCACTATGCTACTACTGCATTCTTTCTTATCATTTTTTGAACGCACTGGGCTACCACTACCTTCACTACTAGAAGAATGTGAGCTTGTTTTGACAAGCAACACCTTATATTTCCTAGAATGTTATGGGGAAGAAGGGGAAATGGTGGACTTCCTTAGATGCTTCCTTGCAGAGCGAGTAGAGCTGGATGGAATGTCCTAAAAACACACAGTGAGGGTAGTGGTGACCAGAGGGCATTATAGAGAGCTAGAGGAATCATAATGGAGCTGGTAGGTGGCTGAATTATCCTTAGGAGGGGGGAGGGGGGGGGGGGGGACATGGGAGGCCAGTGGGCGCGACATTCTTCATGAATAGAGACGGGAGGGCAAGAGGTCTATCCTCTTCTATGAACCCTACGGCACCTCATCATATGCCTCTGTGACATATTGATGCATGAGGGATGTGGTGGAAGGGGAGAGGCAGAAGGGTGCTAGGAGGTCTGAGGCAACGAGACAAGTGGAGAAAGGTAACATAAGAGATTAATGGTGCAACTGTCGGAATGAACAGAAAGGTAGAGGAATTAATGTTGGCGTGAAGTAGGAAGCTAGAGAATTTAAGGGCGGATGGACGGGGCCCATGTGTGGCAATGTAGCCAAGCCAAATGTTGCGTAGAGGAGCCTCCACGTCCTAAAATAGATCAAACTCTTTCATCCGGGGTACAGTATAATATATAATTAATATAATATAATTGAAGTAATTTTTATTTAAAAAATCATTAAATACATAATTAATGGATAAAAATATAATTTGGAATTACATTTTAAATAATAATATTTATTTTAAAAAATAATACTTAATATTATTTATAATAACAAATGTATTAATAAAAATTGTAACTAGATAATCACATAAATTGCGCATAATTGTTATTAACATTTATGAACAATAACATCGAACTATCACACAATGACAGCTCATGTGTCACTTGGCTACATAAAAAATTTCACTATTCATGTTTAGTTGGAAAGTAAAGTTAATAAATTGAAGTAGTAGAACACACCCTTCATAATGAAGAAGATATTATAATATGTGACACTAAAATTAGTATATGAACATAATATTCTAATGTGTGGCCCTAAAATTAGTATAGTGCAAACATTAAGAATATAAATGAAAATTCAACATAAAATCATAAGTTAATATTAAGTTCAAAATTAGATATTATGTTTCTTCCTTTGTCTATTTAGATTATGTTTTTCAAATTTGAGTCACATGATGACTATACATTAAAGGATTATTCACTAAAGGATGTGCTTACACAAAATCTATTATGAAAATAGAAAAATCCAAACAACGTTAAATAATTCACCTTTAAATATTTCCATATAACTTATGCAATAAAAAATATAATGACCTTATAAATATCAACTAAAATTGTCAAAAACTAAATCGAAATTCATACAAGATTCATTATTAAAATTTAAATATCATTTGTACTAGTTATCATTAAAGAAGAGCATAAATTAGCATCCTATCTAGAACAAACTATTGTAATAATAATAGTTATTCAACATCAACATCAACCAAATTTTAGGTCATTATTTTAAATATCTAATATTATTAGTATCTCAATGGACAAATTAAGCATGTTTTAATCATTAAATATAAGCAATAAGTGTTACCAACAATCATTCAAAGTGTAAATAAGTAAAATATTAATAACATAATTGAAAATGTATCATTACAATAAAAATGTATTATAAATTAATTTTTAAAGATGTAATGTTAAATTACTTTTTAAAAGATGTAATGTTATACAAAGAATTGATGAAAAGAAATTTCTTAATTGTGCAAGTATCATCATGGATCATAAATTTATAGGAACATAATCAAACTAATGGCATTACTAAAATACAAACCACATGCCCAAAAACTATTATAACCTTCACAAATGTTTTTATCTATCATCATAATATTAGAGTTAAAATTTTTATATGTCTTAGGTGTGATATTTTCCAAGTAAATTATTCTATTCCTAATGTTTAGGAAGTTATTAGATCTAGTTAAGTTGAGATATTTCCTCAACTAGTTTATTGAGAAATCAAGATAGTCTCTCTATATTGATAAAGCATTCACATGTTCATATTATAACATTATTTGGTAAGTTCAAGTGTGTTTACGAAACATTAATTTGATATAAGATTTAAATTGGGCTTGATTCCCTCAAAGGAAGGCCTAAGAACATGTGAGAAAAATGTGAGATATAGGAGAATCAGAGTACATTTTTTATCCAATATTCAAGTGCTTGTTGCATTAGATGCTCATGTTTAGAAGAGAAGCTAATATATTTCTAATGTAGTTGATTCTGGAGGACTTGAGTCATAATTTATGAGAGGTTTTACCCAACCATCATTACATTATAGATCCATTATATTGTGATGTTGTAGCAATGTCTGATTATGGATATGATGATTTACCATGCATTAATATGAGAAAATGGTTTGGATAAATTTGAAGCTTTAAGTTCTAGGGAAGAATTTAAGGATGAAAAATTATCTTGAAGTTTAAAAACATTGGTGAATCTCACTAGTCTCTAATATACAAACTATAAATTATTTATTGATATATTTGTAAAATTATTCAAATTTATAATGATTTTATATATAGTCTCTATATAATGTTGGTAATTTGTAAGGTAAAATCATTTATATTGTCAAATTTGGGAAAATCAATTTTATAAAAAATGGAAATTTAAGAATCTTTTTTTTGGAAAAACAATGGAAAATTAGCCCACCTACGAATATTAGCCCTTACAATTTTATATGGCTTTAACATTAATAAGAGGTAGTGCTTCTCTTTTGGAGAGAATGATGCTTTTGTGGTTGTGGAAGTCCTCAAGTATAAATTTGGTCATGGAAGAAAATTTTTGGGTATTTAATGGACAAAGAAGAAGGAAGAGATCAATGTTATAGAAACAATGGTGGGCACACCTTTTCTTTTGCTTTTCTGGGTGTTTGACGAGGAGATATAGGAAACCCTTGGCTTAAATTATTTGTGGAACTATAGTAACAAAAATAATAGTGGGGACATGTTAGGGTTCCAATACATCAATGCGATGCAGGAGCATCTGGAAATTAGACAACAATGTGATTACATGTTCACATGTTATGTCTAAAAATAAGTGGAAAGACTGATAATTAATATTTTAGTTAGCTTTAATTATGAGAAACTAGTTTGTTTTATTTCATATATTAAATAGGAATAAAAATAGCACTTAGATTAGATTTAGACAAGTAGATTAGGTTGAGGATAGGATAGATTTTGCTTAAAAGCTAATAAATGAAAAATATCTTTGAGTTAGTGATAGCATAAATAGGTGTGAGGATAGACAGAGTGAAGTGTGATAGAAGTGTGTGAGCGTTGAACAAAGGAGTAGACAGAGAGGAGAAGTCATTGAATTTAAAATCCAGCCATTAAAGGACTCAGCTCTCTGTATTTACCTTTATGATAAATTCCATGTGTTGGTGTGTTCTAATTCTCTTGTCTGTGTTAATTGTCACTTTTATGTCTCTGTTGAATTGAATATCATGTTATCACACAGCGCATTCAATAAGGTGAGTGGCAGTGCAAACAAGAAAACACACAGTGGAGTTATGTGTGAAAATATTTAATGAATTTGTTGATTCATTTGAACTTAGAAGATTCATACAATGGCATCGTGCATCGCAGAATATTGAGTTATGCATTAAGGCTTTTACGTAATAAGTTTCTTGAATTGCAATGTGAAGTAAATTAGTGGAGGATTAGTGAGGACCATTAGATCTAGGTGTAGATCCACAATGGAGAGCACCTCACAACCATTGAGAATTCATGCATCACAGATATTAGTGTTTAAGCTTAAGGCCTCGCTTGGTAAGTTATCTTATTTGTGGTGTGGTAAAGAGAAGAAGTTGTGATAAGGTAAAGTGACTGTGATGCGATGCTATGCATATCACATATCAAAAGGGATAAGGAATACATTTATTGCTAAAATATAAAAGTTGCAACAAGAAGTGTGGAGTTCGTTGCCAATTGTGAAATCAAAAAACTGCAATATTGCAAAAGTGTTAAGTGTTGAAATCTGCAAGGAGGTAAATTATAGAAAGTGAAAAGTGCGATTCCACTGTGATTAGTTCATTCTATGTGGGCGATAAAACCATAAATTCCACATGTTTATTCCGATATTTGCAACCACGCTGCATCATTTTGTATAAGAGCAGAAATTTGAGTTCTGTTCCTAGGTATTGTAGAAATTATGTCGCCCAGGAGAGGACATGGCACTGATCAGGGAAGACTTACAGAAAATTTAGCTTTGCTCAAAGAAATTCGACACCTTCATACAAGGATAGTGACAATGAAGATTTCTCAGAAGAAAGCACATGATGAAGAAGATGTCAGCGCAACAGAAGAATCTTCTAAGGAAGGAGAAGAAAGTGAGGAAGCTAATGTTTTCAAGATATTAGTAAAGGTTAGTGGAAAACCAAGAATTGAGATTCCTTCATATGACGGGAACCTTAATGTGGATGAGCTGATAGATTGGATCAGTTCAACGGATAAATATTTCAACATAGAAGAGTTCGAAGATAAGAAGAAGGTGAAGTTTGAAACTACCTAATTGAAGGGCCATGCACCTATCTAGTGGGATGAACTACATACATCTAGGATTAGAAAAGAAAATCCTAAGGTCAAGCAATGGGATAAAATTGTAAGTAAATTGAAGAAGAAGCTTATGCCAAAAGACTATCAATTGAATATTTTCCAACAGTTGCAAAATTTGAGACAGAAAGGAATGACTCTCAAAGAGTATACAGAGGAGTTTTACAAGTTGATTATTAGAGAAGGACATGCTGAAGATGATATTGAAAAAGTAGCTAGATACATCAATGGTTTAGGGTATGAAATACAAGATGAAATCAGTTTTTTGAGTCTTAATACGATTGAGGATGCCTATCAAGCAACTTTGAAGGAAAAGGAGAAAATTTTGAGGAAACAAAGTCAGAAGAATAGAGGTAAAATTCCAGTAAGAGGAAGAGGAACTTTCAGACCAAGATTTCAGCACTCTCAAAATGAAGCAAGAGGTTTGACTAGCAGACCGCCACAAAGAGGAGACTTTGAAAGAGGAATATTTTCACCCAAAGGTAGAGGTTGAGGAAGAGAAATTCATTGTTACACATGTGGAGAATGGGGACACGGATCATGAGACTATCCTCATAACAAACCAGAAAATCAGTGGAATGTTAATTTAGTTGTGGTAAAGGAATAAAATCCTCAAGTCACAGAAAAAGAAGAGCCACCTAAAGCAAGAGAGTCTTTATTGTTCAATAGAGTATTTCTTAAAGCAGAGAAGAAATAAAATGAGCCAGATCAAAGGAAGATCTTATTCAGGACTATATGCAAGTATAAAGATAAGTGCTGCAAAGTTGTGATTGACAGTGGAAGAACTCATAATCTTGTTTCCATGGAGATGGTTGAGAAATTGGGGTTGATTAAGATGGTACATCCTACTCCCTACAGAATGTAGTGGCTACAGAAGGGACATCATATTTTGGTGACAGAATAGTGAAAATTAGAGATACATATCGGTACATATAAAGATGTCATATTGTGTGATGTGATGCCAATGGATGTGTGCCATGTATTTTTGGGGAGGCCTTGGAAATTTTTACAGAAAGTCCATTCATGATGGAAAAAGGAATAATTATACCATAGAGAAGGATGGAAAGAAGGACACGTTTCTACCTTTGAAGGATGAAGTAGAGAAAGGAAAAACTAGGAATAATGTTATGCTGATTAGTGGAAAAGAATTTTTGCAAGAAGTCAAGAAGAAGAAATAAATGCATTTTTATATTGTGGGTAAACTCAAGGTAATTCTGACTTCTAAAAATTTAGAAAATATGCCTGTGAAAATTAAAAAAATGTTAGATGATTATGTTGATAAAGTTGTTGATGAATTACCAAGTAAATTGCCACCAGTCAGAAGTATCAGTCATCAGATACATTTAATACCTGGTGCAAGTTTACCAAACAAAGCAGCATATAGAATGACCCCTTGTGAGAATGAATAAGTTGGAAGACAAGTACATGAGTTGTTAGATAAATGATTGATAAAAAAAATCCTTAGTCAATGTGCAGTACTAGCCGTGCTTAGTCCAAAGAAAGGAGGTGAGTCGCACCTGTGTATCGATTCCAGAGCCATAAACAAGATAACTATCAGGTATAGATTTTCATTGCCATGCATAGATGACTTGGTGGATTTTTTAAGCGGGTCAAATTATTTTACTAAGGTAGATCTAAAGAGTGGATACCATCAAATAAGGATTAGAGAACGAGATGAATGGAAGACTACATTTAAGACCAAAAGTGGGTTGTATGAGTGGTTAGTGATGCCTTTTGGGCTCACTAATGCACCAAGAACATTTATGAGACTAATGAATGAGGTATTGAAAGAGTATGCAGGAAAATATATGATAGTGTATCTTGATGAAATTCTTATTTTGAGTAGACTAAGGAAGAGAATTTGGAGCATGTCAAGTTGGTGTTAGATACTTTGCAAAAGGAGAAACTACTTATAAATTTGAAGTGTAGATTCATGAAGAAGGATCTCATTTTCTTGGGATTTATAGTCTTAGAAGAAGGCTTGAAGATGGACCCAGAAATGATCCATATAATACTGGATTGGCCAACCCCGAGAAGTGTATTTGAGGTAAGGAGTTTTCATGGTCTTGCAAGTTTTTACAGAAAGTTTATTAGAGGTGTTATTTAGATCTGTGCACCAATAATTGAGACAATAAAGGAGATAAACCAACCATTTAAGTGAATAGAAGCAACCGATCAGAATTTTAAGTTGTTAAAAAACAAGATCATTAAAAGACCTATTTTGGCCTTGCCAAATTTTGATAAAATATTCCAAGTTGAAACTGATGCTAGTGGGATAGCAATTGGAGTTGTCTTGAGTCAAGAGTAGAGACCAATAGCTTATTTCGGTGAAAATTTAAATGAGGCTAAGAGGAACTATACATCCTATGATTAGGAGTTCTATGCTATTGTGGAGGCTTTGAAGAAATGGAGGCATTATTTATTACAGAAATAACTTATGTTATATTCTGATAACCATGCACTATAGTTCAGAAATAATCAGCCGAAGTAGAACCAAAAGCATGTTAAGTGGGTGGAGTTTTTGTAGGTTTTACCTTTGTAATCAAACATACAAGTTAAGTCAAATAAAGTTGTTGATGCTTTCAGTAGAGTAAATTTGATTATGCGGGAATTGAAAATTGGCATTTTGGGGTTTGAAGAAATGATTGATATGTCTGAGGAAGACACAAATTTCAAAGAAATATATGCAATTGTTAAAAATCATGTGATCCATAATAGAATCTAGTGGATGAACTACCTGATTCAAGGAGGTTTTTTTTCAATAATAATAAATTGTGTATACCTAAGTGCTCCATGATGAAAAATATGATTAAGGAGAAACAAAGTGGAGGACTTTCTGGACACTTTGGACAGAAAAAAAAAATTTCTCAACTAAGTGACTTTTATTATTGGCCAAAAGTGCAAATTGATATCAGAAATTTTTTTAAAAAGTGCAGGGTCTGTCAACATGCCAAAGGAGGAAGCCAAAACACTGGGTTATATCAGTCATTGCCAATACCCAATAGAACTTGGGATGATGTCTGCATGGATTTTGTTTTAGGTTTGTCGAAGACTTAAAGAGGATATGATTCTATCTATGTTGTTTTAGATATATTTTCTAAAATGGTTCATTTTATTTCTTGTAAGAAAACTAGTGATGCAACTCAAATTTCTAATTTGTTTTTCTCTAAAGTTATAAGATTACATGGATTTACTATGAGTATTATTTCAGACAGAGGTAAAAAGTTCATAGGACACTCCTTGAGGACTCTATGGAAGAATTTAGGTACAAACCTCAGTTTAAGTTCAGTCTATCATCCTCAGATGGATGTACAAACTGAAGTGGTGAACATGAGCTTGGGAAACATAATAAGGAGTTTTTTTTACAAAACTCCAAAGCAATTGGATTTAGCACTTGCTCAAGATGAATTTTTCTATAATGATACTCCTAACCAAAGTACTGGGATGATTTCATTTCATATTTTTTTTGGAATGCATCCAAGAGGTGTGTAGGAACTTAGCGATTTAAGTAAACAAGAGACAAGGAGTTCAAAGGCTGAAGAATTTGCAGAAGAGATGCATAAGTTGTAGGAATATGTCAAGCAAAGCTTACAAAAAACACCCAAAGTTTAAACAAAGAGTTGATATGAAGAGGACTGAAAGAGAGTTTCAAGAAGATGATTTAGTCATGGTTTATCTAAGGAAGGAAAGGTTTCCAGCTGGGACCTATACCAAACTAAAAATGAAAAATATAGGACCATATAGAATTTCAAGGAAGTTATCCTCAAATGCATATGAGATTGAATTGCGAGAAGGAGTTGGGATATCGCCCATATTTAATGTTGCAGATTTGTACCCATACAAAGGAACAGAGGAAGAACTACAAGAAGAAACTACAAAAGAAGAGGACTAGACTTTGAACTGGAATGAACAGACGCCAAAGACGGAAAGGAAAGAAGTGGAAGCCATTATGGAGAAAAGAGAAACAAATAAGACTAGGGGACAGACCTATTATCAGTATCTAGTCAAATGGAAAGGACAACCCATGGAAGATGCCAATTGGATGACATTTGCAGAGTTACATAAGTTTAATGCCGATCTTGAAACATTGATGGATCAATGTTTTCTTCCCCGGGAATCTGATGGATGAGCATCCAAAGATTAGCCAAAAATGTGATTACATGTTCACATGTTATGGCTAACAAGAAGTGTAAAGACTGATAATTAATATTTTAGCTAGCTTCAATTATGAGAAGTTTTTTTGTTTTATTTCCTAGATTAAATAGCAATAAAAATAGCACTTTGGTTCTCCCTACGAGGAGATTTAGACAAATAGATTAGATTGATGATAGGATAGATTTTTTTTTAAATCTAATAAATGACAAACTACTTTCAGTTATTGATAGTGTAAATTGGTGTGAGGATAGATAGAGTGAAGGGTGATAGAAGTGTGTAAGTGGTGAACAAAGGATTAGATAGAGAGGAGAAGTCATTGAATGTAAAATCCAGCCATTGAAGGGCTCGACTCTGTGTATTTACCTTTCCAATAAATTCTAATTCTTGGTGTGTTTTAATTTTCCTCTCTGTGCTAATTGTCACTTTTATGTCTCTTGAATTGAATATCACGTTACCGCACAATGCATTCAAGAAATCCGAGTGATGGTACGAAAAAGCAAAGACACAACAGATTTCTGTGTGAAAATATTTATGTGAATTCGTTGATCCATTTAAATTTAGAAGGTTCGTACGTCGACGTCACACATCACAGAATTTTGAGTTATGCATTAAGGCTTTTACGCAATAAGTTGTTTTAATTGTGATGCAAATTAAATTAGCGGAGGAGCAGTGAGGACTGTTAGATGTAGGTGTAGATCCATGGTGGAGAGCACATCGCAACCATTGAGAATTCACACATCATAGATTTTAATGTTTAAGCTTACAGTCTCACCCGGTAAGTTATCTTATTTGCGGTGTAGTAAAGAGAAGAAGTTGCGATAAGGTAAATTCATTGTGATCTGATGCTGTGCGTATCGCATTTCGCAAGGGATAAGGAATACGTTGATCTCTAAACTCTAAAAGTTGCGACAAGCACTGTGGAGTTCATTGCGAATTGTGAAATCACAAAATTGAAATATTGTAAAACTGTTAAGTGTTGAAATCTGCAGGAAGGTAAGTTATAGAAAGTGCGAACTACGATTCTGATGTGATTGGTTTGTTCTGTGTGGGCCATAAAACCACATGTTCAGTATGTTTATTCTGATATTTGCAGCAACGCTGCATCACAATGTCAAGGAAATTGGTGACAATATCATGTACAATGAAAAGGAGCTAAAGGGGGGTGAAAATGTGATTTCTCAAGGTTTGGATGTTGAGAAAAAAAAAATTCATTGAGATCTTCAATTGGTTTTTCATCATGATATATCTATCTATATATATATATATAGAGAGAGAGAGAGAGAGAGAGAGAGATAGGTTTGTAACAGTTGGGATGAAAACATGGTTAACATTTTCAATAATCTATTTTTCATTCCTTTCATATTGGTGTAAACATGTCTTAGATTTATAAGAATAAACATATTTAGATTGATTATCTCAATATTCTAGTGAATTCTTTTTTTGTTAGAATTTATGACTCTAACAAACGATACAAAGGCATGAATATATACGATTGAATTAAGAAATTAAAGAGATGGAAAATTCACCAAGTTTGTGGATGACTTCAGAGAATGAAGAGTATAGGTAGAGAGGAAAAGAAAAAGTGATGCATAGGGATGAGATGTAAATTGTATTATATGTTCAACATATGATTTCTTCGAATGAGTGATGTTAAGCTTGATGTTGTTGTAAAACACTTTTAAATGTTTGTTGTACTTGATTTGAAATAATGTGAGTGCATCTTCAGTTGTACCTAACACCCAGAAGTATTGTTCCATGTTTTTTTCCGAAGTGTTAGTATGTTATGTTGAGTCATGCCTATAGATATTCGTGTGATGGCACATGTAATCATGTAAGATGCATCCATTTTTCTCAACTAGTTGATTGTGGAATGAAGATAGTTTCTCTATCTTGAAAAAACATTCATGTATTTATATTTTAACATTATTTTATAAATTTTCAAGTGTTCCTATGAACATTAATTCATAAAAAAATCATTAAAATCACACCTAAGTCATTCAAGGTTAAACTTATTCAGAAACCAATGCAATATTCTATTTTGGTAAAGTCATTTAGTATGTCGTCCTTATATTTTACTAGATAATAGAAATGTTAAGCATCTCACTAACAATCATATTTCTTGTAGAGTAATTAAAGATCATATTTTAGCACTATAAATCCCAATTCCACATCGTATATTAAATGTCTTCCAAATTTAAGTTTCACCATCAACAATTACTTTTATCACATTTAAGATTATCAACCTTCACTAATAATGGTAACAAATAGTTTATCACCTAATCTAATCAGCGATTAATGCAGTCATTAGTGCATGATCATCAATCCAAAATATTGAGACATTCAATTGTCAAGATTCATAATCAACCATAAATTCATAGCTATAGAAATTACAACACATTCAATAATTTAATAAACTTAGAAATTCAAACATTAGTTATTCATAATGATTTTGACATGACATAAGTAGAATATGAGCACATCATCCTACTCTTCATGGTATATTAATAAAGCATCAATTTTCATAATTCATAAAACAAGAGAGACATTAACCAGAAAAAAAACCTCAGTTATTCATAATCCATAATTAACATAACTACATGTAAACCAACATTAAAATAAATCCACAATTAAAAATTAATAAAATCATCCATAAATATTTAAAAAAGTCCTTAATTTAACTCTACTACAATTCAAAATATCATCAATCCATTTATATAAATTGTTACCATTTCTTAATAACAACCACCATTATCCCACATATATGTAATTTAATAACTTAATCTTAGTGTTAAATCCATATCAATCATTCGCATTAATGTTTGATATTCACTAATCCGTCGTTGGAGGTATTGTCGTAAACTATTTTTTAGCACATAGGTTATTATAACCAATGCGAACTTAAAAAATATAATTTGCGATGAGTCACTTCGATAACCATGTGTGTGTTTTCTCAAGCATAGGGAGGTGAGGGTTCTTCGTAACTGTAATTAAAAATATAATTTGCGATGAGTCACTTCGATAACCATGTGTGTGTTTTCTCAAACATAGGGATGGGAGGGTTCTTCGTAACTCAAATTAAATTGTAATATCACGACATCCTCACAAAATCTCAATGTCTCAATACTAGCTTGAAATAAATATTTGAAGAGACTTACAAACAAATTGAAGGGATATTTAAAAGTTAAATATATGAAGAGGCATACACATAACGACGGATATTTCAATTACCTTTATTTATCACCTATTAGGAGATATTTCTTTTTAATATTTTGAAATCAAGGTTATATATTGATGTAGCACCATTAGACCTAATAAATCTCAGTGTCACATGTTAAATTTATTTCGTTTTCCTTATAATTTTGACATTATAATAGGTACAAAAATCTATGTTCTTGAGTGGTTGATGGGTTGTTGTGCTGAGTTGTCATCATGGGAATATGCGTCTATTCTATTTTATGAGGTGACATCTGATCTCATGGAACAAGGACACATGTTCAAATCTCCAAGAGATGTTATTTATAGCTCCATTTTCGATAATGGAGATATTTTATAAGGTTGAGAATGTTATTGAAAAGAAAGAGTGCCCCAACACTAGCACAACTCTCAAACTTGTAATAGTTGCCCAATGCATGTAATTATTGACAATACAAGTCTAATTGCATTTTGTGTCAAATTTTACTATGATATGATTATGTATTATTGATATTAGAAACTCGGGGAATTAGTTCAAAACTATATTATGTAATTTATGTGATTGCTTTGAGAGGCCCATTTTTATTGATATTAGGAACTCGGGAAATTAGTTTAAAATTGTATTATGTAGTTTATGTAATTGGTTTGAAAGGCTCATTTTTATGTTCAGAGGTTTATTTTACAATAATCTAGATGTGTAAGTACGGATGTGTAAGTATGTCATGTCCTAAAAATTAATAAAAATAATTTTAGCTAATGTCGACTAAAACATTAACTTGAATCTTAAATCATATATAAATTGATTTTTTAGATTATATATAATATTTTAATATATTATTAATAGGCTAAGATTAATTATTAAAATATAGCTATGTGTTATGACACTCTACAATCAGTATGGGGTAGATTTCACCTACTAAAAAAGTAAACTTAAATATGTAAACTTAAAGTAAATGTAATGTCTAACATTTAAAACTTTTTATCCAATGTCAATCCTATTTAAAAATATAAATAAATATAGATATAAATAAATGAGAGGTATGGTAAATAAATAAAACTTATTTTTATACTTACTCCGGAGGAATGGTAAATAAATAAAAACATCCTTTTATATTTGCTCCATAAACCTCTTTATATTTACAAAACCTCAAAAAAGAGGTTTTATTTAGGTGAATCCTTTGGACCAAATACCATGGGACAAATTATTATTAATACCATGATCCAAATACCACGGGCCAAAATTCATATTTATAAAATAGGTATAGAGAGACATGATAAATATAGCAAGGCAAAAAAACTTCTTTTTATATTTACTCCATAAACTTCTTTATATTTACTAACACTCAAAAAAGAGGTTTTATCTAAGTGAAACCTATGGGCCAAATAACATGGGCCAAATAATTATTAATACCATGAAAAAAAAAGAGTATTAACCCTAATACATATTAAATCTAAATATATATGGGAAGGAAGAAAAAATAAATAGAGTGATAGAGTTGGAGAGATAGGGGAGTGCCAAGGGAGAGATGGGGATAAACTAAAGGAGATGGGACAGGAGGAATGAAGAGAGAGAGAGAGAGAGAGAGAGAGAGAGAGAGAGAGAGGGAGAGAAAGACAAATATGAGGGGGGAGAGATGATTTGAGACAGAGAGAGGGAGAGAGAGAGAGAGGAAGGAAGAGAGAGACGACTTGAGAGAGAGAGAGGAGAGAGGAAGGGATAGAGAGATGGAGTTGGAGGGGGATAGATGGAGGGAAGAAGAAAGACATAGAGAGTGACAAGTGAAGAAAGAGACGGGGTGACAAGGGAGAGATGGAGAGAGAGTGTGCATATTTAATGGTCAGATAAAGGGACAAAGAATAAGAGATAGAGATAAGGGGGAAACAATGAGAGAGAAGGAGAATGGGAGGGATATAGTAAAATAGTTTGAGAGAGAGTGATGGGGGAAGAGAGAGGATTGGAGGGAAAGTAGAGAGAGAGAGAGAGAGAGAGAGAGAGAGAGAGGAATGACGTGATAGAGGATTTTAGAGAGATGAAGAGAATGATGGGGGAAGAGAGGGGATTGGAGAGAGAGAGAGAGAGAGAGAGAGAGAGAGAGAGAGAGAGGGAAGGATATAGGAGGAGAGATGGAGGGATAGAGGGATGGAGTTGGAGATAGGGAGGGAATAATACATACATAGAGGGTGAGGAGTGGAGAGAGAGAGAGGAAGTGACATGGGGGAAATAGAGAGACAGTGTGTATGTTTGGGGTGATATAAAGAGAAAAATAAGGAGAGATGGAGGGAAGGGGTGGTACAAGGAGACATGGAGGGATATAGTAGCATATTTGGAGAGAGAGAGAGAGATGTGGGATAGAGAGGAAGGAACAGAGAGAGAATGTGATAGAGTGGAGAGAGGGAGGTAAAGACGTATGGAGTTGGATGGGGGAGAGAAGGAAGCATATTTCTTGCACTATATACATTGATTTCAATGTGGGTGGTGATTTCTAATTCTATTTATTTTCTAACACTAGATACATTTATTTTAGCATAGATGTTGAGAGAGATAGATAGAGATATGGGGGAAGAGAGAGGAATCAAGGGAAGAGAGATAGAGAAGAGAGAGGGGGAGGGAGGGAGAGGAATGATGAGAGAGAGGACTTGACAGAGAGGAAGAGGAAGAGAGTGATGGGAGAAGAGAGAAAATTGGAGGGAAAAGGGAGAGAAAGTGAGATGGGGGAAGAGAGAGGGAGGTAGGAGAGAAAAGGAGAGAGTGGAAGGATGAGAGAGAGGAGGAGAGACGGAGGGAGATAGGAGGAGAGAAGGAGGGATAGAGAGATAGAGTTCGAGGGGGAGAGGGGGAGGGAAGAAGAGGACATAGAGAGCCAATAGTGGGGATATAGAGGGATTGGCTAGGGATAGATGGAGATAAAGTGTGTATGTTTTCGGTTGATATAGAGATAAATAAGAAGATATGGAGAGAGAGTGTGTATGTTTTGGGGTGAGATAAAGAGACAAAGGAGAGATGGAGTGAAGGAAATAGAGAAGGAGAGAGGGAGGGATATAGTAACAGAGTTGGAGGGTGAATAGAGAGAGAGAGAGAGAGAGAGAGAGAGAGAGATGGGAAAGAAAGGGAGAGAGAGGAAGGGAGAGAGAGGGTTTGAGAGAGTGGAGAGAGGGAGGGAAAGAGAGATGGAGTTGGGTGGGGAAGAGGGGGAATAATATTTCTTGCACTAGATGCATTGATTTCAATGTAGATGATTTATAATCCTATTTGATTTATTACACTAAATGCATTGATTTCAGTGTATATGTTGATTTCTAATCGCATTTGATTATTTTCACTAGATGCATTGATCTAAGTGTAGATGTTGGTTTCTAATGTTATTTTCTTACTTGCACTAGATGCATTGATTTCAGTGTAGATGTTTTTTCTAAGCCTATTAGATTACATGCATTAGATCAATTGATTTCATTATAGATGTTGCTTTCTAATTTTATTTCATTTCTTGCATTAGATGAATTTATTTCAGTGTAGACGTTGTTATAATTTGATGTAATTGGATGTATGATGGTACATTAATTTTAAAGTGAATGGATTAACAATATGCATTGATTTTAGTGTAAGCACAACAAATTATTGACAATGTACATTTATTTTTGTGTTATAGTAATTCAACCTATTAATACTGGAGAGCAAGAGAAACAAGTTATGATGTTTATTACAATAGAAGTGAGCTAAATACTTGAATGATTTACAATTTCAACTGTCTTTCTCACATAATCCGTATGAAAAGATGACAAAACTAACAAAGGTGAGAATAAGAATAGAAGAAGAAAATAGTTTGAGATTGATCCCAATGAATACTCCTTGTAATTGGTTGCATTCTTATTATTCACATTTTCTATCATTAAGCACTATTACATTGTCACTTTGCATTCAAAATTTTTATTTCATCATTTTTTATCATTAAAGTTATTAACAATTTCTATCATCTCAACAAATTGAGTTAACTAAGAAAATTTAAAATTAAAATGACCTGAAAAATATCAGACATATTTAGCATATAAAAAATTATTATATTAATATTATACATATTTACGTATTATTGATAAAATTAATAATATGTTCGATAGATTTTCCTTTGCTGCAAACTACTGAAACCAGCCGAAATCCATCTTAACTCCAGATCTATCAAGCACCGAGATGGATCAAATCTCTCGAGGTGCAAAGCTTTTCTCAAGTTTTTCACACAAAAAGTAGGTTCTCACCTCGACAGATTTGATCCCTCTTGGAACTTGATAGATCCAGAGTTAAGATGTATCTAGGCTGGTATTATTCTATTTTAATGTTTATGTGCAATACAAATTATGCGAGAAATCACTCTTGTGGTTTTAAATATCCCAACCCTAGATTTCATGTACGCTTGTCGAGGAAGGAGATGGTTGAACCCTTATATTAAAAAAATTGTGCTGTTGAAAGGACTATATAATATTGTAAGTGTGTAAGAACAAGGAATGACTTCGATGGATTTCATATTCGAAGCCTATAGCAAATACGAGGATCTGTGGAGGGGGAATGATAATTTAATTTTGTGCAGGGAATAATAGTTTAATTTCTATGAGGAATCCATAACATTGAATTTTGCATGATTGTGTCATAATTACGAAAATGGAAGTATGGTTTTTGATCACCCTCACCTCTCTAGTTCACAGCATGGGGTTCGCCCCCGCAAAACCTTGAATCACCTCTCACAAAAACTTCTTTTTTGGATTTTTTCATGAAAATGTGAGTGTAATTAGAAGCGTAAATTCCCTCCCTTTATCGAATGATGGCATAGGGGGAGCGTCCCCATAATTTGGATACACTATCAATATTTTGTGTTGAATTATGGTCATAGGGACCAGGCAAAAAAAAATAGCATTAATCACAATAATTTTAATTGGGAATTTTATCAAGCCTCAAACAAGGGCTTTAAATGTGGTAAATAATATGTTTTTAGTGTCAATAAGGGTATTGAGGTGCAATAATACAAGAAATAATTGAGTTTCAGCCATGTCAGGTAGGCCGAAGGAATGCAACTAGAAAAGGAGATTGGGGTCTCAAAGAAATAAATATTGAAAGGTTGCACTACATGTATAATGTTATGTTAAGTGGTATGGGAGATAAAATATTTGTATAGCTTCATGCTCCATAAAAAAATAGAGGGAGATAATTGTCAAGTTGTTGCTTCAAGCATGCCACCTAGTATAGGAGTATGAGAGAGAAACAAAATGAATGAGTATTCATGGATGGAGTTGAGGCATATATAGGAAATAATCAAAGCCATTGAAACAACCAATAGAAGAGTACCTAATGTAGGATACATCATCAAAATCAAAGATATAAACATAGAAGAGGAAATGGAAGGATCTATAGCAAGAGAGGAAGATCTAGAACAACTGGTAAAGATACTTACCAAAGTACGTTCTAAGAGAATGATGGATGTACCACTATATGATGGAAAATTGAATGCGGAAGAGTTTCTTGATATGATTACTACATTGGATAAATAATTTTATTGAGAAGACCTTGGGGAATACCATAAGGTCAAATATGTAATGACTAGACTGAGGGGACAAGGAAAATTATGGTGGGTTAAGCTTTATGAAAAATTAAGGAGGAATGGAAAGGAAAATATTAAGATTTCATATTGAATGGTGCCCAAGTTTAAAATAAAATTCATGTCGAAGGATTTTGAGATGAATTTTTTTATATAGGTGCAAAACCTAAGATAGCAATCCATGATGGTGGAAGATTACACTAAATAATTCCACAAATTAAATATTGGAGTAGGCCAGATTGAAGAATATGTTGAGAAGGTGGAAAAATATATAAATTTCCTAACGTATGATAAGGTATGATATTCAAGAAAATGTTGGTCTCTTTCCCCTAAAGTCAATGGAGGATTCTGCCTCACAAAATTAAGAGTAGAAGGAAAATTTTCTAGAAAGAAATTCAAAAGGAGAAAATTAAGTAGTTCATTAAAAGGAAGAGGAACTTACAATAGAGGAAGGTTCTAGACTCTAAGAGAATATGTAGGTAGATTTAGTAGCCAATTTCCTAGAGGAAGGGAAAATTGGTGTTATATATGTGGGAAAACATGACATATATCATTGGACTATCATGAGAACAAATCAAAAAATATAAGAGTGGAACATATTATAAAGGCTAAGGATATGAAATCAAATACAAAACTAAAAGAAGAAACTCCTAAGATGGGTGAATCATTGATCCTAAAGAAAATTTTAATTAAAGTAGAAAAAAGAATAAATTACAAGTATGAAGAAGAAATCTATTTATAACAACATGAAAATCAAAAGTAAATTTCTATTAAGTATTCATTAACAGTGGTGGTTCTAAAAATGTAGTTTCTATACAGAGGGTGGAAAAGTTGGGGTTATAGAGGATGACACATTACAATCCATATTGAGTGTATTGGTTGAAAATATGACATTATATCTTGGTAAATGAATTAAGTAAAGTAAAATTCAAGATTGGTAGCTACAAAGATGAAGTATTGTGTGACAATATTCCTATGTATGTCTGTCACATATTACTAGGGAGATCATGGTGATATGGAAAGACAGATGTTCACAATGGAAGGAGAAAAACTTACACCTTCAAAAAGGAAAACTACAAACATGTGTCACTTCCCCCGTAAGAGGAGTGACATATGAAGTAGGCCCAAGTGTGTTGATGAGTGACAGGGAACTGCTACAATATTTCCATAAAAATAATAGGTACAATATGGTTTAATTCGTTAGCCTAGAGTTTTCCTTACAAATATGAATTTGAATGAATTTTCTAGTAAAATTCAAGCATTAATATATGAGTTTGTTGATATCATTGTGGATGAGTTTTCAAATACCTTACCTCTTGTAAGTATCATTAGTCATCACATAAATTTGATTCTATGTATGATTTTTGCAAATAAAACAACCTACAAAATGACACTTAAGGAGAATGAAGAAAGGAGAAGTAAGGTTAAATATTTTTTGAACAAAGGAATAACTAGAGACTGTCTAGGCCGTTATGTTTTACATGTAATTTTGAGTCCAAAGAATGATGGATGTAAGAGAATGTGTTTATATTTCAAATAAATTAACAAGATAATGACAAGGTATCAATTTTGTTTACCTCATATTCATGAACAACTAGATTTTTTGACTAGTGCAATTTATTTTTCAAAATTAGATATGAAAATTAAATATAATTAAATGAGGATCAGATAGGGTGATGAATGAAACATTGTCTTCAAAACCATTGATTGTTAATATGAGTATCTCAATATTCCTTTTGGCTTGAATAGTGCACCCATTATGTTCATGAGACTCGTGAATGAATATCTTAACAATTTTCTTGTGTTTAGCAAAACCAATGAAGAAAAATCAAGGTTCTTGAAGTTGGTTGTAAAGAGGTTGCAGCAAGAAAAACTCACAAACATGAAGAAATTTTCCTTCATGAAAACAAATTTAACCTCTATAGGTTTTATAATCTCCCTATAAGGATTAAAGATGCACCAAAAAAAAGGTGAAATCTATCAAATAATGGCATACCCTAAAGAATATTCATAAGGTAAGAAAATTAAATAGGACTGTTAACTTTTATAGAAACTTTGTTCTAAATTTCATCCATATATGGACACATGTTTTTCAGACTATTAAAATGTAGCAAAATACATTTAAGTGGAATACTCTAGGTAATATAGCATTGGGATTGTTGAAGGAGAAAGTAACAAAGAAAATTATTTTAGATCTGCCTCACTTTTGAAAATATTTCCAAATCAATTGTGATGCAAGCATAATTCCATTGGTGATATTCTAAGCCAAGAGGTTAAGCTTGTTTATTATTTAATCAAGAACTTGAAGGAAACCAAAAAAAAAAAATCCACTTATAATAAATAATTTTATGCAATGACACAATATCTAAAAATTGGAGGTATTATCACATGCATTGATACAATATCTAGAAAATGGGTTGAGTTTATGAAAAGTTATACTTCTTTTGTTAAGCATATTAGTGGGATTGCTAATAAGCTTGCATATCATTTAAGCAGGAGGTGTTTGATTTTTTAGGAATTCCAAATGGGTATTTTCAGATTCGAATATCTCAAAGAAATGTGCAAGAAGGACCCAAAATTTGGAGAGGCTCACTAAGCATGTGACAACCTAATGTCGATAGAAAAAACATCTTCGATTGAACATAGGATTCAGGAGGGATTGTTTATTAAGGGTATCCGATTTTTAATTCCAAAGGGTTTGATGAGAGAAAATTTACAAAAGACAATAAATTGGAGGACTAGATGGTAATTTTTCTCATGATAAAACATATTGTCGGCTACGCTATTTTTATTCTTGTCCAGGTGTGAGGACTGATGTCACAATTTTTATGGACAAGTGTAGAATTTTCCAATATTCCAAAGGAGAAAAATATAATGTTGAGTTATATCAGCCACTACCCACACCAAATAGACAATGAGAATACATTAATATGGATTTTGTTATGAGTTTTTCTAAAATCGAAGGAAGAATGATTAGATTTTTGTAGTGATGGATAGATTCTCAAAAATGGCACACTTTATACCATCTTAAAAAAATGGATGACACCCTCATTTTATATTTATCTTTTAGATAAATTGTGAAACTACATGGGCTATATAGAAGTATAGTCTCAGATTGAGACAAACAAATTGTTACGCACTTTCGGAGGACATTGTGGAGGAATCTTGGGACATACCATGCATACAACTGAACTGATCATTCTAAAATATATGGGTATAATTAAATAGTAAACATAAGCTTGGTAAATTTTTTAAGAAGTTTTCTATGTAAGCACAACCAATAGTGGGATCAACTACCCCCTTGGTGAAATTTTCCTACAGTCACTCTCCTAAGAGGAGCACAGGTAGAATTCAATTTCAAATTGTATATGGCACGCACCCAAGTGTCATATTTAAACTTAAAAACATGGGAAAGGGAGAAATTTGAAGTGTTGAAGTAGAATATTTTTCTACATCCATGCAGATTCCACATGAACATGTTAAACGATAGTTAAGAGACAATAGCTAGAAATATAAGCAGACGAAATACCTAATTAAAAGATAAATATATTTTTATGGTATTTTTATGTGGGAGACCTAATTTTGGCATGCTCAGGAAAAGCGAAATTACTAAATTATGACTATAATGAACAAAAACTAAATAAAATTGGCCCTTTCAAAATATTGAGGAAATTCTCAACAAATTCATATGAAATTGAGTGACCCTATGAAATAGGGATCACTCTCATATTTATCAGAGTAGACATGTACCCCTATAGAGATATTTAAGATGGGAATTTGAAATAATACGAGAATATTTAGTGGGAGTCTCAATTATCGATAGTTCATAAGCTATTGTTGCAAAAGATGCTTCATGAAAGAGTTTACAAGAGAACTAGGAAGAAATATACTATAGTATTTTCTCGAATGGAAGGTTCTTCCAGCAAAAGAGGAAGTTCTGATGAATTCTATGGAGATATGAAAGCATGGTGAAACAATTTCATCATCGAAAGGATTATATGGAATTATTTTTTCTTTGTCGGAGTCTGATGGAAGAACATTAGGCCAAATAATCCTCGCCATTGCATGTCAATTTTTTTTTTTTTTTCCTTGTAGCTTTGTATTCATAATATGTAAGAAAAATATATTTTGTTAGGTTGTTATGTTTATTTTTCCTCATGGGATAGTTGCATCTACTCTATCTTATGAGGTGACATGTGATCTTTAAAAATAATAACACATGTTCAAATCTCCAAGAGCTACTTGTTACAATTGCATTTTGGTTAATAGAGATATATGTTATGGCCGAGAATGTTATAAAAACACAAGTGAGCCCCAAATCTAGGGGATTTATCATGCCTATAATAATTTCCTAGTTCATGTAATTATATATAATACAAGTAGAATTTCATTATGTGTCAAATTTTACTATCATATGCATGTGTATTATTAATATCAAGAATGGAGGGAGGTAGTTGAAAATTGTATTACTTAGTGTGTGTAATATCATTCTATTTGAATTTTTATGCACAATATAAATTATGTGATAAATTTCTTACTCCCTATTTCAAATAACCCAACCATGATATTTCACATAATATTGGGGAGAAATCCTATTGGTTGAACCCTTGCATTGCATATATTATGTTCAGTGTTCAATTGGTACGAGGACCGTAAAATATCATATGTGTGTAGGAACAATTACTCGCCACAATGTGTTTCATATGCCAAGTATGTAGGGAGGACGTGGATCCATGACAAGGGAGAAAAAATTTAATTTAAATAAGGAATAGTAGTTTAATTGCTGTGATGGATTGAAAATGGTAAATTGCTCAGGGTAGGTCTAGAACTATGAAGGTGGAGCTGTGAATGCATATCGCCCCCTCTAGTTGACACCATGGGGTCAGTTCTACAAAAAAACCATGGATAACCTTTGTGAATACTCCATTGTAATATAATTTTCATGGAATTATGAGTGGCATTAGGAATATGGACCCCCTTTCTCATCTTACATCATAGGGGGAGCCCCCCTATAAGAGACATACACCATCAATTTGTGGAAATGAATAGAGGCTATCAAGATTGGGCCCATGGAAAATAGTGTCATTCACCATAATTGTTACTAAGAACTTGGTCAAGCCTCGAACAAAAGCTTTGTATTCATTTTGCTAGGAATATTTTGAGTGTTGATATGGGTTTCACGTGGAATAACATAGTAGGGCATGAATTTTAGGTATGATGGGGAAAGCCAAAGGACTGTCACTAACTAAGAAGATTAGATGCATAAGGAAATAAACATTGAAACATTCCATTGCATGTATAACATTGATTCATATATTCATCTTATTATTTAATAGTCGTATATATTTCATAAAGATATAGAATCTAGTAAATGTGATATGGTCATATAATCTGTATTTTGGAAGTTATATATGATTGTTTTGGTAATTTCATATTATTATTGCGCTTTCTTCTAGGTATGTACATTTATCATTGTTTTAATGGTAACTCATCAAGTAAAATATAATATATATTGTTGTTTTTAAAGGAATACTTATCTTAATTAATCACAATATAATGGTAAGTGTGAGGACGGGGGAGGGATAAAATAACATATCTAGCCACCACATATTGGTTAATATCTTTCCCCAACATTATGTATTTTTCATAATATGTTTCCCCACCTCCACCATCATATTTCATTATTTCCAAAACATATAAAGGTGTGTTTTTCTCAATATATACCCCAAAAATAATGTATTTTTCATTACTTCTCCCTATGCCTATGTTACAATTTAATATCTCCCCACACCCTCATTTGTTTTGCATAATATCTCTCTCCACTCCAAAAATTACATGATGGTGGAGAGAAAGGGAGATATTATTCAAAATTCATACCATAATTCATAAGATATTATGTGTTCTGTACAATTTCTTCCTCCACTACCAATTGATGGATGAGTTGGAGAGAAATACTATGTAAAACACATAATATAACAAAAAATACATTAGGATATTTTCATAATATATCCCCACACCCCACCCATCATATCATAATAATAGGGTGGAATTTGGGGTATATATATTATGAAAATCACATAAATTTTGTTTGTAGGTGCCATGTGAAATTTCTAATATATTATCCTTTTGTTGACTATGTTCCCCAACCACCACTCTACTATATATTCTTAATGAGGGTCGGGATTGGGTGTTGATATTATGTAATACATGTAACTTCTATGTCAAGGGAGGTATTCTACAAAAAAATAAACTGAGTCACATAATATCAACCCCCCACGCCCCCAAAAAAACTATGCATATTGATTAATATATCACTCGCACTACCACCCCTATGAAAAAATGGACTTGAGGTGAGTGGAGATATTATACAAAAAAAAAAAAATCATAATATCTTCCCCCACCAACACATTATGTGTTTTGAATAATCTCTCTCTCTCTTCCTCCCCCATACAAAAACATAATATGTGATTTCAGATTATCTCTCCCACCATATTTGAAATGAAAAAAATAATATATTTTTCCACCTCCCCATTATCATGGTAGAGCTAGTTACAAATATTATTTAAAACACATAATGTAAAGGTGGGGGGAATATTATAGTTGAGGGAGATATTATAAAAAAATGCAATGTGGGGGTGAGGGAAACACATGGGCTATTTTTTTTAATAATATACCCCCACCCACATTATGAGGATTGGGATTGGGGGATACATCACACAAAACACACAATGTGGGGGTGAGGGGATATATTATGAAAACACCATGTGGGGGTGGGGGGATATATTATGAAAAAAAAATAAGTACATACTTTTCATTATATATATTTCCAAAAAATCAGAAAAATAGGGGTATGATTTTCAAATAATATTTCACCACACATGACAATTGGGGGAATATGTGAAAAAAAAATAATGTTGGTATGGATGAAGGCATAATGAAAACAATTTTTTTGTTGGACATAATATCTAAATATGTCCTTGCTTATGTATTTTCTTATTTTTCATAACCTCTCCCACCCAACTTGGTCGAGGTTGGAGGGTAAGGAGAGATATTATGCATTATTTTTTTCATAAAATATTCCCCCATAACTATGTGTTTTGCATAATATCCCCCCTTCACTCATGTGGGCTTTGGGGTGATCTACTATGCATTGCATGTTTTTCACAATATCTCCCCACACCATTATGTGTTACGAATAATTTCTCTCACTATTTCCCATGCTCATATGATATTAAAGTGGTGGTTGTGGGGAGATACATGTATTGTGTGGTTGTGATAATAACTCCCCCCACCCACACGAATTTTGTAGAATATTGTGGAAAAACAAGAGATATTATTCAAAAAAATGATTTTTAATATCTCCCCAACCTCCTATATTATGTTCTTTGTATAATATATCCCCTCAATCCCCACCTTCATATAATAGTGGGGTGTGGGAGCGAAATTATGGAAATCACATAGGGTTGTGTGGAGATACTATGCAAAAGATATAACATGGGGGTTGGGGAATATATCATTCAAAATTCATAACGTGGTGTTGGGATTGGATATAATATGAAAGAAATGATTCATTATTCATAACATCTACCCTTAAATTTATGGTGCATGGTGGTGTCCATATTATGAAAAACACATAATGTGGTTGTGGGGGGAGATATTATGCAAATAAGTTATTTTTTCCATAATATATTCCCCCCATACACATAAATGAATTTCCATATTATCTATCCCCATCATATTGTCCACCACCAACACAAAATTATGTTTTTTTCATAATATCTCTCCACAAACAAACATTATGTGTTTTGTATAATATATCCCCATTTTCTAACTTTATGTAGTTTTCATAATATGTCCCCCCACCCAGACGATATGTGTTTTGCATAATGTATTTCCTTATTCCCACCCTCATTTGAGAATATAATTTGAAAAATACATTATTTTTTTTCAAAATATCTAGGCCTCACCCCCACATTATGTGTTTTGTGGTATATCTTTACCCATTCTTACTATACCCCATCACTCAGTCACACACTTTGTGTTTTTCGTAATATCTTTGCACTTGTTGACATTGTATGTTTTTCATCATATCTCCCCTCATCCTTAGCCACATATGATGGTGGATATGGGATGGTATATTTTCAATAAAAAAGTGGGGATGGGGATAAGAATTTCTGGGAGGGGTTGAAGGTGTAGAGAGATATTAAGAAAAGAGTGGATTTTGGGTGAGAGTGGAGAGAGATATTATGAGAAACATATATGGAAATTAGGACGTGATTTTTGGTGGGTAATATTATGCAAAAAATGGTGGGGAGAAAGGTGAACATGTAGGTGGTAGAATATACTATTAAAATCACATGGTGTGGGGGTGGGGTGATACATTATGAAAATGGGATGATTGTCATATGGAGGTTGTAGTGAGGGGGTGATATTATGAAAAAAAGATAATGTATTGATGGGGGTACCTATTTCATCAAAAACCCCTATGTATTTTGCATAATATCGCCCCTCACTATGATTTTTTCTAATATCTTCTCCTACCCCTACCTTAGTGTGAGGGTTGTCCATTCTTCATATTAACTCCCCACACCACCACGTTATGTATTTTTCATAATATCTGCACCCAAGCCAAACCTCATATGATTGTGGTAGTGGGGGAATATTTCATGCAAACCACATAGGGACATGCATTTTCCAACCTTGATGTGTGGGGGGGTTGTTATGATGGAAAACACATAATGTGAATATGGGAAGATATATTATGAAAAATATATAATATGTTTTGCATAATATATCATCCCTGCCCCTATGTTTTTTAAAACGTATCTCCACACACCTACCAACATCATATGAGGGAGAGGGGTGATATCATGCATTATGTGTTTTTCATTATATCTCCTCCCAGACGTATATTATTTCGAAAATATCTCCCAATTTCCACCTCCTTTAGATGATATAATGATGGAGGTTGGTGGTATATATTATAGGTTATTTTTTCTACATAAAAAATTTCTCTCATCCCTTACTATAATTTGAGTTCAAGAATTGAGGTGAGATATTATCTGGAAAAAATAATCCTTTTTTCATAATATCTCCCCCCACCCTCATTAATTTTCCATAGTATGTTCCTGTACACCCACCATCACCCTCATCCCCATTACAATTTTGACAATATCTAGACCCACACTCACCCTCACACTCACATCCATTATCTCCTATATTTTTCATAATAAACCTTTCCTTCTCTTAGATTGTTTTGCATAATATAGCCCACCATATGAACTATCATATGAGGGTGGGTGTTGGAAGAAATGTATTTTTCATAATATCTCAACAAACCCATCATGTTTTTTCTATAATATCTCCCCCCAACCATCGTTTGTTTTCTATAACATCATCCTCAAATCCACGCTCACCCTAATCCCATCTTGTTTTCCATAATATCTCCCTGCACACCAACCTTAATTTTCATCCTTATTCATGCCTCCATTCTACACAATATATCTCCCCACACCGACTCTCATGTGACAGTGCGGATATGGGGATGTATTATTCAAAAAACAAGAGAACATGGAGGAATATATTGTGAAAAATACAAGTGGTTGTGGTGATGATTGTGAAGCTGCGTGTGGGAGGAGATATTATGAGAAACACATAATTTTCTTTTCCATACTATCTCCTTCCACCCTTTTTTGTTTTTCATATATCTTCCCTACTCCCCTCCCATATATGGTATATGTTTTTCAGAGTATATCCCGACAACTTCCACCACCATATCAGTTTGCAGGCGGGGGAATAAAATATTCATAATGAAAGAAGGGATGTGGATGACTTTGGGGGTGTAGGATTTTTTTACAGAAAAAACACAATTGGAATGGTGTTGGAAATTTTTGGGAGGGGGGCGGGGGTGGTGGTGATATTATATAACACATATATATGGATTGGGGATATATTATGGAAAAAATAATTGGAAATGTGGACAAGAGTGAGGGTGGGTTTTGGGGGATATTTTACAAAAAATGATCTAGGCGATGAGGGTGGGCCTGAGGGGAGATATTATGAAAATATTGCAATGGGAGCGAGAGTAGGTGTGGGGAATATATAATGTAAAAAATTTTAGGATTTGTGTACAGGGGTGGGGGGAGATAATATACATAACAGAAAATGGGAATGGAAGAAGGACTGCGGGAGATATTATGAAAAACATATAATGAAAATGAAATTCGAGGAAGGGCAGATATTATACTCCAAATAGATTTCATTCTCATTTATATTTGCATAATATCTATTTCAAGAAAAGGAGAAGAGAGTCACCTCATATTATATCTATTTTTTCCCATTAAATTATTTCCTAAAGCACATCTTATTTTTTATCATGGTTGGTGAGTGTTTCTATTTCATTATTGTATAGTTTACCCATTTATCTATTACATGAAGAAATAAGAAAAATGTTATAATAGCACATTTGTAATTGAAATTAATTAACCATTCATAACATACATTTCAATTTAGTTCAGGAAATATATTATTATCAATTGTCCTATGGACTATCCAGGGAAGTTTAAAATTTGTATAACTACCAAATTAGTTTTCGTTAGGTATTCTGTGGGAAGTTGCAAATTGATTAAATAAATGTAGGAAAAAATTCATATAATGCCATCCCAACCAATGAATCATTTTAACATAACCTTAGATATCCAATAGAGGAGTGTTTTTTATAACTCGACGTGAAATTCATTGATATAAATGATAATGTGAGCCTCCTCATATTGGCCCTAACTATTATGCTCAATTTGTTTAGATAAGATGGATCATAAAACATGGATGTTATATAAGATGGAAAATTAGGGGATCATGAAGAGCTAGAGAATGAGTCTAGCAAGCTCAAGAAAAGGTACTTGAGTTCAAGTCCTATGAACTAGTCATAGTATCTCTTAAATTTTGAAGTTGAGGTGGATATGAGGCTATATGTAGGTGATATTGATGCTTTGAAATTAAATCAATAGTTTTAATAGTTAGATTCTATTTTAATTTCTCCCATGTACAAAAAGAACATAACATATCATTTTCACATTTGGAATTCAAAGGACATGCCCAAAATTTGTGGTAAATACACATAGAAACCATAAGTTTGGAGACATATTCTCCAGTAATTAAGTGGGAGGATTTTAAAACTCTCATAAAGTATGAGTTCTACCCCATAGGGTATCCACAGAAATAGTGGATCCATTAGAATTACTTTTTGTAAAGAAAGGAGCAAAGTGTATAAGAATATAACATGGAATTCAAGATGATGTAAATAATGTTGGGAATATGTCTCAATAACTTAGATGTATTCCAAAAGTATTTGCTGAGTCTATAGAGTGATCTATAGTGAAAAATGATTTTCTTCAAATCCAAAATGGTGGATAAGGATTTTGTATAGGCATAAAACTTTGAAAACATAAGCCGGAAGGAATGGAATTCAAGTTCCTCAAAGAAGAAGGATAATGTTGAAAATTGCAATGAAGGTAAAAAATAAATAGAAATAGGGGGCATGGATAAGAGGGAAAAAACCATAACACACCAACATAGATACTATAACAACCACTATAAATATTGTAACATTTATTTTCACGCATATGAGAAGTGAGGGTAATTACATCCTGAACATAACAGGAAGAACCATAAGAAGGATGGGAAGAATAAAAACATCATATACACATATCCAATAAATTAGGTAGAAAATAGTGTGTACACATATTTTCTCATCATGAGCCATCCTACCATGTGTTGAAAAGTGTAACTAGGATCAGTCTTCATATTTACTATGTAATTATGAAAAGAAGAATACAATGATAATAAAATGTATTTGTTGTACTTGCATCATGGGTTGCATGAGCAAGAATTTTATTACACGTTAATATAATTCTTCTTGATGTCGATTTATGGTTTGTATTCTCTTTATAAGTGTAATTAGAGTCATGCATATGAAGATAATTGCCATTATTAAAAGCTCCAACACCTTTTCATGAACATTGTAGAAGAAAGGCTCTAACAACCCTCAAGACAACTCTCTTTCAAACACTAGAAAATATGTAACAAATATTTCTGATCTATAGATACCATGACCTGCGGCTCAGTTAACACAGGAAAAATTGCGGATCTTTCTGTGATTCTTACAGTGAAAATTGTGGACCATTATGTGGATAAAGTGCAGATTTCAGATGATAACAGAAGTGGATTTCAAGAGTAAAAAGAGTGCAGATAAGTGTGGATTGATGGGGTAAAGTACAGGGTTTTACTGCGACCTCATATGAGGTATCTCAGCCTCCATTTTCGGGTCCTAACTCAGGAATAATTTGCGGACATTACGCTGAAGTTTTGCATATCGATTTATGCAAAGAAACTTAATCACAATAAATGTTAAGGTAAGTTGAAAAAGACTATAAGTGTGTATATGTGTAAATAACGACTTGCTAATTGTGCCAAGGTCAGTTTTCAAATCATGTTACATCTACCATACGTGAAGTTAGGAAAGTGACATAAAAGGAGAAAGAAGTCTTAAAGTTTGGACTAGAAGAGAAGGATGAGTGTTGAACGAAGTCAAAGAGGTAATGGTGAGATCTTGGATGCTCTCGTAAGTCAAGGTTCTAAGTAATTGTCATGGCACTTGTCATTTTATGATCTATAAGAAGAATTTATCATGGGTTTTCCTCTCCAAGAGGGAGAGGTTTCGCCCTGGCTCTAGGAGCCTGATTCTTGTGCCTCGTCTATTTTGATAATTGAATTGATGAAAGACTAAATAAGCTAAGGAAGAAAATACATAAGTAACTCAAGTAAACTCCCAATTATTTATCAAGAAGAGAATTTGAAATAATCACTAGCCCTCGAAATTCTAAACATGGAATCAAATCTAAGTAGATGAACTTAAGGGCTACTTGACGAGAAGACACTCCTAGAAGGAAACATCAAATATTGTGGAAGTCAAATCAGTTTGAAAGGAATATTGTCAAGATATTTCAAGAAATATCTTCTATCTCATTCAAAGGATCAGCTGATTCAAGAAAATAATTTTTTCCATTAAATATTGACATTCATGACATTGTTAGAAGAGGAAATCATCTTTTTAAGATATCATTTATCATTAAGGATCCAGGATCACCTGGATTGAATATTTCTATCTTAGAAGAATCTCCTAACTTCATATTCATAATCATCAAGACAACTGCAAGCTACTCTACTCAATTAATTATCTATAACCTTACTTAAATCACTCTCGACTCACACTTTGAACGTCAAAATCCCCTTTCACACAGACAACAGGCACATACACTCAATGCCCTATCAATATCCTACTCAAGTGTTCCTTTCCACTTGGTGTTCGATTCATAATTTCAAACGGTCTTACACCAAAATAATTTACATGCTCTTGCTCCTTAATTTACACAAAATAAGTATTCATTCACAGGAAACCCTGTCTCAACAATTATGTGTAGAAAATCATTTGAAACTTTTGCCACAGGGTTTATTCAACTTTGTTTATAAACCCTAATAGACTCACAATCATCCATGCATAGAAAATTGCACATAGGAGCCATTTATACTCCCAATTACAGAGTCTCATCATACTCATGCAATGCTGAACAATTCCTCCCATAGATACAAGTGAATCCATCTGCAAATACTTCTTCTTGTCTTGGCAGAACTTCTTCTTCTGTTAACTTTGCCCCTTTTTCAAAATCCAATGGCCCTCCTTTTGTCCTCACTACTTTGCACCTTGAATAGCTTTCTACTTCTTTGTTTTCCTTTGCTCCTTGACTGATGTTGCCTCTACTACCTTTCTGCTACCTCTTTGCTACCTCTTCTTTTCTCTTTTCCATCTCCTTTGCCATCAATGACAACATTTCCAACAACCTCACATGTTGCGGGACTTCACACACAATGCTCATGCTATTCAAAACATTAAAGCAGTGTGCGAGGCAACCATAGGGAATGATGTTTCCCAAATCATTCACTGAATTAGTGCCTCATTAGAATACTGACAGGCTAGACATAAATCAACCATGATTGAAATTGAAGGTATCATTTTTGACCAACCTGTGTCTGTTTTAATTGGTCCTGGAGCTATTTTAAGCTATATTAGTCCACACTTAGTGGAAAAATGTAAATTTCGGACATAAAAATTTCAGCACTCTTGGCTGGTGCAGTTGTATACAAGAACCAAATGAAAGGTAAGCCATAAATTGGACAAGTATCCTATAAACCTGAATGTGTACATTACATATTTGAATCTGAATATTCTTCCCTTAGGATCTTATGACTTAATAGTTGGTATGGGTTGGCTTGAGCAGCAGAAAAAATAGTAAATTGTACTAATGCACTAGGACAATGAATTTTAGGGAGAGGGAAACCAAAATCTATGTCTGTTAGAAAATTTTTTGTATTACAATTGAAGAAGAAAACAAGGAAGGGTTGTCTAATGAACATTGTAAAAATTGAATATTTGGGATAACAAGCAGAAAATGAACCTGTAGAAAATTTACCAATGATTAAGGACTTCCACGATGTATTTCCTGAAGAAATTCCTCAACTTCCCCATAAGAGAGATATTGATTTCTCTATTGAGCTGGTACTGGGAGCCACCTCAATTTCCTGAGCCCCATATATAATGATAACCCCTGAACTGTTAGAACTAAAACTCCAGTTACAAGAATTGATAAACAAGGGGCATATCATACCAAGTGTGTCGCCATGGGGAGCGCTAATTTTATTCATCAAGAATAAAGATGGTACCCTTAGGATGTGCATAGACTATAAAATATTAAAAATGTTAACCATAAAAAATCGGTACCCCCTACCATGAATAGATGCTTTGTTTGATCATGCAAGGTGGGGGAAATGTAATCTCAAAAATTGACTTGAGAACTTTTTATCTAATCCAAAATATTTTTCTTAAGATGTATTAAGGAATTACATGTGAAAATTGAAACTTAAACAATAAAATTTAAAGGCATAAACATAAGAAGAGAGAAGCAATTAACATCATAAAATAAGAGACAGAATTGATATTGCAGATCATCCAGGAGGGACTATGTCTCCAGGCCCTGCTCAAATAGAGAGGGGGCCCTCTTTCATTAAGTGGAAAAAAATGAAAGTACAAGTATAAAATGAAAAACTACACACTTGTACCTCCATAGATGAAAGTGCCCAAAAATTGAAGACCTTTGAAGAAGAAATGGACAACACCAGTGGATTTGTGGCACCAAGAGGTGTATAATCCATATAAAATTTCTCTGAATTTGACAAAGTGAAAATTTATACCCTTTGAAAAATGGCTCAGATCATGGTTCTGCCCCCCTCCTACACAATGATCATGGTTCCACTGTCTCGATTTCTGTGCCCACTCCTGACTTGCCTGGGCTCACTTATGAGTTGAAGGTTAATATAATGAAATGTGGGCATACTTCCCTAATTTTTTTCTTAGCTGAATTGGTTTGATCCCCATTTGGATAGAGGTGGTCGGGTGGTTAGATCTTGCCCCCTCCTTTTTTAAGTTAGATTGGTTTTTAAATAAACTACGACAGGATTTTTATACCCTTTTATTTAAGATAAGGAGGGTAGTTTGGGGGTCGGGCCCACATTGGGCAGCCTACCTCGCCATTTCTTCTTGCGCCATAATATATTATGGTGTAAAGGGTTGTTTTTTGGGCAGTGGGTTAACATCCCTACCTACCCATATTACATATAAGGTATATCTATCTAATATGGCCAAGGAATGTGGGTGAGGGGTCTAGCGAAGTCATGGTCTCTTGCCCGATTTAAAATATGTTTTTTTGTTATGATGTGTGGAGTGGTCGACGGGGTTTTGCCACCCATCGACCCTTTTTTTTATATATTTTTCGCTCTTATAAAACAAACTACATCTTTTAAAATCTTTATAAATTTGACTGAAGGATTCAAATTAAGAGACCCACAAGTTCGCTCGGAATTTGGCCAGAGTTGGCCACAATCCGGTGGCCAAAAGAATTCCAATTTATGTCCTCCTTAGTCTACAACTTCACCAAGTCAACCCTCAAAGTTTTACTGGTGCTAACTCCTCCATACGGACTCATAATTGAGTGTCATATCCGCCATTGGAATCCGAAAGATGAGATATTTAACTTGACATTAAGTTTTCCACATTCCAAACACTTTGATATTTGAGTCTTTGTACTTAAGCCACTTGTATTTGGACCTATTTGATCCAGCTAGATCATTCCTCACAACTAAAGAGATTTTGGACCAAAAAATACTTATCAATCAATAAGAAAGTGAGGGAATTTTTCCCTAACCTTCTCCTTTTCAATCCATTTAGCTTTACTTGGGTGTATCAATTTTAAAGCAACACAGAGATACTCCACAGCCCCTCGTCGTGAAGTCCTGGTTCTTTGATGGAGAATGATTTCCTTTGGCATTTCATCGAGATATTCTGTTGAAAATTCATCCATTGTAGGCAATGATCATACCTCCTCGGTGTCCATAATCAATGGTGGTTAATAGAGTTTCAGATTTTTGACATTCACGATTGAGTACAATTGCATGTATATAGGAAAATCGAGTCGGAAAGTATCATTCCCAATCTTCTCGAGTATGGTAAATGGACCATACTGGATTGGTCACAATTTCTTGCCTTACCCCTTCATTTGATCCTTGCTTATATGGAACCACACCTTGTCGCCAACTTGAAATTGATGGTTGACTTGGTGCTTATCATTTCAGGCTTTATATCGGACCTGACTCTTTTCTAACTACTCTTGCACTACTTGGTGAATTTTCTGTGTTAGTATGAATCTTTCTTCGTAAAAGATCACTTTAGCTACGCATAACAAATAGCCCTAACATCGATTATGACTACAAAATATCTTTAAGTCTACAATGAAGTGAGCTGCACAAATCCATATCTAAGCACAAAAGACATTAAGCAGATAAAATACAATATGGGTCCATACATCCAATAGACAAGGCAAGAATAATGTATTTAAAAGAATTTTTTATATTATATTAAAAAAAATGGGGCACATGAGAGGAAAACAAGAAAGGTGTTTTCCGGTTCTCCTCAATGGGATGGGTTCTTGAAAGTTCTTAGCGTTTCAGATCTAAAATTCCTCTCTCTTATTGGTGTAGAAAACCCAGACAAACATAGAACTCAATGGGAGCTCACAAGGCAAAAATGGAAAATGGTGACCAAGAGTAGATCCAGAGTGATCTAATGCAATGGAGGTGATTAATGAATGGGAAAAAATCCCCTATTTATAACAAAATATTAGGGTTATCTAGAACTTGTTGCATGAATAAAATATTATTAATCAAATTCTAGAAACAACTTTTAGGAATATTTTATTATATTTGTTGGAGGGAAAAGGTATTTTGGCTTGGGTCAATTCATTTATTTATAAACAATAAATAAATAAATGATTTATTTATTATTTTAGGGAGATGGTGGGAATATAATTAAGTAAATAATGATTTATTTAATTATTTAGAAATGATTTAGTCAAATTTAACTAGGAATATTATTTAAATAATTATTTAAATAACTTATTCTTAGGAAATAATTAAATAAATAATGATTTATTTAATTAATTTCCTTGTTTTGGGTTAAATATGGCCAGGAAATATAGACAAATGTTATTTCACATGGTGAAAGCAATTTTACTTAGGGTAAAATTGGTCTTACATGGTGTACTTGGGTTCATCTAATGATAATAGGTTAGATGACCAAAAAAATGGTGTAACAGATTGCCCCCCAACGTACGAGTATTAGGAGCAAATCGTATGACCAAAGTATGTTGTAAGAAATCAATCACTAGGCATCAAGAGGGGGGTGAGAGAGAGAAATGTAAGGTAGTCTAATGTGCTAAAGGACTAGACCCTGAGGAGACGAGACTTGCAGGTGTAACAAGTCTTTAGTTGATGAAGCGGTACCAATGTTAAAGGCGGTGGGGCAGGCATAACTATGCCTGCTAAGACAAGAGTACAAAGAATAAGGCACCCGGAAAACCACGGAACGCAATAAGGAAGCATGTGCTGGCCTAAACATGAGCCAGATAAATAAAATGATGAATCCCACATACATGCGATGCCTGGAATAACTGTCAAGACATATAGAAGAATATTTTAGTACATGAGATACAAATACACCCAAATGCCCCCTACACACAGGGAAGGGCTTGCAAAACCTGACTGATACATGCAAATTGAAGAGGCGCTGCAAGTGGTTGAGGCCGATATCATCAAATGAGAGGAGCTGCATCAACGAAAAAAATGAAGAAGTCGTCTGGGCATGTGGGGGGCTACCTGTAGGGCTACCCCCTAATGAGGGTTGAGACATCTCACACATGCCTGAGAATCACCAATAGCTGTTGTTGCATCACTGGAATATCAAGTGTATAGATCACGATCATGCGGAAAAGAGCTTGAACCAAGGTACACTACCCCCTAGACCTGGCTTCTGGAGTAAATGAGATGATGTCGACAGAAGTAGGTTCGCCATAGGTGAGGCAATAAGGGAACCCCAACTAAGGCATGGGAGAAAATAGTAGAGCGACGAACAGACGGACATGAGTGATGAGAATGAAATGGGGGATGATCCAAAGGGGATCATAAAAAACATGAGTACAAAATGGTATGTCATGACGGAAATTGACACAAACAGGAATGAGTATGGAGGCAAGGTGGTGCCCCCAATGAAATGTGTTGTGAGTGAGAAAATCTGATTTTGAGGAGAGGTGAAGTAAGGCTTCGTGGACAACAGGTGCCCTGGTGAAGTAACAAAATGCAAAACAAATAGGTGTTGGCTATCTAGAAGAGGATAAAACATGCATTTCGGATGGAAAATTATAAGGGTAATATCTCTTAAGATAGAGTGCATTGCAAGGATTAGGAAGGATGTGGGCTTCAAATTCCTCTAAAAGATATGCCCCCTTACCAAGGTCTTTACTGATAACGTAAGGACCTAGCCATAATGAGTCGAACTTCCCATGACCGAGGGTATCATGGGCCTGGTCATATACTATAACAAGGTCACCTTCATGAAAGGTACGATGGTGGACTTTTCGGTCATACTGAGCTTTGGTGTGCTTTTTAGCTGCTTCAAGAGTTTGTGATGCAACACGACGGTCTTCAGAGGTACGCTCGAGCATGATAAGTCATTGTTCTAGAGGTTGGGTATCAGGGAGAAGTTCGACGGCCAAGTGAAGGGAAGGTATTTCACACTCGATTGGGAAGACAACCTCCTCGCCAAAGACAAGGTGGAAAGGAGTGAAACTGATGGCGGTTTTAACAAAATTATGATAAGCCCACAAAGTAGGGAAGAGCATGAGATGCCAATGGGTTTTGTGCTTATTCACCGTTCACTGAAGCATGGTCTTAAGAATTTTGTTGACTGATTCAACTTGGCCAGTACCTTGGGGGTAATAGGAAGATGAATATTGGTGCTCAAAACCTAATAGGGAGGATAGCTCATGCCAAATCTGATCTTCGAAATGTCGGCCATGGTCCGAGACTAACTGTTTTGGAACTCCGAATTGAGCAATGACATGGTTAAAGAAAAAGAGGGCTGTAGTGGCTGCTGTATTGTTGAACGTTGGCATAGCTTCAACCCATTTAGTGAAATAGTCAACCGCCACAATGATATATTTGTGGTTACCAGCAGATGGAGGTCGACATTCCATAAAGTCGATGGCCCATTTACAAAAAGGACCAGCTGTGACAACAGGATGGAGAGGAGCGGGAGGAGCTCACGCCTTGGGGGTGAAATGTTGGTAATTGGAACAGTGTTTGACTGCTTCAATGCAATCACTGAAGAGAGAATGCCAAAAATACCCAGCACGCATGATTTTTTGGGTGGTGGCGAGGCCGGAGAGGTGGCCACCACAAGCACCGCTATGACAGGCATTGAGGACTTGCTCGGCTTCATCGTGTGTCAGGCAATGACAAAGGACAGTATCTACTCCGCGACGATAAAGGTCTTTGCCGATTAGAAGGTAGCAAGAGGCTTGGTGTTGGATACGTCGTCGAGCATCACGATCAAGATGAAGGGCGAACTTTTGGGTTCTCAAGTAAGTAAGGATGTCACCATACCAGGTATCGTCGGTAGTGATGGCAAACAAATGTTCATTGAGAAGAGCATCATTAATTGGAGTATCTTGCATCCTGGTAGGCAAATCAGAAATAAGTTCAGCGAGGACTAGACCTTTCTTACTTTTTGGGGTGAAAAATTCAAGGTGGAATTCTTGGAGGATAACGACCCAGCGGGCATATTTCCCATTGAGGATGCGGCGACTCAATAGGAAATCCATGGGGTTGGAATCAGTCACAACCTTGGTGGAATGCATGAGAATATAATGAGGTAGTTTTGGACCGAGAACAAGACATCTAGTGCTAATTTTTCTTCATGCGAGTAGGAAACAGGTGGACCGACAAGGTTCTTACTGACATAATAGATCACATGTTCGATACCGTTATCATCCTCCTAGATAAGGACACCAGCAACCGAATAGGTGGAAGCGGAGATGTATAGGATGAAATCTCTGTCAAAGTCAGGGGGACGGATCAAGGGAGCGGATGTGAGAGCATGCTTCAGGGCATAAAAATACTCTTGAGCGTATGTATCCTAGACAAAAGGGGTGTGAGATCGAAGAAGTCTAAGGAAGCCATGTGCGGTACTGGCATAGTTAGGAACGAATCGGCGAAGGAAATTAGCTTTGCCTTGGATACTTTGTAGCTGGCGTAAGGTACACCACATAGGAAGTTTAAGAATGGCTTGAAGCTTCAAAGGGTCGAGAGTTATCCCATATTTAGACACGATGAAGCCGAGGAGACGACCGGAGGGAACATAGAAGACACATTTCAATGGGTTAAGGCGAATGTTATACTCGCGGCATCGGAGAAAAATAGTACACAGGTCATGAAGGTGTTGCTCCCGATGTTGAGAATGTGCATTAAGGTCATCTAAATAGGAAAGGATAATATGGGCTAAGTCATGGAAATGATAAGACATGGCTTGTTGAAAGGTGGTGCCGGTGTTTTTAAGGCCAAATGGCATGAATCGGTATGCGAAGGTGCCCCATGGACTAATGAACCTGGTTTTAAGTTGATCAGCATGATGGATGACGATTTGGTTGTATCTAGAGAAGCCATCCATAAAGGAGAGAATCTCATGCCCCGCACACTCATTGATGATTTGGTCAATAAATGGTGTGGGGAAGTTGTGTTTGGCACAAGCTTTGTTTAGATTAGGAAAGTCAGTTCAAAAATGAATGGTGCCTTGTTTTTTGAGGACGAGAATTGTGTTAGACACCCAAGTGGTGTATTCAATGGGGTAAATGAAACCAGCCTGCCGGAGCTTGTCGATTTCAGCTTTGTTGGCTTCACGTCTAGAAGGATGGACGGGTCTCAACTTTTGACAGACCGGAATAGCATCAAGCCATGTGTCGATGTGATGTTCGACAATGGCAGGATCGAGAATGGGCATTTCTGAGTAGGACCAGGCGAAAATATCACAGAATTCTTTGAAGATTTTGGTGTAGGCTTCAATTTATTTCATAGTGCATTGGGCACCCATGGTGATATGTTCTTCAATACCTGGTTTGACAGAGATGTCTATTTTGATGGTAGGAGAGATATTAGCCATATTGCCTTCTTCGAAAGCGTCAGGTGCAGGGATGGGGTTTTTGAACCAATCAACTTTATCGGGAATTAAGTCTTTAGATTCAAGGGCATATTAGTCATGGGATTGGTGTGGTAGGAAGTAAGCACGATGGTGCATATCGTCCCATGAAAAATTGGGTTCGATCATGGCTTCCATGATGTCTTCATCAGTCTGAAAGATGGGAAGATTGGGTGGAATAGGAGGATCAGAGGAGGTAGAAATATGAGACACCTGATTTTGAGGGGGAAGGCTCACATGTGTGTCGGCAGGAGGGGTAACAGCGGAGGGAACAGAGGAGTGGGTAGTTTAAACATCAGGGGAAGGAACTAAGGGGTCGTTTGCCGAGAAACACGGGGATGAGGAAAGGTAGGAAATAGTGGCTGAATGTTCGGTCATTTCAGTATCAGGATGAGAAATGGTAATCGGGGTAGACAGGTGGTCTGGTGTGAGGGAAGAAGGATTACGGGCAAGCGTGGCTTCGAATTGGTGGTATGCGGCTAAAGAAGTGCAATAATCATCGAGGCAGGGGAAAAGATGGGTATAATGTCCATGGAAATTGCACAAAGAACAAGGGTGATTGGTCCGCAAGTGTTTAAGTTTGGGAAGAGAATCGGGTATGCTGGCATAGACTTCAGGAATATTGGATTTGGGAAACGTTTCATTAACCATGGTTTTAAGATGTGGTAATTCAGGGCAAGTATGGGTAGCATGTCTGAAAACATCGCACAAGGCACACTGGATGGGATGCTTTGGAGGTCAAGGAGGGGCAGAGGTTGTCGAGGCGGCTTTGTCCTTGGATGCACCCTTGCGAGCTTTGCTATTGGCACCTGCCATGGTCGCAACAGGAGGTGGTTCCTGATGAGGGGACTGAGGTACAGGTGCAGTGGGAGAAGCCATGGGTAGCGGTTGAACTGGGGTCAAAGCAAGATAAGGTTTGGGTTGACCAGGCGGAGTAGTGGTTGGGGGGTCTAGGTACCAGACGGGGATACCCAAGGTCAATTTTGGGAGGGATATGGTGGCCAAGATAGGGATGGAATGAGCGCCAGGAGGGGGAGCAAGGAAAGGAATCTGACCAGTAGGGAAATGGCCAGGAGGAATGGTGCCAAGGGGGTTGTGCTCATGTGGGGTCGACCGAAGGGGTTAGAGAGGGGCATGAGGAATGTGCGGGGAAGGAGATTCCTAAGAAAGAAGGTTGGCTAGTGGGGGAAAAGGGCTAGGAGATAGTGGGAATGGGTAAGGGTGCATTTTCTTACTAGCCAAAGTGGGTTGTGCAAGGTCAGCCCAAGAAGATTGCATCATGCAAACATTCACCATGCTAGGATCGGGTATGGGAGGAGGGTCAAAAAAGGTTCCAAGCAAGGAGGAGTCTTTATAGATGCCAGGGGAAACACTGGTCAAAGAATCAACAGTTGGCTTATTGGTGACAGTAGAGATGGTGGACTCAGGGAAGGTCTGAGATTTTGGTTCATGGTAAGTCAACTGGTCAATCATGACAATTTTTCCATTATGAGGGAAAAACATCCTACGGTGGACTGCGGATGGGTCAGCATACATGGAATAGGTGTAACTATGCCCCAAAATAATGTTGTAGTCAAGAGGGGCGTCGATAACTTCCATGTCGACGCAAACACTCTTACCCGCAAGGGTGATAAGAAAGTTATGAAAGAGGCCAATGGGCTAGGAGGCATGGCCATCCCACGCATGAAGGGTGATTGTGGAAGCGGCCAGCTCAGGAGATCCAAGTTGTTTCCAAATTGAAGCAGAAATCACACAGGTAGATGCCCCCTCATCAATAATACACTGAGCAACATTGGCATTTCGGATTTTGACTGGGATTTAAAAAGCAACAGAAGGAGGAAGAGGGGGATGGTCTGACTGACAGGAGTCGAAAAAAATCAATTGGTCATCAGCAGGATCTATAGCACCCACGACAGATAGTAGAGCCTTCTTTTGAGAAGGGCACGACTGGAGGAGTTCTAGTGTTGAAATGGCAGTAGGAGATTGTGCCAGATCATCTACTATACTGTATGAATGGGCAGCCCAACCATAGGAAACATTTCGGCGTAATGGGCCCTTAGGGGTCTTGGGATGAACCTTGGCTTTGGGCGGAGGGATTTGCAAGGGACCATTGGGTGTCGACAGAGGCTCTGTAGGACCTGAAGATGGAGACTCGGAGACAGACAGAATGGGAGGTGTGGAATATTGATGGGACCGAGTTTGAAGGTTAAGGTTGACGGTGAGAGGTGGGTCAGAGGCCATCATGAGAATCTGGTAATCAGAGGAACCAGAAGGGGAAGGTTGAGTGGTTAACAGGGTATGAGGTGGTTGAGTGGCCATGAATCCTTGTTGAGGGAAGGGATTGGTAAACACAGCGGGTTGAGAAGTAGCTGGAGTGGGAGGGACAGTAGGGGAGGAGTGTTGTCCCCACATGGTGGCTTGAGACTCCCACATCTGCCGCATTTGTGGTAATAAGGGACAATCGTGAGTGTAATGGCCATAAACACTACAACACGAACAGGGATTATTGGTGTGAAGCGGCCTGTCTGGCTTGGGCTGAGAGCCCTGTGGCTGGTTGGCAGTGGTAGGGTCAATACTGGAAGGATTGGATCCATGATTACCAGAAGCGGATTGATTGCCCTTTATTTTTATTTGAGAAGGAAGAAGATTAGTTGCCTCCTGCTATGCAAATACTTTCCCTGGAGGGGGTAGTAAGTGCGATTGCAGGGGTGTAGAAGGCAAGGGAGTGGAAGGTCCAAATGCTGGAGGAGATGGGACACCAGGTTGTGGGTACGAATAAGGGGGAGGATGGGAAAAATTGAGGTAAGTAGGAGTGTGGGAAAAAGGAGGAGGCATGTCGTATCCTGGATAGATGCTACTTCGAGGGGGGGACGTGCCGGAGGGGCTGGCCCCTCCTGGATGGAAACTATAGCCCATAGGAGGTTGAGAAAACGTATGCGACAAGGCTCCAACGATACCGTCGGTAGAGTGAGATGACCCCGAGGCAGTAGGGCCACCGGGCTTGGGGAGGTCAAGAAGGACGGTATAAACATAACCAGATTGGGCATAGATAAGGTCATATTTCAAGGCTATTTGGAGGGTAGCTTCTTCGGTTTGGGGAAAATGGGATGCGACATCTTTTCCAATGGGGGGTAAGAGAGAGCGAAGCAACCACTCCATGTAAACCCGATCTTCAAAGGGGGGAGCGCGACACAAGCTTCGTCTTCGTCGCCATTCCTGGACATGAGGGGAAAAGGTGGGTCGAAGAGGATTGATGAAAAGAAGTCAACAGTTTAGTATCGGTGTCATATCGGAGAGGGAGCTGGAAATAAGATAAGAAATCTTGGGCAATGGTCAAAAAGGTGGTATGGGAAGAGGTGGCTTGATCAACATACCATTTAGAAGCTTCACCGGTAAGCGTGTGTTGGAACAAATGAAGACGGATGGAGTCATCGGTGATGGAATTGGAGGAACACCACATGTGGAAAGATCGGATATGGTTGGAGGGATCTTCACTAGCAAGGCCTTCGAACTTGGGAATGTCGGAAGGGAGTGGTTGACATAGCAGGCCAATTGACATCATGGCGAATAGGATCATTAATTAGCTGATTGAAGTCGGGGAGACTGAGACCGGCCATATAAGGGAGCAACAAGGTAGTCAAGGTAGGTCCCATAGTGGTTCCACTGGAAACGGACCCAGCTGTAGAACTGGGGTTAGGGCTAGTTCCTAAACTAGACACGGTGAAGGTAAGAGAGGGAGAACTAGAAGTAGGGGGAGAACCCGAACAATCAGAGGAAGATTCGGAGTGTGGACTTAGGGGAGGACTTACTCAATCACAACGAGAAGGAGGAAGTCGACTGACTGGAAACTGAGGGTGAAGGCCAAGAAGTCTCCAGGAGAAGCGCCTTGGGGGCGCAATGATGATGTGAAGAAGAAAAATCGACAAGGGTAGGGAGGGACAAAATCAAGTGAGGTCAAGGGCGGAGAGGTGCAGTGACAATTGATCTTAAAGTCTTTGCCAGGTGGTGTTAAACAGACTCTTCTTCACTTAGGTTCAATGTATGGCGTGCGTTAATTTTAATTATTTAAACCCAGACGTTTTGAGAGTAAAATAAAAAGTGTGCTGTGTAACTGAAAATAAATCTGCAGTAAATAAAATTGAAAGAACAGAAAATTAATAGCTACCAATGCATAAATCTAACCCAAGAATGCGGTTCTCTCAAAATTAGTCTATAAGAGGGAAAAAACTAAGAAAAGCACGCTGAAAAAAGGCCAATAGATCTAAGGTCGGGAGGGACGGGGATCTAAAGGAGAAGTCTGCTGAAAGGAGGTGCAGAGAACAACAAAGAGGTAGAGGCAAGGTTGCTGCTAAAAAGGAGGATATCAGCTAAAAATAGAAGGGACAAGGAGGCAGCCCTAGAAATGAACCCAAAAAAAAATATATGAGGTGATTTGAAAGGGATAAGAGCTGATCTAAAGGGATCTGAAAATGAGGTATCAGATTTGGAAGAAAAAAGGCTGAAACCCTAGAAATTTAGACTTCTGAAACAACAAAAAACTCTCCCACAAGAAGTGGAGGGTACTAGAGCCTTATGGGGAAATATTCCCACTTATTTGAGTGAAAAAAATCAGAAATAGGTCTAAATGGGCGGAGACAGAGGCTGGAAAACCCTGACAGAAGCTTCAGAAAAAGTGCTGGGAAATTGTAGAAAAAAAAGTAGGTCATAGGTTCTGACCTGTTTGCAGTCCAGGTCGCAGATTTGGGGTATAAAAGTGCAACCTCAAGGCCAGGTCACACTTTTTGGGCCGATAAGTGCGACCTGCAGATCCAGCTCTCTCGACAGTAGATTTCAAAAAAAATTGTCATCTCAGCTGTGGCTGATGTCTGTCATCTGCGCAATAAGTCCAGAAACACACGAAAGTTAAAAATTTGACTATTTGAGGGTTTTAGAGGTGGAAAGCACTATAAAAATAGGAAAAACAGAAAATGGAAGAGAAACCCTAGGGTCTAAAATAGCTGGATATGCAGGAATATATGAAACGACAGTGGTCACAAAAGAAAACCCGTGTGGAGTCACCAATTGTTAGTATGAATATTTCATCGTAAAAGATCACTTTAGCTACGCATAACAAACAGCCCTAACATCGATTATGACTGCAAAATATCTTTAATTCTGTAATGAAGTGAGCTGCACAAATCCAAATCTAAGCACAAAAGACATTAAGCAGATAAAATACAATATGGATCCATGCATCCAATAGACAAGGCAATAAAAATGTATTTAAAAGAATTTATTATATTATATTAAAAAAACTGGGGCACCTGAGAGGAAAACAAGGAAGGTGTTTTCCGGTTCTCCTCAATGGGATGGGTTCTTGAAAGTCCTCAGCATTTCAGATCTAAAATTCCTCTCTTATTGGTGTAGAAAACCCAGACAAACATAGAACTCAATGGGAGCTCACAAGGAAAAAATGGAAAATGGTGACCAAGAGTAGATCCAGAGTGATCTAATGCAATGGAGGTGACTAATGAATGGGAAAAAACCTCGTATTTATAACAAAATATTAGGGTTATCTATAACTTGTTGCATGAATAAAATATTATTAATCAAATTCTAGAAACACCTTTTAGGAATATTTTATTATATTTGTTGGAGGGAAAAGGTCTTTTGACTTGGGTCAATTCCTTTATTTATAAACAATAAACAAATAAATGATTTATTTATTATTTTAGGGAGATGGTGGGAATATAATTAAATAAATAATGATTTATTTAATTATTTAAAAATGATTTAGTCAAATTTAACTAGGAATATTATTTAAATAATGATTTAAATAACTTATTCCTAGGAAATAATTAAATAAATAATGATTTATTTAATTAATTTCCTTGTTTTGGGTTAAATATGACCAGGAAATATAGACAAATGTTATTTCACATGGTGAAAGCAATTTTACTTAGGGTAAAATTGGTCTTACATGGTGTACTTGGGTTCATCTAATGATAATAGGTTAGATGACCAAAAAAATGGTGTAACAGTCTGTATCCACTAGATGAACTGTTGTGCTTTGTCCCTATCATCATGTCCACTGGAATATTCATCCCTTCCATAGATCATGTCAAAAGGGTCATTTGGTGAGTAATCAAAGCATGTCTCCAATGGTGAACGCTATGTAGAGGAACAGACTACTCAATTGTAAGCATGCTGCACATATGGAAGATGATCATCTCACAAGTTGGGATGTTTGGTGCAATATCCCTGCAACCATTGTACCATGGTACAGTTGACGATCTCTATCTGCCCATCGTTTTTTGGATGGAATGACGTACTTCTCTTGAACTTGGTGTCCGTCATACACCACAAGCTGGTCCAAAACTCTCCAAGGAAGCAAGAGTGTTGATCTGACATAGTTGATGTGGGAAACCAAACATGGACCCAAACATACTAAAAGAAAAGATAAGAAGTTTTCTCAACAGTGATCTACTTTTTACAAGGAATTAATATGCACATTTTACTAAAGCAGTCTACCACAACATACAAATAGCCATGACCCTTTCTATACATAGGAAAACCTCCTACAAAGTCCATCGACCCACTTTAACATGGACGACCCAGAATAGGGAGTGGTGTGTAGAGACCGAGTTTTCTATTAGAGGGATTTGAAACAAAACACATCACACATCCCCTTACAAAATGGGTTACAATGTTTTTTATATGGGGCCAAAAGAAAAACCTTTGCAAATTACATAAGTTTTTTTCGACACCAAAGTAACCAGACATAAGAGAGGTATGCACCTCTTCAATTACATGTACCCTTTCTGCTATGGGTATGCATAATTTTCAAAGGTGATACAAAAACTTCCCTTGCAAATGATAGTTTCTGCCTGTGAAACATGAGTTAGTTTTGGAGATATTGCCTTAAATTCATCATTTTTATCATATTGTTCAGCATAACTTTAAAAAGACAATGAAGCATTATGAAAAATAATAGAAGGCGAAATAGGAGGGCGAGATAGAATATCTATTACTTTGTTACTTGTGCCCTTCTTATTATTTATTACCATATGAAACTACTATAGAAACCCCATGTCCACCTGAAATGATGGGATTGTTGTAGCTTGGTCTATGACTAAAGATATTGCAAGGGTTTCTGATCCGTATGGATGATGGTCTCCTTTCCGATCAAGTAGTTATTCCACTTTTTCACACTTTAGACCAAGGCATACAGTTCCTTGTCGTAAGTGGGGTAATTTATGACATCCTGGGAGAACTTCTCTGAATGGTAACATATCACCTTATTCTACTACAACAATACAACTCCCATGGTGTACCCACTATTATTGGTTTTGATCTCAAAATGCTGCTAGAGATCGGGTAAAGCTAGGACTGGTCCGGTGTTGATTTTCTCTTTCAGTGCTTAGAAGGACTTCTGTTGCTTTCCTCCCCATTGAAAGGCTTATTTTATACTTTTCATTGCTTGTAAGGGTGATGCAATAATGGATAAGTTGGCAATGAATCTCCTCCAGTACTGTGCTTTCATGTGATTCAGAATTCACATGAAAAGAATGAGTACCTCTTTTCCCTACTTCTTTGATCAATGCCTCATCGCCAGAGTCGGATCTAAGGTCTTGCTACGCGGTTTCCACCGTCTTTTGCTTACCCTTTCCTCCATATCTCTTTGGCTTCATTCTAGGTACAACTTCCAATAATGATCGTCGTCATGACCATCCCTTTTGCAGTGATTGCAATAAATATTTTCTCCTTCATCCTTCTTCTTTTATCCCATCTTATTTTCCTTTCCATTTCCTTTCCCTTTGAACTTTCCATTTGAAGGTTTGAAAGGTGGTTTCTTTGAATGCTAATCCTTATCATTTATACCCCTATTTTCAAGATGGATGGCCTTTACACTGGCCAAGTCAATAGTAGTAGTTTCAAACTTTAAAAATGAATGTCTAATGTAATTATGTAATGACCCAATGTACTTACTTACAACTTTAGCTGAATCTAATGAAATTCCTACACATAGTGCTTGTTTTCTAAATTCCTCGGTAAATATTTTCATGTTTTGTCATTTACCTTGCCTTAGGTACTGCCACTTCATTAAGAATTTTTTCTTATAATGCAAGGGATAGAATTGATCTTTAAGTGTAATAATAAAATTTGACCATGAGGAAAGAAGGTTACCAAAATTACTATTTCCTTAAAATTTTCTCTCCCACCAGATGAGAGTTGTGCCATTCAGTCGAAGAGAAGCCAACTGGATCTTTGCCTCATCCTCCACAATCTGTTGAATCTTGCAGTAGAGTTCAAGCTACCTAATCCAATTATGAAGTTTCTCTGCATTAATTTCACCATTATACATGGGTAGATCAAATTTTACATATAGCTTAAAGAAACATTTATTAGATGCATTTCCTGAATTCCTATGATGATGGTGAGAAGAGGAGGAAAAATTTTCACTCACTGGAGGAGAAGGAGGCGGATCTCCTCCATTATCTCCATGACCTAAAACTTGTCCTTCAAAATAATTCTCCCCTACTTTCTCTAGTCTCTCAAATCTAGAGAAAAATTTCTTGACCCGATCTACCATGGTGTAGAAGGTCTTGCGGAATTTGAGCTCTTCCTGATTTCGAACATCGTCATCCATGTTTCTTCTTGGATGTTCACATCCCGCTTTGAGATCAAAATATTGTAGTGTACCTTCACCTCTTCATAGCCTATGTCTAGTTAGCATACAAACATGTAACTCACATCTATAAACACCTACTCTGATACCACTTGATCCAAAATGTTTTTCTTGAGATGTGTTAAAGAATTACATGTGAAAGTTGCAGCTTAAACAAGAAACTTTAAAGGCATAAAAATAAGAAGAGAGAATCAATTAACATCATGTAAGAAGACACATAATTCATATCGGAGTTTTTCTAGGAGGGATTACATCTCCGGGCCCTGCCCAAATAGTGGGAAGACCCTCTTTCATTAAGTGGAAAAAAATGAAAGTACAAGTATAAAATGCAAAATTACATGCTTATACCTCCATAGCTAAAAGTGCCTAAAAATTAAAGACCTCTGGTGAATAAATGGACAAGACTATTTCATTCATTGCGTTGAGAGGTGTAGAATCCATATAAAAATTTCTTGAATTTGACAAAGTGAAAATCTGGAACCTGTGGAAAATGGCTCAAATTATGGTTCCACCCCCTCCTGCACAGTGCTCATGGTTCCAACATCTCGATTTCTATGCCTTCTCCTGACCTGCCTGGGTGCTCTTATGAGCTGAAGGTTTTTATAAATAAATGTGGGAAAAATTCCTTAAGTTTGCTATTAGACGAATTGGTTTGATTCCCATTTGGAGGGAGGCGGTCGGATGGTCAAACCCCACCCCTTCCTTTTCTAAGTCGGATTGGTTTTTAAGTAAACAATGACAAGATTTTGATACCCATTGTATTTAATATAAGGAGGGTAGTTGGGGGGCTAGACCTACATTGGGCAGCCCACCCCAGCATTCCTGTCAGTGCCGTAATATGTTATGGTGTAAAGTGTTGTGGGTTAACACCCCCGCCTACCCATATTACATATATGGTATGGCCATTTAATATGGCTAGGGAATGTAGGTGAGGAGTCCGGCGGGGTCATGGTCACTAGCCCCATTCAACATATGACTCTTTCGTTATGATGTGCAGAGGGGTTGGGGGGGTTTGGCCACCAATTGAACCTTCTTTTATACATATTTTTTGTTCTTATAAAACAAACCACATATTTTTAAATCTTCAGAAATTTGACCGAAGGAGTCAAATTAAGAGACCCACAAATTCGCCTGGAATCCAGATGAAGTTGGCTAGAATCCGATTGCCAGAAAACTTCCAGTTTGAGTTGTCCTTAGTCTGCCACTTTACAAAGTCAACCCTAAAAATTTAACTCCTCCTCACTCCTCCATACAGTCTCAGAATTGACGATAATCTGTGTCGTCGGAATCAAAAAGATGAGATCTTCAACTTGACATTAAGTTTTCCACATTCCAGACACTTTGATTTTTCAGCCTTTGTACTTAATCAACTTGTACTTGGACCTGTTCGATCCACCTGGATCATTATTCCCAGCTTCACATCAAAGAAAAATACATCCACAAAACAAATTTTAGAACTAGGTAGGGACATTACGAGTTCGTAGTTCTACCTTTCGGATTCACAAATGCCCCTGCTACTTTCATGTGTCTCATGAACAATGTTCTACACAAACATTTGGACAATTTTGTGCTAGAATTCATAGATAATATTCTTGTGTAATCTAAGAACAAAGAGGAACACCAGAAACGTCTTCAAATAATGTTGTAAACACTAAGAGAATGCCAATTGTATGCAAAAATTAGCAAGTGTTAGTTTTACAAACCGAAGATTCAATATCTGGGACATGTTATTTCTGAAGAAGTGTTGGCGGTAGATTCGAGAAAAGTACAAGTAATCTTAAGTTTTACTGTACTCACAGATGTACTAACAATACGTTCATTCATGGGTATTTGCGGATATTATCAAATATTTTTGAAGTGATTTTCTACATTAGCTTATCCTATTACCTTTTTTCGAAGGAAAAGTGTAAGTTTTGAGTGGAAAGCCAAGTGCCAAGAAAGCTTTGAGAGCCTGAAACAAAAACTAACTACTACCTCCATCCTCAAAATTGTTGATCCAACAGAGGAGTTTTTTTGTGCACTGATGCTTGCATAGAAGGATTGGGAGGAGTATTTCTACAAGAAAGTGCAGTGATAGCCTATGAGTCTAGAAAATTGAAGAAACATGAGAAAAAATTTGCAGTTTATGAATTGGAATTAGCTGTTGTCATACATGCATTAAAAATGTTGAAACATTACTTGTTGGGTAAGAATTTTCTGTTGGTGACTGATCATGTCAATCTAAAATATTTCTTTAGTTATTTAGATTTGAATGCAAGACAAGAGATATGGTTAGCTTTCCTTAGGAAATTTTATATGGAGATCAAACATATTAAAGGAAATGAACACTGAATTTCTGATGCCTTACGTAGTAATTCTCATAAAATTTTGTCTTACATAGGTAGAAGTGTGAAATTCAATGTTGAGTAACAAATCCAAGAAGTTCTAACACAAGATCCCCAATATTTGAAAAATAAGAAAAATTGCAGCAAGATGAAATCCTCGGATACACTATCAATCCATAAGGATTAATAAGTTACAAACAAAGGTTGTATATTCCTAACATGCCTACCTTGAAACAGGTGATTTCTGATGAATACCATAAGATACATTATCCATGTCATCTAGGCTATCAAAATATGGTGACGACATTATAGAAAATTTTTTTTGGCCTAGAATGAAGAAGTAAATAGTCGATTACGTAGAAACATGTTTGGAGTGTCAACAAGTCAAAGTAGAGAATTAACAACATGCATGTTGTTGAACACCCTTCCGATTCCCGAATTGAAGTGGGAAGTGATGTCCATGGATTTTATCACAAGACTACCGCATACTAAGTACCAACATTACACCATTATGGTAGTGGTAGACACACTAACCAAGGTTGCACATTTTATTACAGTGCAATCCACATTTTGGATATCACAAGTGGCTAATGTGTTTATGAAGGAAATTTTTAAACTTCATGGAATACCAAAAATGATCATCTCTGACATTGATGCAAAGGTCACATCCAAATTCTGGAAGACATTGTTTGGGGGAGTGGGAACAAAGCTAAAATTCAGCACAACTTATCATCCGCAGACCAACGGGAAGACATAAAAGAAAAACCAAATAATAAAGAACATGCTTCGCATGTATGTAATGGAGAGATCCATCAGGTGGGAGGATTTTCTGCATTTGACAAAATTTTCTTACAACAAAATCTATCAAACATATATTAATATGAGTCTGTTCCAAGCTTTTTATGGTAGGAAATTTCGTACTCCAGTTAGCTGGAGTCAACCAAAGGACAAAATGGTACTTGGACCTCAAGAATTACATGAAATGGAATAGGCCGTAAGGAAAATTTGACACAACATTAAAGCAGCTCAAGATTGCTAGAATAGTTATGAAGATAAGAAAATAATACACAAATAATTTAAGGTTGGGGATCATGTGTACTTGAGGATCTAACCTCACAAGAGTACCGTGCACACTGGCAGTTGTGCTAAGTTAGCACCACAATACTACGAAGCCTTTGAGGTTTTGTAACAAGTGGGTTCAGTAGCTTATAAATTGGCTCTACCTAGTCATCTTAGAGTTCATAATGTTTTTCATGTGTCATTATTGAAAAAATATCTTCATGATCCTTCTCATGCATTTGACTGGACTTTGATACAGGTGGAAACAGAAGGAGAATTTCTTCTAGAACAACTTCGTATATTGAAACGAGAAGAAACTATTCCTTGGAATAGAACAGTATCTCAGGTGAAAGTGTAGTAGAAGCACTTTACACCTGAAGAAGTTACATGGAAGTGGAAATAAAGTATGAGAGAATCATTTCCAACATTTTTCAAATAATAACAAGATTTATTTTCTAACACTGAGGGCAATATTTTTGTTTTAGTGGGGTACTATGTAATACCCCTGGCTTACAGCTTTTATGTTTATGTAAATAAGACCAAGGTCTATGTGGACCTATGGAACAATTATGTTTTCGGCCAATATATTTTAAATTAATAATTATTTATGAAAGTTATGGAAATTTTGTAAAGACAGATTAACTCAGATAACGAAATTATTATCCATGACGATAGGATATAATTTCAAAATTTCTCAAATTTATCCAAAAAAATCCTTTTCAAAAAAATAAAAATATTAAAATTAGATGGGAGAAAAATATCTAAGAAAAATCCCTAGTAAAGAGGAAAGTTACTTAGAAGAGCTAAGAAAAGTTGCGTCGAGGAAAAAGCGAGTTTTAAAGTAAAATTTTGTGGAAAAAGAAAAATTAAAGCCTAGGCTATGGGAAACATGAGTTGATAATAACGTGACACCGCTATGGAAACCTGTAGGGGAAAGTGGACTTAAAAGTGCCATCACTAGTGTGACAAGAGGTTGTCAACACTAGGGAATATGGATCTCTGCTCGGGGGAGAGCTTTGAGAAGAAGCTCATGGTTGGGAGGAAAACTAGTCTTTACAAATTGGTATATTGCATGTTGAGATTTTATATTTAATGACCTATGTTTTCGTAAGGGTTTAGAGTAGCATCTTGTCTAAGCTAATAGACAGAATTTTACCTTGCAAATAAGGAATCTATGTTATGTTAATGGTCTATGCATGATTAATAATATCTACAGTATTAGTAAATGTGTATTGTATATTGTCCTACTTGTGTATTGTACAATTTCATATATGTGTATTGTAGAGTGTTAATATTGTAATAAATATAATGTTAATACTGTAAAAAAACTAAGGTGTTGTTAGTGGATTCTATTACATTAGGTATAATTATCAACCCAAAGGATTATAGTTAGATAGTATTAATGTGTACTTCTTCATATAGGTATCAAAGAGAAATACATAAGAAAACATGTATCTAATGATTGAATGAGAGACGGAAAGTGGAAAGTACAAATACATTTAGGTGTAAATTATGGATAAATGAATGAGTTATTAGAAAAATAAGCAAATAAACCATTATTGAAAAGAATAGAGTTCTGGAGATACACACATAACATATGAAAGGATTCAAAACTGAGGAATTAATTACAACATGTGAATTTTAGATACAATTACATATATACATCCATCCTAAATAGGATGAAAAGAAAAAAAAGTAACTCAGAATTCTAATTATAAAATATATAAATTTTCTAAGTATAATAATCCTTCAAAATCCCTGAGGGATTTCACTTTCATAGGTATATGACTAAGTGAAAAAGAGGAAAAATTACATCAACTTAAATAACTTTCAAATGCAAAACATGGTGCAGACATATAAACTCTAATAACACCTATCTAGGCTATGTGCTAGAAGGACAGCCATGACGGAACAATATGCTACCGACCTGAGAAATAATATAGATGGTGATGCAGAAGCATTAGCTCTAGAGCTAAATTTTAATTTGTTTGATTAGACCTAAGGATTTTAAATTTTCACAGGGAGGGGTCAAGTTGTAAATATTGTAAACTTCTCTTCAAAAATGTTTAATTCTTATTAAAGCATTTGTAGGGAATATTCTAGTATAATTTTGTAAACATATCCATAGAAATGTTATATTTTTAGAGGATATTTGCTATTTGTATTCAAAGTTTAGATGAGTCATAAATTAGATATAGGAATAATTTTATTTTAATAGAGATTGTTACAATTATATAGGAGTCGATTGTGGGCACTAGATAAACCCTGCAATATAATATATATTCACTGTAAGTTTTGAGAAAAATATATAGAATAGGAAGTAGAAATTAAGCATAGACCAATTTAAATCAGGTCAAAGATAAAGGCCAAAAGTAGAGTAGAGAGGAGAAGCCCGAGAACCGAGAGGGTTCTATGTAGAGGACAGAAGGCCATTTAACGACGTATCAGGAAAAACAATATTGTAAGAAAGTTTTCTTATTTTGTATCTGTACATTTATTTAATTAATGAGCAAATCAAATTCATTGTGACATTGTGTCATTCCTTTTTCATACTGAGTAATCCGTAACTGGAAAGTATGGTTTCTGTGTGATAAACCATTGTGAATGAATTATAATTGAATGTATAATTATTTCTAAGTAATAAAAGACTTAATGGCTAGGTAGAATCTCTGTGATTCTGGTTCTATTAAAATAGCTGTGAATGAAGCTAATGCGAATGAATAAGTGCAGATCAAGTTTTGTGGTTTAAATTCCTGAAGCCTTATTCTCTCCTCCAAGAAATCGAAAGAAAATTTGAATGTACAGGTGTGTCATGAAATGTATATGTATTTGGTTAGATAATTTCCTGAGCTGCGCTAACAACATTGATAGTCTTTATCTGTTGAAACTATTACTATCACACTGCTTGATCTTGGTGGAATGAAACCGTCTTTTATACCAACTTTCTAGAAAAATCGATAACAAAAAGGGAATGGAAAAAAATTGTGCATTGAAATTGGAAGAACAACTAATTGGTTAATCATGGATGTGAGCGCAAGCATTGTGCAACCCAAATTGTGGAATGGATACCTAGTGGAATTGTTTTGTTGTCACAATTAGAATTTTGTAGTGAGAAATACATATCAAGTAACAAAACATATCCAAATGGCCTTTCGAGTGCATTCATTCCATAGGAGGCAAGAAATTTAATGTGGAACTAGAAACTCTATAATCATGCCACCATTAGATGCAGTAACCAAATCACAATGTAATATTATGCTCATTCTGGCAAGTCTCAGTGTGCCAAGCTTAGAAAGACACTGCCTCTACAAGCTTCGATGAAAAAGTTAGAGATTTTGTAGCAGAACGAATGTCCTTGAGAGGGATTGAATTTCAGAAAGAGTATCCTAGTGCTTTAAGGGTACTTAAGATGGAGAAATAGACATGTTAGATATTCTTGTGTGCAGCTGAGTAACAATCCGAAGTGGTTATATTTGCATCAAGTGACAATTTGTGGCTGATTTGGGATATCTAAGTTCGATAATTTTAATCTATAATTTCATTTAAGTTCGGATGTTTTATTTGATGAATATTTATGTAAGGGAATGAAATTTTTGATTCATAGCTCACACATTACATCTTTTATGATGAGTATTATTGCACTCCGGCACAAGAATTTTTCAGTGTGGTGAAACAGAGCACTATAAATGCTCGTTGTTTGCTACAAAATTGGTTAAGAAAATCTGTCATGGAAATTTGAAAGGTCTTTGGGTCGAGTTTGTCCCCATGACTCTGTGAATTAAGAATTGTTGCTATCTGTGTATAGAGAGGAGTAGCTGAATTCAAAAAGGTTTCATTGTTGTGGCAGCTTTGAGGAAGCTGAAGATGCTACACAAACCTTTGATGTGCTATGATGGTGTTGAGATCTACTTTGTATGGTTTGCAAAGAAAAGGTGATTTGGGCATTGGTGACCATATAGGTTGGCATCATTTTTCATATCAGAGCGAGGTTAAAACTCTTTTTAAGGTTAAATCTCTTTGAGGTTAAATATTAGAGGATTTTAAAGCCCTTTTGGTTAAAGCATAATGCAATTGTGATTGAAAAGAAGGAAGAGGAGATCAGGTTATTGAAATATTTCAAGTAGTAGGCATATAGAGGTAAATTATGGTAGAATATGGGAGTAAATGATACTCTTAAGGAGAAGTTGTAGAAGCACAAAGAAAGCACAATGATGGTTTTTTTCTTATGAATAATGGAGATCCATTCGAAATTTGAAGCGTGGAATCAGACTGCTTGCGAAATCATGCAGGTAGTATATTAACTCTGATTTCAGTTTTGAAGGTTAAAGAAAGATTGAAGATTGATAGTTCCAGCTAATGAAGTATCTCATCAAGAGAATATCAAGCCTAAAGAAGTAGTGATGAAGGAAGCTGGTAAGAGTTTCTGAAAGAAAGAATAGTGTGGCCAGAACCTAGTATTTCATTTGTGATTGAAATGCAAGAGGACAGTTGTGTTCTCAAAAGTGTAGATGATTTGAAGCCTAGAAGGAATAGAGGAGTGCTCAAAAGAAGGTTCCATAGAGGGGGCTAGTGTTACCAAAACATCAAGTACAGAGGAGATCTTGGTGAGGTAAATGTACAGGGACGACTTGCTATTGCAGAGGCTTAGTACAGTTCATAGTGAGTGAGAAAATCATAAATATGGAGAAAAAAATGACTAGTGATAGTTATTTCAGAGGTTCTAAGAGAGACCACAGCAGAAGAAAAGTGAAGAAAGAAGATTTAAAAGTAGATGACATATGGAAAATGAGTGATGAAGAATATGATAGAGAAAAGGCTGAGATAAGAATGCAACTTAATTTTTTGATGAAGTTGTTCAAAAGAAGTAAAGAGGACCAGAGGTATGGTTACATAATGAGAAAGAAGGTAAAATTGCACAAACTACAAGAGAGGAGAGAGCATCAGGTGAATATGAAATTAATAGATGAACTTAAAAATCTTGAACAGATAATAGATTTTCAATCGAGGATGGAAAAGCTCAAATCAGTGGAGCTACAACAAAATGAAGTTGCTGGAGAAGAAAAAATTTCGTTCGAACTTGAATATGGAGCAATGATGCTTGAATCATCAGTTGAGGCAACTGAGCCTTATGATTTTGAGATTAAAATTTGTGTATTTTTTTAGTTGATGTCAAAGAAGATCAAGAAGAGAGATAGAATTTGAGTTTTGAGATAATTAGATCTCATGAGGAAGCTAATACATAATTGGAGGAAAATATTGTTTTTTAGCATAATTCTTAAGTTGAAAATAGAGGAATTTTGGCTCACGATGATGACCAAAAGAAAGAAGAATTAGCAAAGGATGCCAAGTACTCAAATGCTATGCTTGAGGAAGTTGATATGAATACCATTGAATATTTTCCACGTCATGTAGAAGACTTGGAACAGAAAAAGGATTTTATGACAGAATCATCAAATACGACTATTGGGTCTTGTGGTTTTAAAACTAAAAAATTGTGTGTGATTGTACGTATTGCAGGTGATAGACACTCACTAGAAGCTGTCATAAAGATGAAGGGAGAAAAAGAAATGTACAAAGACATTTGAAAGAGGTAAGATCATAATTGTATTATGATGGAGGATGAGGCTATGTTATCTTATGATGATAGCCAAGGGAAATCACATGCAAAATAGGTTAGTAAATGGGAGAAAGAATTGGAGTTACTAGAGAATTGGTTGAGAGCACTAGTAGAGAAGAAAGAACCTGATGAATACTGCAAAGGATCTGCATCAAAGGAAATGTTGACAAAGGTAAAGAAGATTTCCTGTAATGTAATATTGTTGGGGTATGTGATAGTGCTAATTATGGGCTATGTGATAGTGTTAATTCTGTCATGGAAAAGTAGAGAATAATACATTCCAATGTCTTATATGTCTTTCAAGGATATGGAGAAGAAAAAGAAGGCAACAAGAGTTTTGAAACTCATACACAAGGGAAAGGACAGCAACATCAAAGTAATCTAGACAGAGAGATAGAAAATTTTATGAAGCTTATGAACAATACACATAAGGAAAGAAGTTGCATAAAGAGAAGACAAACAGTTAGTTGTATGAGAGGCTGGAATGTGACAAATATTGAAGGAAAATTCAATGGAGTGTTACAAATGAAGGTATGGAAACTAGGAGCAGTAAGAAAAGAAAACAAAATACATGGACAATAGTTGAAAGATGCAAAGAGATCACTAAGGAATAAAGTATGGGATCCAGGAGGACAATGATTGGAAACACATGATCTAGAGATCATGATTTCTTTTTACTTTGGGATTCTGATGTATGAGAATTAGCTCTCGAGTTAAATTTTAATTTGTTTGATCAGACCTAAGGTTTTTAAATTTTCCCAAGGAGGGGTAAAGTTGTAAATATTTTAAAATTATCTTCCAAAATGTTTAATTCTTAGAAAAGCATAGGTAGGGAATATTCTACTTGGTTTATGTAAAGATATCCATAGAAAAATGGGATATTTTGAGAGGATATTTTCTATTTATATTCAAATATTAGATAAATCATAAATAGAAGGTAGGAAGGATTTTATTTTGTAGAGATTTTTACAAGTCTATAGGAGTCGATTGTGAGGGCTGGATAGGCTCTGGAATGTAATATATATTCATTGTAGGTTTCGAGAGAAATATATAGAGTAGGAAGTAGAAGGTAAGCAGAGACCAATTTAAATAAGGTCAAAGAGAGAGACTAAAAGTAGAGTATAGAGGAGAAGCCCAAGAACAAAGAGGGTTCTGTGTGGAGGAGAGAAGGCCATGTAATCATGTATAGGGAAAAACCATATTGTAAACATGCTTTTTTATTTTGTATCTGTACATTTATTTAATTAATGAGGAAATCGAATTCATTGTGACTGTGTGTCATTCCTTTTTTATGTTGAGTGATCCGTAACTGGAAAATATGGTTTATGTGTGATAAACCATTGTGAATGAATTGTAATTGAATGTATAAGTCTTTCTGAGTGATAAAGGGCTTAATGGCCAGGTAGAATTTGTGGGATTCTAGTTATGTTAAAATAGTTATGAATGAAGCTAATGGGAATGAATAAGTTCAGATAAAATTTTGTGGTTTAAAATCCTGTAGCATTATTCTCTCCTCCGAGAAATCGAAAGAATATTTGAATGTATAGGAGCGGGATGAAATTTATATGTCTTTGGTTAGATAATTTTCTGAGTTGCGCTAACATTGTTGACATTATTTATCTGTTGAAACCGTTGCTATTACACTACTTGATCTTGGTGGAACGAAACTGTATTTTCCACCAACTTTCTAGAAAAAAATAATAACAAAAAGGGAATGAAAAATACATTGTGTGCTAAAATTGGAAGAATGACTAATTGGTGAATTGTGGATGTGAGTGCAAGCATTGTGCAACCTGAATTATGGAATAGATTCATAGTGGCACTATTCTCTTGCCACAGTCAAAATGTTGTAGTGAGAAATGATGCTCAAGCAACAAACCATATCCAAATGGCCTTTCAAATGCATTCATTCCATAGGAGGCAAGAAATTGAATGTGGCGTTGGCAAGTCTTCAGGTATGCCATCGTTGAATGTAGTAATCAAATCACAATTTAACTATATGCTCATTCTAGCAAGTCTCTGTGTGCCAAGCACAGAAATACACTGCTTCTACAAGCTTCTATGAGAAAGTTAGAGATTTTGTAGAATAACAAATGGCCTTGAGAGGGATCGAATTTTAGAAAGAGTAGCCTAGTGCTTTAAGGCTATTGAATATGGAGAAATAGACTTGTTAGAGATTATCATGTGCAGTAGAATAACAACCAAAATTGGTTATATCTGCAACAAGTGACAACCTGTAGATGATTTTGGATATCCGAGTTCCGTAATTTTAATCTTTAATTTCATTTAAGTTAGGTTATTTTATTTGATGAATATTCCTGTAACGGAATGGAATTGTTGATTCAAATCTTACAAACCGCATCCATTATGGTGATTATTATTGCATTATGGCACAAGAACGTTTCGTTGTGGTTAAACATAACACTAGACATGCTCGTTGATTGGTACATAATTGGTTAAGAAAATTTGTTGTGGAAAGGTGAAAGTTATTTGGGTCAAGTTTGTCCCTGTTACTCAGTGAATTAAGAATCATTGATATCTGCATATAGAGAGGAGTAGATAAATTCAAATAGGTTTCATTGCTGCGAAAAATTTGAATAAGCTGAAGATGATACGCAAACCTTTGATGTGCTACAATGGAATTGAGATATACTTTGTATGGCTTGCAAATAAAATGTGATTTGGGTGTTAGTGGCCATATAGGATGGCATCATATGTTAAGCATCGGCAGTGAGGGAAAAAGTAGTGTCATGCAGACCAATGAAAAAAACTCACATAGCATACCTGCAAAAGAATAATGAATGTGAGAGTTAGGGAAAATCAAGTAGAATAATTAATAAAAAACATTACTGTGGAAAATATAGGAATATGTCTTACCTGAGTACGTTGGTTGCCCTTGATTGGTTCATTTGTGCATAAAAATCACAAAATTTTGTAATTAATGTGGTCCTTCAAAATTTACATACAAAAATAATAAACAAGGAAATAAACAATAACCTGATGTATTGAAACTAACCTGAATGTGTCAATAGGTTGTCTTCACCTTTGACAGATTTCTGGATTTGAGCTAACAATAAAAATGGGTAGAAACAAACCATATTAAACTCAAATCTATAATGAGAAACAATAGATACGGTAAGAATTATAATACAAAATTTAATACACATCAATAATTTAAAAAATGAATAGACTGAGAAGCAAAGGGGTTGTGCCAAACCTCAATGTGAAATCAATTATGCATTAAGAGACTACGTGAATACCTTAAGGGGAAGAACCCCGATAGAGTTTACACATTCTTCTTGAGTCGTGGGGAGGGAAAAAATAACCTAGAAATTATTACGCAATTGACATCCACAATACAGGGAGGCAAAAATCCATTTTTCTATATAACTCTATGAAAAACTATAAGAGATATATTTAGAAGTAAATGAAATTATGGGTGATGCGTTAGCCCAAAATGGTATGAATAGTATATAAGTAAACTACAATCCTATTGACTATAACCAGATGAAATCAAATAAATGAGCGAAATATGAACATATATAACTTATTAAATTATATGAGAAAAAGCTAATGTTGTCTATGGAATGAAATTGTAAAATAAAAATAGAAAAATTAAATTGAGAACCAAGGATAGTCCTTATGCTATCCTACAATTACTATTCAAATTAAATTAAATCAACACCTACAGGATGAGGAGGTTACCCTACATCATATTATTATAATAAGACATATAAATTAACAGTGTATGGGTAGGACAGATAAATACCACATACATTATGGGTTAAAAAAAATTATAACTAAATGTATTATGTAATTATTCAAATTCGAAATAGAATCAATGATCCGGATTTATGCAGGAACGCAACAGAATAAACATATAAACATAAATACAGAGATGCAGCGGAAATAACACGTCATTTCATTAATATCAAAGAACTGAAATTTGCTTACAGACAGAATGGAAATAAAACTAGCTAGGGCGCTGGTAGCTATCTCTGAGAAGAGATGTGGCGGCTACAGGCCTCTGAACTGTGTTACAATGAGGCTCGAGGGCCTATTTATCATTTAGAAACAATGGGAAATCCTAAACGGCCAAAACCCTAACCCTAGGAGATGAAGCGCCAAAACTATGGGCCCCGTTTGGGTAAATTGGTGTTTCAACTTCCCAGGGGCGTAACTTTGGCATACGATCTCCGTTTGACGCGTACCATACCTCGTTAGAAAGATCTATCCGAGGAATACAAATTTGGAATGAGCAACATAGGTCCATGGACCCATGTTGCTCTCCGTTTTCCCAAAAAACGTCGTTTAGGGCCTCAAAACGGCTCCGGAAGTTTAGGACCCGAAAAACTGCTAAAAATAGTAAACTGTGCCGAAACTGAAAAACTGAAATAGACAATGGTGGAGCCCCGAGTGGAATAGGCGGGTGACCACCAATATCCACCTGGATCATTCCTCCCCCCTTAGGAAGCAATGGTCCCCATTGCGTTAAGTTCCTCCATGAGATGAGGAAATTTCTGTTGAACTTGGTCCCTAGTGAACCACTTTCCTTGGTGCAGGAGTTGGCCAGCTTTGACAACCCGATATAGTTGGATCTTCTGCTGGCGAGTGTTCTTGATTTGCATGTCCATGATGTAATCTGTGGTGGCCTGTTCCATGCAGTCTGGATTTAACTCGATTGGTGTGAGTTGTTCTGCAATGTTTGAGGTGTCCAGTAGAGGTGGGAAGTAAGGACGAAGGCGATCCACATTGAAGACTGGGTGCAGACCAAGGAATGGTGGAATACTGAGCTCGAATGCATTGTTCCCTATGGCCTTGGTGATGGTGTATGGCCCGTATCGGAGCGGGCGAAGCTTGCGGTGGGGTCCAGTGAGGCGCTCCTTCTGCAAATGTAGCCATACTTTGTCGCCCACCTGGAAGTTGTGTGGCACCCGGTGTTGATCATGGCGTTGCTTGTAATTGGCATTGGCTCTGTCCAATATATCATGAACCTGTTGGCGGATGTGTTGAATGCGCTCGATGAAGCTACTTGCTTTGTCAACTTCAGACTGGACATGAGCTGAATTGGCCTGAGCAGTTGCAAATGGCATGGCTACGTCAATGGGACATAGTGGCTGGAATCCCAAGCCCACCTGAAAGGGGCTATGGCCGATTGAACTGTGGAGAGCCCGATTATAACTATGTTGTGCATAAGGGAGGCTCTCGTCCCATGTGCGTGGATGCTTTGAATTGTACATGCGCAGAATGTGTACAATCATTCTGTTGACGACCTCTGTCTGGCCATCTGTTTGGGGATGGAAAGCTGTGGACTTGGTGAGCTTGGTATCCAACATCGACCAAAGGCTGGACCAAAATGTGCTGAGGAACCTGCTATCCCGATCTGATATGATAGACTGTGGGATCCCAAAGTGCACCCACACTCGTTCAAAGAAGAGCTTAGCAGTGGCTTCTGCTGTGATATTCTTCTTGCAGGCCACCATAATGGCCATCTTCGAGAATCTGTCGACGACCACAAAAACACAGTCATTTCCCTGCTTAGTAGAAGGCAGGCCCGACATGTAATCCATGGAGATGGATTCCCAAGGTCGACTAGGGGTAGGTAGAGGAGTGTATAGGCCTTGCTTCTTGATGGTCGGTTTGGCAATGGCACAAGCAGTGCAGGATCTGATGTGCTTCTCGACATCCTTTCGAAGGTTCGGCCAATAGAAATACTTCTGTAGTATTGCTACTGTTTTCTCGACCCCGAAATGCCCAGCGACTCGACTGTAGTGTGATTCCCATATCATCTTGGCACGCTCGCTTGAAGGAACACAAAAGTGTCCCAGGTGACATAAAAGTGCATCTTGGAGGTGAAAATTTGGAACTTGCGTGCCCCCCAAGAGTGCCTTGTAAGTGTGGCCGAATTCTGGGTCACTCTCATAGAGAAGCGGCCAATCAGAAGTCTCGTGCCCACAAGAGTTGAGCACGGTGGTGAGCGCCACGATCGGTGGCCGGCTGAGGCAGTCTGCAACATTATTGGTGCTACCCTTCTTGTACTTGATGTTCAAATGAAACTGTTGCAGATATGTGGACCACTTCTGATGGCGATCATTCTGCAACTTCCCTTGTGTCTGTATGAACTGCAGGGGCCGGTGGTCTGTGTGGATGATTGTTTCCTTCCCCAAAATGTAATGCTTCCATTGTCGACGGGCTTGCACAATGGAATACATTTCTTTGTCATAAGTGGGATACTTGCGAACTGTCTCAGACAATGTCTCACTGTGATATGCCACTGGATGTCCCTGTTGAGTAAGAACTGCCCCAATAGCATAGTCAGAGGCATCCGTCTCGATCTCAAATGGGCATTGCAAGTACGGTAAAGAGGGCGAACGCGGGGCGGAAACGGGTTATTTTCAGTTCTGTGAACGCCTTCTGTTGAGGTTCCGACCAAAAAAAATTTTCTCTCGCTCCTCCCTTGGTGACTTGACTCAAGGGCCAAGTGATATGAGAGAATCCCAACACGAACCTCCGATAGAAATTAGCGAGACCCAGAAAGCTGCGAAGCTCTGTTATAGTGGTTGGGGCTGGCCAATCCCGAATGACTTGGATCTTGGCTGGATCCACATGCACCCCCCTTTCATCAATAATGTATCCCAGATATTGAACCTGGGTCATGCCAAAAGTGCACTTCTCCAAATTGGCACACAACTTGTGTTGCCGCGGTGTTTGGAGGACTTGTCGGATGTGGTGAAGGTGCTCTTCCCAAGTCTGGCTGAAGATCAGAATGTCATCCAAGTACACCACTACAAATGAGTTGGTGAATGGCCGCAAGATGTCATCCATCATCCTCATGAAGGTGGCGGGAGCATTCGTCAACCCGAAAGGCATGAACAACCATTCGAAAAGGCCTTCCTTGGCTTTGAAGGCAGTCTTCCACACATCGGAGGGTTCAATTGGTACCTGGTGATACCCAGACTTCAGGTCGATCTTGCTGAAATATTTTGCACCTTTGAGTTGGTCCGAAGGTCATCAATACGCTAGCGCATGTACCCTGTCGGACGGGGGGCCTGCCGGGGGCTTGTTTAGCGATAGTCAATACGAGTCTCCAAGTCCCATCCTTCTTCTGTGCCAACACGATCGGGCTCCACGGTGATGAACTTGGTCGATGTGACCTTTCTGCAACAGCTCCTGAATCTGCCTCTTGATTCCATCATTCTCTAGAACAGAGCGCCGATAGATTGGTCCATTAGGTAGCGGCGCACCTGGGGTCAGATCAATCGGGTGCTTGACCTGACAGTGCAGAGGAACCCCTGTGGGTGAGGTGAATATGTCCCCGTACTCCTCCACAACCTTATCCATTTGTTGTTGTTGTGCGGAGGAGCCCTGTCTGGAGGTCGTGGCCACAGTCTTCTTCTTGCCCTGGGGGCGGATCATCAGGAAAACGAATTTCCTGGTTTGGGAAATGAGCTTACTGCATTGTTTTGCAGTAACCAAAGAGATAGCGACAGGAGGTGGTACCTCTGGTATCCTGTACAACTTATTTCCCAAAGTAACAATAACAGCGTGAGGTCGAGACTCATACACAGCATGACGCTTCCACAAGTATGGTTGTCCTAATAATACATCAGAAACATCAATAGGAGCAACGTCACATAATAGCTCATCCGTGAAGGGCTTGATGCTATAGGGAAGGCGACACTGCTGGCTGACGCAGAGATCTCGTCCTTAGTGAAGCCACCCGATGGTGTATGGATGTGGGTGAGGTGTGGTCGGCAAGCCCAACCGCTTCACGGTGTCTGCTGAAATGAGGTTCTTTTGGCTCCCATTGTCGACAACGAACTGTACCGGGGAGCCCTTTACCCACATCTGGGAGTGGAAGAGACGTTCCTCCTCCTCTGGATCTTTCGGTTCCTCCTTTTGGATCCTTGCAGTGGCAACAGTGGCGTTGGGCTCTGCATCAATAATCTGTTTCCCTTTTTCATTCGCCTTTTCAGGTTCTGATTCGGAGTCAAAGCATGCATCTGACTTAGAAGCCCTCATCTTGGCCACTAGCGACTGCTTGGCCCGACACTCACTTGTGTTGTGAGTGGAGCTCTTTTGGAACTCACACCACCTTCCCATGTCCTTCTTTTGCTTTGCGGTGCTGTTCTTTTCTTGTGGCTTCGATTAGTTGTCTTTAGCCGCCATGCCTTGGCTCAATCCTTTGTTCTGTGGCTTGGAAGCACCTTTCCCTTGCTTTTGATTCGCAGATCCAAAGTCTCGCTTCTTCTGCTTGAATTTCTGCTCAATCTTGGTAGCATACCGGTATTCCGTACCAAGCGAGGAGATGTCAAGGAACTCCATTTCCTCCTAAATGTATTTGTGCAGACAGCTGCGATACTTTAGCACCAGATGTTTCTCTGAATCTTTGATACCCAACTTTGTGCGCAGGGTATGGAACAGATTCGTCAGCTCATGCACATCTTGATCCCTTTGTTGTCGCAGCGTGGTCCATTGTATGTACTTGTCCTCATAGCCCCCCACGGGATAGTACTGTTCCTTGACGGCGTCTCGGAAAGAATTCCAAGTTGGTACGGCCGAGAACAGAGAGGGTTCTGTCTGGTCCTTGTTCTCACAGTAGGTTTCCCACCAGTCCTTAACATGGGGGGGTAGCTTTGAGGAGTGCAAAAATAATCTTCTCCCGGTCTGAAAAGTCATGAACCGAGAAATATCCTTCTAACAGATTCAACCATCTATCTACGGCATCTGCGTCTATTTGACCCTCAAATATGGGAATGTCAAAATTACTTGTACCTTAAAAGGAGTCGCGCCTCCAGAGTGGCTGCTGGATGCAGATGTGCCACCGGTGGGTAGCCGTTGAAGGATCTGAGCAAAGTTATCCATCATCACGTTCCTTTGTCTTTCGAGGGCCTCCTCGAGCAATATTTTGATAGGATCTCCTGCTCCCTCATCTTTCTTTTCGTCCCCCATGGGCGTCCGTCGAGGTTTGCGAGGATGATCTTGCAAAGGTTCCACCAGATCGAGCCCTAGCTCCTTATACCCCGACCTCGTTGGGGACATGCAAAGAAGGATCGAGAAAAAGCAGACCGCTCTGATACCACTGATCCGGATTTATGCGGGAACGCAACAGAATAAACATATAAACATAAATACAGAGATGCAGCGGAAATAACACTTCATTTCATTAATATCAAAGAACTGAAATTTGCTTACAGACAGAATGGAAATAAAACTAGCTAGGGCGCTGGTAGCTATCTCTGAGAAGAGATGTGGCGGCTACAGGCCTCTGAACTGAGTTAAAATGAGGCTCGAGGGCCTATTTATTATTTAGAAACAATGGGAAATCCTAAACAGCCAAAACCCTAACCCTAGGAGATGAAGCGCCAAAACTATGGGCCCCTTTGCCGGTAAGGGGTTAAGTGAGTACAAGCACCGAGGCGTAACTTTGGCATACGATCTCCGTTTGACGCGTACCATACCTCGTTAGAAAGATATGTCAAGGGCAAATTTGAATCGGCGCAACATCGGTCCATGGACCCCATGTTGCTCTCCGTTTTCCCAAAAAACGTCGTTTAGGGCCTCAAAACGGCTCCGGAAGTTTAGGACCCGAAAAACTGGTAAAAATAGTAAACTGTGCTGAAACTGAAAAACTGAAATAGACAATGGTGGAGCCCCAAGTGGAATAGGCGGGTGACCACCAATATCCACCTGGATCAATCAAAGAAATTATAAAATATTTTTAAAATGCACAGAAGTCATATGAGTAAAGGAGAGAAATATGAAACGCTCTCATGAAGATTTATCATTCTATGTATGTTGTGTAAAGAAATCAATAGCGCCATCAAAAAACCCAGAACTATTATAATAAGAGAATCACAATTCCATGAGGAACTTAAACAAATCAATAAACCAGCAAGCTAATAAACAAAGGACTGGAAGGGGACAGAGCTACGCTGACCCAACCCATACTAATTGCATGATTAAACGTAGAACCTAAAGAGTAATTCTCTTGAAAGGTCAACATATACTTATAAAAAATATTAGAACCTATTCATGGTTGAGTGGCTATATATTTTTCATTATATACAGCCACTCCTCAATGTATATATTCATATGCCTCCTTAATCAATTCATTAAGTATTTTTGGTGGAGGTATTATATACATCCACTCAACCATGTGTATATTCATATGCCTCCTTAATCAATTCATTAAGTATTTTTGGTGGAGATACCTCCTAGCCTGACAATGGTTAATGTTTAACCCATTAAGTTGGATATATTGAATTATAGAGCTCCTTTTTAATCCCAAATACATATCCAGTCATGGGTAACTTGGTACTAATTTAATATCTTCTGGGGAGTTAGGAAGTTAGTTGCCCCTAACAGTTATGTCGAATAAGTGGTCCTTACACAACATTCTGTATACTTAAAGTATTATCATGAATTTTGTACTATCTAATGTTTATCTTCACATCTAACTTACAGACACAACATTCTAGTTCACACAGTAAAAATACAATTTTTTCTTTGATGAACCCTCTTACATGTCAATGTGTCTCCTACATGCTCAGAATATAACAACCAGGAACATGGCTACAAAAAAATTTACAATCAAGTGTACAAATCTAACTTTATCCACACATAGAAACATTAGTTAGCATAGATCCTTGGTGTTCCATATACTTTTCTTGAATTCTTACAACTCCAAAGGTAGTGGTAACCCATGAAATCTATACTATCAATATAGGATGATTTGTTATGCATAGTTACTCATATAGGACCCTAGTTTTTGCAAAATATTTTCTTGCATATATAAATAAATTTTTTATTATGTTTTGTGATGGTAGTATTTAATTCCATGTGTGTATAAGGAAACATAGATATACTTGAAATTATCAATATAAAAGTTATTTATACGACATACACATGGATATATATATATATATATAGATACTTGGGGAAATAACCAGGAACTGAACACGTTCCTCACAATAAAAATAATTGCATCATCAAAAAAATATAAACATGCCTTCCGTAGCCATTCAATCAAATACTAAGTTCGTACCTCAAAATAGTGAATTCTAAAAGAAGAAAATATAGGGCTTCTACATGCAGGATAGTAAATCACTGCAGGTTCCTATTCATGTAGGTGTAAAGTTATATGTTGAACGAAGTCGAAAGGCACAAGAAGAGGAAGAGGACATGTCTGATGTTCCATATGAAAGTGAATTTTTTAGCTGAATGTATGGACTGGTATGTACTAGAGAAGACATTGCACATGGAGTGGGAACAAGGTTGGAATTTGAATTCCTCATTACCCTTCAAACGATACCTTTTTTTTACATTTTGGGTTTTTATGATTCTTTTCATGAAACATTATGCTTAAAAGTTTTCCCTTCAACCCTAATGTTTGGGAATAAGTTAATCATTCACCAATAAAGATTTAATTAAAAAAAATACCCTTTTATGCTAAATATTTTCACATATTTATCATAAGACAAAAAAACAACATGACCATAACACAAAAATTACTTATCCAATCATGAATTTTATTTTACTCACTTATTGGCAGGATCGAGGGCTCCCAAACCATCTAGATTCCACTTATCATTTCTTCTGCAAAAAATAATATACAAAAACCATGCTCAGATATAGAAATATATTTTATTCACCCTCGGGTTGCCGTTATTACAATCAATCTACTCATATTTGACTATTCCCAATTTGAATTTTTATCAAAGCATTTAAATGTTGCAATTTCTGTAAAAATGAATGGAATATTACTACATAATTATCATAAATGTAGATAAGGTCATATTTTAGCAATATACCTTTTTTATGTTGGGTTTATTTTCTTACATAAAATGTATATTTAAAACTATCATCATATTAACATTCTTAATACTTGCTTACGTGAGCTAACGTTCTTCCTGTGAAAAGTGGAAGAGGGGATCCACTGAGCGAGTAAATTTGTGCTACCATCTTCCTCAACCTATTCATCGGTTCCTTCAAGAGGTTATTTTCCATGGAGTGCTATGTAGGTTTATAAATTTAAATATTTCAAAATCATGCACTACTATTTAGAGAAGAAATGTTCCATGAGCTCTGAGAAGCTTCCATGTAACCATCCTATCAAGAATTAAATTTGAATTAGAACTAGAATTTGGAATTGGAATAGTGCTTACAATAGTATATAGGTAGGATTGGTTTGTTGGTTGTTTCAATTTTGTTCAGAGAGTTTCTCAACAACATTCTCCTTGTTTTAAATCTGCTGGATCTTATCAACACTATTTATGTGGCTTGTAATTTGGTTTCGAGTGTGATATAAAAATAACTTTGCGTGCACTACATTTTTTCCTCAAAATTCTTATTTTGTATCGAATCCAATATGGGTTTGACTCCATCAAGGGAGGGCCCAAGATGCTGGAAGAATTTTTGAAGAATTAATTGTTACTTTGTACATAGGTTAGCCAGTGATGGGTTACTGAGTAAGGATATATATCTTTGCGTGTGAAATATCATTGTCAGTATTTGAAAAAGGTAAGAGCCGCAAAAAAATATTGTGTGACTATTCCTTTCAGTATCTTCTTTTGTGTGGAAGAGGTCAACCCCGTGTGGAGCATGTATTAAACTATTTCCATAATAATGTCTAAATTTTTTACTCAAAACATCCTTGAGAGAAAGCACGTAAACTACACCACAAAGGGGGAATCATTGATTGTATAGGATGAAGTGGCTGGATGAATGATTGAACAAGCGACATATTGATAGAAATGAGATTTTTTATAATTATTAGGATGCAAACCTGTCATCATTTCTAATGTGGATGGAACTGCACTTGTTTTACATTTGAGGATCAAATAAGACTAGTTGATCAGAAATTCATTTTCTTCGTTATAATAGTTATATTCAGAAATTCAACATCAATGTTTTCCATCAATTTTTTTTATTTATTTGTGTTGGTTGTTATTTCATGAAGAGATGGATGTAATCCATGAATATACAAGCAACCTATTTTCTATTCAATTTATAATTTTTCAATGCATTTTGGGTAATAAACAAGAGGTAGTGGGGGTTTAGACGAATTTGCTCTGCTAGGGTTTCGCGTTTCCTCTGTTAGGATCTGCCGCCGCCCCTGGCTCTGAGCCGTCCAACTCTGCAACCGTCTGCACTTCTTCGACTGCCGCTCTGCATATGTGTGAGTTGAGGAAGGTCTTCACTCAATGACGGGCCCCACGGGGGGGGGGCACTCTGTCTTCCCCCTCAGGACTTAATCTTTCTGCTAATGCAGGAACTTCAGTGTCAAATGCTCTGGATCCGCAGGCTTCGAATGTTCAGGACAAAAGGACACAGGACCAACCAAAAAGCACAAACGACAAAACTACAGAAGAACATGAGGGGAAAGCAGTTCAAAACGACATCCCTACAGTGAAGTCGGCGACCTGCAAACCTATAGCAACGGAAAGACCGAAAATAGAGCTCCCAAGCCACAGAATAAATGGACGCATACAGTTCATGAAAGACCACGCGCTCATTGGAAAATTTATAGGAATCTGGCCAACAGAAAAGGTTCTGCAAAGCTGGATAATGGCAAAATGGAAACCAAAAGGAGACATCACCCTCCAGCTTGGAGCTAAGGGATTCTTCACGGTGATTTTCATCTGCATTGAGGATCGAAACAGGGTACTCGACGGAGGACCCTACTTCCTCAACTCAGCGGGTCTTTATCTGAGAGACTGGGTGGAGAGGTTCAATCCTGATAACGAAGACCTAAGCTGGGCACCAGTCTGGATCCGTTTGTACTCGCTACCGCTGGAGTACTGGGATGAAGAATCCCTGCAGGACATTGGAAGCGGACTCGGAGAGTTTATAAAAATAGCGGAGGAAACAAAGATGAGACGATACACGTCGTACGCCCGCATCTGCGTCTACATGCGTCTGGACCAAGCTCTTCCTGACTCGGTAAGCATCTTTCACGATGACTATGAATGGATTCAACCCCTAGATTTTGAGCATGTTCCATTCCGATGCCGTAGATGCCACCTCCATGGCCACCTATACAGAGACTGCCCGCTCAATGCATCCTCAAAGAATAAGGATGGCCCTGCCGCGTCTTCTCCTGATGGTTTCACGAAGGTGACAAATCGTAGAAGAGCCAACAAAAAGACTCCTCAAGGAAAAAAACCAACCTCTACTGTCAACCCCGCTCCCCCCTCCAGCAACAGCTTCGAAGTCCTCAACACCATCCCGGAACAAACGCCTCAAGCGGAAGCCACCTCTACCCCTGCAGACAGCACCACCATCCCCATCATTTCTGAGGCATCTAAATCAAAGCCTCTGGCTGAAAATATACAGTTCGGATTAGTGGAAGATCCCTTCAACACTGGAGAAGGGAAGACTATTGGCATGGAAGTGGACGGTCATCCGGATCATCTGGAGGCAGGTAGCAGTCAAGTTCAGATTATGGATGGAGAGCCAGAAAGCATAAATCTGGAAGGACTTGACTTATTAGAGCTTGAAAGAGCATGCAGGAAAAAAGAATTTGATAAGATACAAGCACATCAACTAGAAACACTGGAGGTGATTATAGCAAGAGCCTTCCAACAGAAAGAGCTAGGGATCCAACCAGGCAGCAAATGGGATGGTAACACTATCCAGAAAGACTCCAAGAAAAGAGGACGGAAAACAGATCTGGAAAGAACCATTACAGTTGGCAAAATTTTGGTTGATTCCGGAAGATATGCTAAGTTGACTAAGTTCTATAAGCCCCTCCCAAATAGTGAACCATGAAGCTCACATCATGGAACACAAGGGGACTCAACTGTCATGGGAAACACAGGATGATAAAGAACATGCTAAAGCAGGAGAAACCACAAATTTTCTTCATGCAAGAAACAAAATGTAACAGCAGTGCAATTGGAAACATTCTTTCCAAAGCTTGGCCCGAATGTCATACAGTAGCGGTTGATGCTCAGGGAGCCTCAGGGGGACTCGCAATTGCCTGGAACCCTCAAACCATTTCCCTTACAGACTTTCATGCCTCTCACCATCTTATTCAGGCTACTTTTCATATTGTGGGAACCAATATTCATGGCCATCTCACCAACGTCTACTTTCCTCAGGACGCGATGAGTAAATCAGCTCTGTTAAACACAATAGCAAGTCTCAACCAGAATAGGATACACCCCCTGTGGCTCATTGGAGGCGACTTCAATATGATCACTAAGATGGAGGACAAGAGGGGAGGAAGACACAAATTGGAAATAGAAAGTAGCTTGTTTAAAGATTTCATACAAAACCAACAGTTAATAGATATGCAATTCTGCAATGGCTCATTCACATGGAGCAATCGTCGCACAGGCAGACAGCACATTGCCTCCAAGCTGGACAGATTCCTAATCTCAGACAACGCAATTCACATCGGGGGTGATCTCTCTGCTGCTATCCTCCCTCTACAGGGTTCTGACCATTGGCCAATCTCTCTTCAATGGCTAAGAATGGGTCAAACTTCACGTCGCCCCTTCAGATTTGAAGCCTTTTGGCTAAATCATCATGCGTTCAAGGACCTCATCACCTCAACATGGAAAAACTTTGTCTCGCCTGAAGGGTCGGAAATGTACAAATTCCAACAAAAACTAAAACACCTGAAAGGGCAAATCAAGCTATGGAACCATTCCACTTTCGGTAATATCTTCCAAGCTCAGCGGCAGCTTCACCAAGAGATGGCCACCCTCCAGCAACAAATTATTTTAGAAGGATACACAGATCAACACCTGGAAAAAGAACAACAGCTCCAAATGCAGATGGAGGAAAGAGCTAAGCAGGAGGAAATCCTATGGAGGCAGAAATCACGCATACGATGGTTGAAAGAGGGAGAAAAAAAAACTAAGTTTTTCCACAGATCAACCATTCAAAGACGCATGAATAACAACATCACATTCATCAAGAATACAGAAGGAGAGAAAGTGGAAGAACATGAGCAGATAGAACAGGTTCTCCTCAATCATTTCCAAGCAATGCATCAAGAACCCCAGCAGGACAGAGCACAGGCCATTGAAAAGATAACTAAGAATATCCCTAAGCTAATTACTGAAGAGCATAATCAACTCCTGCTCCGACCTGTTGATCACTTGGAGGTTGACACGGCAGTTCATCAACTCAAAGAAGGGAAGGCTCCGGGACCAGATGGCTTCACCACCACTTTCTTCCACAAATTCTGGGATCTGATAAGGGAAGAAGTCTGGAGGGTTGTTGAAGAATCACGCTCAATGCATTGGCTCCTCCCATCGCTGAATGCAACCTTTATTGCTTTAATACCAAAAGAGGAGGATTCTTGCACTCCGGACAAATTCCGACCTATAGCTTTATGCAACATAATATACAAGATCATATCCAAAGTTATAGCAAACAGACTCAAACCGCTCTTGCCTCTTCTCATCTCGCAGGAGCAAGCTGGATATGTGGAAGGACGGCAAATTCTGGATGGCATCATCCTTACGCATGAAGTCATACACTCCCTGAAAACGACTAAACAAGCAGGTATGATGCTCAAGATTGACCTATCTAAAGCTTTTGATAGATTAAGTTGGACATACATCCAGAAAATGTTATTTGCATTTGGTTTCTCTCCAACTTGGATTAGATGGGTTCATAATCTTATCTCTTCTGCTTTTTTCTCCATTTTAATCAACGGAATCCCCTCTCGTCCTTTCTCTCCCACAATAGGCATCAGACAAGGGGACCCCTTGTCTCCCTTCCTCTTTGTTTTAATGGCAGAAGGCCTGGGACGCCACCTCAAAAATGCCCTCCATTCCCAACATCTTCATGGCCTCTCTGTTCACCATTCCCCTGCTATCACACACCAACAATTCGTTGATGACAATATGGTCTTTGGCTATCCTTCGGTGCAGGAAGCCACTCGACTCAAAGCCCTTCTGCTCGACTTCTCTGATGCTTCAGGAGCATGCATAAATATTGCTAAATCCCAGATTTTCTTCTTCAACACACCTCCCTTCACTCAAAAAGCTATTGCCCGTATCCTCAGCTTTTCCATTGCCTCTTTACCTTCGAAATACCTTGGTGCGCCCCTCATAGACTCAGCCTTAAAACATTATGTTGAGTCCCGAATTTGCCTCTTTTCCATACACTTTTCCATATCTTTTTCACTCACCTAAACCTCCAAAATTGTCAATATCATGTGCAAAAGGGTATCTAACATAGTTTTTAATTATGTTTGTGTGTTTTATATTTGATTTAGATTTTGTTCATACAGCTGCGGAAACTTGTCACTTTCCGCAGCTGCTGCAACTTTCCGCAGCTATTTTGTGGAAATCTATGCTACAGGTGTCTACGAAGGAAACGAGCCACATGGGCGAGCTAGGAATGACAAGGACATGGTTCGTGTCCTATTGGTTCAAGTAAATTCGTCGAAAAGCCGCGGTCAAAGCCATCCACGTGGAAGTCAACTATGGAGTTCTATGTCGGCTGGACTCTGTTTCGTGGCATATAAACATCCATACGGCCGTTTCTAAGCTTGCGGAGGTTAATTGACATCTGTGCAAAGTTCTGGAGTTGAATTCAAGCGCCACCTTCCATAGATCCGTTTTCCAACATGGCCATACTCCTATATCCGTGGCCTTAGTGGTCTACGTGCTGGCTGCTATCATAAACTTCAGGAGACAGTTACAGTTTATTGCTTTATATAGGGCGTTTGCATACGCACGTAGAGTTAGTTGATAGTTGTTAGTTGATCATAGCTGTTGAGTTGATGTGCGTACTCTGTTATGTAGTGATTACGCTGCCTTGAGCCGTAATACTACCAGTCTGTAATGAACTGCTTCTTAATGTGAAAAGACTCTGTTTTCAATTTAATTCGTGTTGAGGATCGTACCAGAGATGTGTAGAGGGCCCCTGCTCAGCCGAGGTTCTGTGTATTAATGTATATATATTTCATTTCATTTCTTTTAAAATTCATTGTATTATAATCCATTACATGTTCATATTTCATAGTTGCTTCATTTCTATTCATACATTTTTATAATTTCCATTGCATTCTTGTCTTTCATGTTTTTATGATTGTTAAATCACTGATCAGTTTTCTTGTGCAGGTTTTAGGTAGACAGCCCGGGGCATTTTCATAGTATTTTAGCTAATGATATGAGACTGACATTATTCTGCTGCTAGTTTCCTTTTCATAGCATTTGTTTAACTTCAGTCTTGCTTTGTACATTTCAGTTTTGTTTATCTGATTCAGTAGTTAAATTTAAATATATTAAGCTACTCAGAGTGTCTTCGGTTACCTCCGAAAGCCACAGCTGGACTGATGGTGAGGGGCTGCATGATGAAATGTGTAGTTTAGTATTAGTTTCCTTTCTGTAAAATTAGATATATTAAGCTGCTCATAGCGTCTTCAGTTACCTCCGAAAACCACAGCTGGACTGATGGTGAGGGGCTGCATGATGAAATGTGTAGTTTAGTATTAGTTCATTTTCTGCAAATTTAGATATATTAAATCATGTATGACATCTTCAGTTGCCTCCGAAAGCCACAGCTGGACTGATGGTGAGGGATTGAATTATGTGTGTATGGTTTAGTATTAGTTTACTTTCTGCAAATTAAATAATCAGTTACACAAGTTGTTTATGATTACTTCCGCAAGTCATAGCTGGTCTAATGATGAAGGGTCGGAAAATGAATTGATGTAATCTGATTTAGATTTATTTCATTGCAATTTTGAATTTCCATAAGCGTAGTTTCTTTTGTGTTCAGTTGGCAGCAAGAATAGTTTAGTTTTCATGTTCACTAGTTTCTTGTTTTGATTCACTAGATTAGCAGCACTTTTCATTTCAGCAGTACACTTTTACTTTCTTTTGTCATTGTAATTTCAATTTTCTTTTAAAGTTTCGAGATTGGTAAATCATTATAGGGGATATCACTTCCTTGAATAAATATAACCAAGCTTGTTTTTCACTTTAGAATTTCCATTTTACCTTAGAAAGACCACAAACGACAAAAAGTTAAGAAAGAGGTTATCTTGCACATATTGTGCGCCACACTTCATCAGCTTACGATTCCCGGATTGACAATTAAATGCAGCAATTTAGGAAACACTAAATTGACCAAACATTTTGGCGCCGTTGCCGGGGAAGTGTAACTAGGTAGCCAATTTCTTAAAAAAAAACATAAAATCATAAAAGAAGGGAAAACTTGATAACTTCTTGAAGTATGCTCTCCTCTTGCACCTAGTGTGATCTGGAGGATCAGAAAAGAGATTTATTGGTTTAGTAATTTCTTAAGTATGCTCTCTTCTTGCACCTAGTGTGATCTGGAAGATCAGAAAGAGAATTATTAGCCCAACTTTTTAAAAAATATAAAAAAAATGACATGCATAGAGCAAGAGATTCTAGGGGAAGGTTTATAGCTAAAGCCAAGAGTTCGATTTTCACAACCCCATCTTCTTCAAGGCATAGACCAGATTCACCACCATCTACCCCTAGCCTTAAGATATTTGGAAGTCAAAGAACATCTGAATTAGAGGATTCTCCTATACCACCTACTAAAACCCACTTAGAAAACAAAGAAACTTTCTCTCATCCTTCCTTGGTAGAAGAACTAGAGGACTATAAGGACTCTAAAGAAACTATCATGGCGGAGGAAGTAATAAATAGAGGTGGAGGTAGAGGAGGAGGAGATAATGAAGATAACAATGGTGAAGGAAATAACGGTAGAAATAGGGACAATTTTCTTGGATTCCCTATAGTTGATGAGGAAACTCATGCAACAATGAAAAATATCTCACCATCTATTCTCCCTAACTTTTATGGATTGCGAAGTGAGGATCCTGAAACATTTCTGTTTGAGTTTGTAGTTGTGTGCCGAACTTATGACTATATGGAAGATTCTCAAAAACTCAAACTGTTTCCTTCAACATTGAAGGGATCTGCTTTGAAATGGTTCATGGGATTAGCCACTCAATCTATCAGGACTTGGAATGATATGAAACAAACATTTTTGGATAGATACTTGGACTATTGTATGCCCACCAATCACAAGGATGAGGTATTCAAAATGATGCAAAAAGAAGATGAAAATTTGGAAGACCTAATTGAAAGATTTCAATACAACTTGAAAAGAGCAAAGATGAGCAACTTAGATAATGAAACCTTGAAAGCCCTCCTATTAAAAGCCATTAGAGATGAATGGATAAACATTTTAAACATGATGGGGAAAGGAGACATTTCTCAACTCCCATTTCATGATATAACAGAACTATGTATCCAATTCTCAAGGGGAAGATCTAAAACTGGAAAAGGGCCTAGAGATTCTTCTCTTATTAGGGCTAACAAATCTGCAACTGGATCAGTAAGTAGGGCAGAGATTGGTAATATGCTTGATGAGTTTAAAACTGATATCTTAGGGGGTCTTAGTGAACAACTAGACACCCTTAAAATCCAAAACAAGCAGAAAGCAGAAATAGATGCTTTAGCCATCTTTTGTCCGAAATGTAGAAATAAACATGCTTTAAGGGAATGTCCCTTGGATGCAAAAGTTGTAGAAACATGTATGATTTGCTCAGAAAATCATGAGATCAAGGATTGTCCTTCAATCCCTAGACTCAAAGCTGTTTTTCAAGAAGATCCAAATTCAATAGAATCTCTCTGTTTTGTCGCATGGAGACCTTGGCAGGGACAACAATCTCAAGGGTTTAATAACCCTATGAATCTTCAAACCCCACCAAATTGGACTCCTTGGCAACAATCTTGGCCCCAACATCAAAATTCATATCAGCCATGGGTACAAGGGATGAAAAATCCTTATGGGAGATTTGCTCAATTTTATCAATATCCTCCATCTTTTCAAAATCAACAAGCTCCACAATTTCCAAGCCAAAATCCACAACTTTCATTGCCATTTCCACAACAACAATCTTCTCAACAAAATACAAATCCTCAACTCATGCTCCCATACCAACAGAAGACAAATCAACTTCCAGCTCAGCCATTGCCAAATCCTAACAATAAGAATCCTAAAACTACTTATATGGTAGAAGGACAACAATTTCCTACCTATATGATTGTTCCTCTCAACGATGTACAACTCAGATCTGGTAGAGTTTTAGAAAAACCTTTTATAGATATTCAAGAGCAAGATACCTCTGAGGAGGACTCTCTTCAAGTCAATAAGGGTTCTGAGGAAGAATCTCTTCAAAATTCAAAAATTCAAAAAGAAAAAGAAAAGTTAACATCCACAACTCCTATAGTTGAGCAACCTGTATCTTCATCTACACCTCCTTTCCGGAAAGACTACAAATTGATAAGGGGGTGGAAAAACAAATCTTGTTGCCTAACTATGACTTTCTAGATGAATTGAAGAATGTTTGTATCAAGATTCCATTGCTACAAGCCATTCGAGAAATTCCTATTCTAGAAAAAACCATAAAGGAGTTGAGTTTCAAAAGACCAGGAAGAAAGCTAAAGGACACAAGAAGAATCCACCTGGTAGGAAAGATTGCAGACATTATGATGGGAAAAATTGCCATGCGGAAATATGTAGATCCAGGAAGTCCAATTGTCAAGACACATATAAATGGGATAGAAATTCCAAACACATTGATTGACTTAGGGGCTGCTATCAACATTATGAGTAGACGGACTATGGAACAGTTAAAACTTCCTAACCTTCTTTTTACACCTACTTTATTGCAACTTGCAGATCGATCGGTTATTAAACCAGATGGTGTATTAGAAGATATTTCGGTCTCCTTAGATTCTTGGGAATATCCAGTAGACTTTATGATTTTGACTCCCAAAAGTAATCTAGGAGGACATCCAATTATCTTAGGAAGACCTTGGCTGGCCACAGCTGATGCTTTTATTAGTTTTAGATCTGGAGACATGTACATTTACAATGGTAATTTGACAAAGAAATTCAATTTGTATCCTCCTGCAAGAGAAATTACAGAAATAGGAGACAATGAATGGGTCGATGATGAGAACACTATACAACCTGTCTTTACCATTTCTGAAATTAGTGAGGATAGTCAAATTCTGAACACATTAGAAAATTTGGAAAAAGTTCTCATAAGATGTAAAGAAACAAACCTTTCATTAAGCCATGAAAAATGCTTTATGATGTTTACTGAAGGGATTGTTTTAGGACATCATATTTCAGGAGATGGAATTAAGGTTGATAGATCAAAAGTTGAAGTCATCTCCAAGTTGCCTATTCCAAATTGTCAAAGAGATGTTAGAAGTTTTCTAGGATTTACTGGTTACTATAGAATATTTATAGAAAACTTCACTAAAATAGCATCTCCACTCTTCAAGTTTCTTACAAAAGACTGTGAATTTAAATGGGATCCTGATTGTCAATCAGCTTTTGAAACTTTGAAAACAAGAATATCTGAAGCACCTATCTTGAGAGGACCAAATTGGAAACTCCCTTTTCATATTTCTACGGATGCTTCAGATACAGCTCTAGGAGCTGTGTTGGGTCAAAAAGATTTAGTTCCTTATGCCATTTATTACACCGGTAAAAATTTGACTCCCACGGAGTTGAACTATACTGTGACTGAAAAAGAGTTTTTAGCTGTTGTTCATGCAATTAATAAGTTTAGACATTACATAACAGGCTATGAAACTTTTATTCATACTGACCATTCTGCAATTAGATATTTAATGAACAAACCTGTTACTAATGGCAGAGTGACAAGATGGCTTTTACTTTTGCAAAAATTCAATATTACTGTGTTGGATAGACCAGGAAAACAGAATACAGTAGCTGATTTCTTGTCTAGAATTCAAAATACTAAAGAAGATTCTCCTGTAGAAGATAAGTTTCCTGATGAATATTTGTTTGCAGTAACTATTAAGACCCCTTGGTATGCAGATATTGCTAACTATTTGGTTACGGGGAAACTACCTTCACATTTATTTCCAAGAGAAAAACGAAAAATTATTCAGGAGAGTTCAAGATATTCATGGATTTCTAACGAATTGTTTAAAACAGGGCCAGATCTTGTGATCAGAAGATGTGTCGGGGAAGATGAAATGCCTGATATTCTTAAGGCATGTCATGATGAACCATGCGGCGGACACTTTGCGGACAAAAGGACGGCCTATAAAATCCTTTCCTTGGGATATTATTGGCCTTCTCTCTTTAAAGATGCAAAACAATATGTCAAAAGGTGTGATAGCTGCCAAAGAGTAGGGAAACCTACCCTTTCAAATGAAATGCCACTGCAAACACAGGTACTCATTGAACCCTTTGAAAAATGGGCTTTAGATTTCATTGGACCAATTAATCCACCATCGAAGCAAAAGAAGTATATATTGGTTTGCACTGATTATGTTACTAAATGGGTAGAAGCTAAAGCATTAGTATCTGCTACTGAAAATTCAATTGTTCATTTTCTTTATGAGGATATTTTTACTCGCTTTGGTGTTCCAAGAGAAATTGTGACAGATCAAGGAAGCCAATTCACATCCAACCTGGTGGAGAAGCTGATGGAAGAATACAAAATCAAGCACAGAAGATCTACTCCTTACGATCCGCAAGCAAATGGTCAAGTGGAGTCTACAAACAAAGTTCTCGAAAGTATCATCACCAAAACTGTTCATCTACACAGAAGAGATTGGGCGGAAAGGCTTCCTGAAGCCTTGTGGGCCTACAGAACTACATGGAGAAATACAACAGGACATTCTCCCTATGAACTTGTTTATGGGAAAGAAGTCTTGCTCCCCATTGAGTTCCAAGTCAAGACCTTCAAGATAGCAGTTTAGTTGGGGATGGACTTATCAGAAGCCCAAAAGCATAGAATAGAGCAGTTGAATGAGCTAGATGAGATCAGACAAGAAGCAATTCTAAGAACTGATCTAGTTCAATATCAAAGAACTAAATGGCATGACAAATATATCAAAGAGAAGAAGTTTCAAGAAGGAGATTGGGCATTGTTATTTGACTCCAGGTTTAAAGATTTTCAAGGGAAATTTCAGACTCATTGGCTTGGGCCATATGAGATTGACAAGATCTTTAGCAATGGAGCTGTAAGAATCAAGACCATTGATGAGTTTCAAACTCCTCTTATTGTGAATGGCCATAGATTGAAAGTTTATCTTAAGCCACTCTCTAAAGAGGATTTTGTCAAGTTGTTTCAAGAAAGTTCTGCAATCAGGCTGGTACAGAAGAATTCTTCTTCTCCACCAGCCTAGCTTTTGTTTTTCAAGTTAAAAAAAAAAAGAAAAAAAAAGAAAAAAAGAAAAAAAAGAAAAGAAAAAAAAAATGGTATAAGCCTGAAAACCAATCATTGATTGGCAGTCTTATACAGAAAATATGGGGTGAAAATCAGGGACACCTGACACTCTATATTTTCCAAAAAAAATCTGTTTTTCATTTCATTTCATCTCACCACCCACTCCATTTCATTTCACTTCATTTCATTTCATTTCACTTCATTACACTTCATTCCACTTCATTTCATCCATTCCATCAATAAAAATCTTTTTATGGCCATTTCCACCTGGTCATTTGTCATTTGTTCATTTCTATTTCAGCCAAGTAATAGTTGTGTCAGTTTCCGCAGCTGACATCTGTTTCCGCAGCTGACTCCAGTTTCCGCAGCCAGAAGCAGATTCCGCAGCTACTACTACTCTATTTTCAAAAAGAATGTACAGTTAGTTGTTATTTTCATAAATTATGAAATAAAATGCAGGAGAGGATCAATGGGACATTCAAGACACTAATGAAGATCAATCAGTTGAAGACCAAGGGCAAAAGCAAGGATTCCAAAGGTATGAATAAAGTTTATTTCAAATAGTATCAAAAAAACACATTTTTATGTAATTTTAAACTATGAGCTCTACCCATAACGCGCAATGATTATATTGACAGTCCGTAACCTTCACGATCTCTATGTTATCCTCTTGCATTTATTCACAAACGGTTTCATTATTGAAATTCCAACTCTCACTCATGTTCAAATATCCCACCGTAGATAATGATACGTATTTGAGTTGACAAAGGACTCTTACAAGCCGCATAACTTCATAATCATTGATTGAAACGTGTTCATATTTATGACACAGCCACCAAAAATTCAAAATGCGGCCAAATGCATTATACTTTGTTAACCTCTTTGTCGTTTCTCTGTCGTGTTTACAAAACCCCACTCTACTCATTCTCACTCTCTGTTTCATTCCATTCCGTTCCTTTTGCTCACTCTCATTCCCGTATATCCACCCACAGTCTTATTCCATTCTGTTTATGGTGCTCATTTCCGTTTTGTGATAACATCCCCACAGTATTGTGCTAGATTCTGTGTATTTCATCGTTCCATTTCCGCTTAAACTCTCACAAAGGCAAGCCTGTGAAGCACAGAGAAGTAAAATGGGAAAATTATTAAGGGCAGAGCCGGAAGGACATAAATTTATAGAGGGATTTCCACAAGCAAAAGAGATGTTGAGGAAAGCTAAATGGCTGCGTTTTATTCAGAAATTCAGGGGTTACCACAGAGAAGTTACCAAAGCGTTTGCAAGATGATTTGATGGCTCGGAAGCAGAAGTGGGAGACCTCAAGTTTTTAGTCAATGAAGCATCAATAGCAGCAGCCACAGAGCTTCTTCAGGAAGGAGAACGTTGGTTCAAAAACAAAAGTATCAGTGATGAGGCATGGAGAACAATCCTCCGAAATCAAGGTATGGATATCACTGTTTTCAAAAGAGAAATCCCTGTGCATGCAATAAAAGATGAATGGGCCACTTTACTACTCATTGTTCAGAAATTTATCACATGTGAAGGCCGTTTTGGCTCCATGTACATGTATCATACTAGGCTATTGATGAATTTTCTTGAAAACCAAACTCTCAATCTTCCTTATTTCCTATTCAATAGCTTGAAGAAAATGGCTGTCACTGTGCAAAAACACCTAGGAGATGTAGAGCCTCATTTATATCATCACGGGTTTATAAAAATTCTGATTGAAAAGGAGCTAAAAGAAAGAAAAGATACATGGGAACAATTCCTAGTTAGAAACTTCTTTGAAGAACCTCAGGAAATTCCTGAAGGTAATCCAATTAGAAGGAGTAGAAGAAAGAAAATGGATGTTGAAAGCCAAGTTGCTCCTACACAGGAAGTTCCCGCAGCTAGCACAGCAAAAAGAAGTAGAAGGAAAAGAACAGTAGATGAAATCCAAGATACTTCTACTATTACTATGAAGAAAAATGATAGGGAAGAGAGATTGGTAAAAAGGAAGAAGAAGGAAATCAAAACTAAGAAGCCAATAATACCAAAAGGGAAAGAAATTATTGAGGCTGTCCATAAAACTCCTTCTTCTGAAGAAGAAGATCACCAAATTCTATCTGAAAGATTAATTTTTCTTCAAAAACAGTCATCTCTATCCAAGAAGGCAAAAACAGGAAAAACAGAACAAAAGGGTAGTATACCACAGCATGTGAGGAGAAGCAGCAGGCTTAAGGGAAAACTGAGAAAAACACAAATTAAAGGTCCTCATTTCATTGATTTGGGTGAGGAGACATCTGAACAGTCTCCAACTGACCATAGTCCATTTCAGTCAGTTAGTGAACCTGACTCCTTTCACTCCCAATCAGACAATGAGCGTACTCCATCTTATTCTCAGCAAAATATTGATGAAAGTTCTCCTCAACCAAATTTTGAACATAATTCTCCCTTGCAGCATTTTGAGGACATCCCAATGAAAAAGACACCGGAAGTAGACCCCAAACAGCAGGAGGTGTATGATTATATAGAATCCTTGGAGAAGGCAGCCACAGGCCCAAGTACCTCTTCTATTTAGCCTCATACATTGCAGGATGATTTGGTTCAGTCATTAAAACAGGAGATTTTTGAGCTTGAGCTTTTGAATCGGCATATCAAAAATGAAAATGAAACACTCAAAGAGCAAGGCAAACTGGACAAGATTATCCATGACAATACTATGTTACATTTGGGTATCTGGAAAAAGAAAAATAAGAAGCTAAAAAGGAAATGCCAAAAATTGAGCAGAGCACTTGTGAATATCAAATTCAGGTGCCTCATGAAGAAACCCAGAATGATGGCAGTACCAAAGAAGAAGAGAAGGGGGTTAGATGTGCTGGCTGAAGTATCAAGGCACATGAATTGAACAAAGAGTATCAAAATTTTGGTTGCATGAGGACATGCAACACCTTCACGGTGGGGGTATGTTGAGTCCCGAATTTGCCTCTTTTCCATACACTTTTCCATATCTTTTTCACTCACCTAAACCTCCAAAATTGTCAATATCATGTGCAAAAGGGTATCTAACATGGTTTTTAATTATGTTTTTGTGTTTTCTATTTGATTTAGGTTTTGTTCATACAGCTGCGGAAACTTGTCACTTTCCGCAGCTGCTGCAACTTTCCGCAGCTATTTTGTGGAAATCGATGTTACAGGTGTCTACGAAGGAAATGAGCCACATGGGCAGGCTAGGAATGACAAGGACATGGTTCGTGTCCTATTGGTTCAAGTAAATTCGTCAAAGAAAGCCGCGGTCAAAGCCATCCACGTGGAAGTCAACTATGGAGTTCTATGTCAGCTGGACTCTGTTTCGTGGCATATAAACATCCATACGGCCGTTTCTAAGCTTGCGGAGGTTAATTGACATCTGTGCAAAGTTCTGGAGTTGAATTCAAGTGCCCACCTTCCATAGATCCGTTTTCCAACATGGCCATACTCCTATATCCGTGGCCTTAGTGGTCTACGTGCTGGCTGCTATCATAAACTTCAGGAGACAGTTACAGTTTATTGCTTTATATAGAGCGTTTGCATACGCACGTAGGGTTAGTTGTTGAGTTGTTAGTTGATCACCATTGTTGAGTTGATGTGCGTGTACTCTGTTATGTGGTAATTACGACGCAGCAGGCGGTAATACTACCGATGCCTTGACCAGGCACTTCTTAATGTGAAAAGACTCCTGCAATTTTCAATTTGGTCGTGTTGAGGATCGTACCGGAGAAATTTGTGTAGGGCCTATCGTAGGGGTTACGTATTAATGTATATATATTTCATTTCATTTCTTTTAAAAGTCATTGTATCATAATCCATTACATGTTCATATTTCATAGTTACTTCATTTCTGTTCATACATTTTTATAATTTCCATTGCATTCTTGTCTTTCATGTTTTTATGATTGTTAAATCACTGATCAGTTTTCTTGTGCAGGTTTTAGGTAGACAGCCCGGGGCATTTTCATAGTATTTTAGCTAATGATATGAAACTGACATTATTTTGCTGCTAGTTTCCTTTTTCATAGCTTTTGTTTAACTTCAGTCTTGTTTTGTTCATTTCAGTTTTGTTTATCTGATTCAGTAGTTAAATTTAAATATATTAAGCTACTCATAGTGTCTTCGGTTACCTCCGAAAGCCACAGCTGGACTGATGGTGAGGGGCTGCATGATGAAATGTGTAGTTTAGTATTAGTTTCCTTTCTGAAAAATTAGATATATTAAGCTGCTCATAGCGTCTTCGGTTACCTCCGAAAGCCACAGCTGGACTGATGGTGAGGGGCTGCATGATGAAATGTGTAGTTTAGTATTAGTTCCTTTTCTGCAAATTTAGATATATTAAATCATGTATGACATCTTCAGTTGCCTCCGAAAGCCACAGCTGGACTGATGGCGAGGGATTGAATTATGAGTGTATGGTTTAGTATTAGTTTACTTTCTGCAAATTAAATAATCAGTTACACAAGTTGTTTATGATTACTTCCGCAAGTCATAGCTGGTCTAATGATGAAGGGTCATAAAATGAATTGATGTAATCTGATTTAGATTTATTTTGTTGCAATTTTGAATTTCCATAAGCGTAGTTTCTTTTGTGTTCAGTTGGCAGCAAGAATAGTTTGGTTTTTATGTTCACTAGTTTCCTGTTTTGATTCATTAGATTAGCAGCACCTTTTCATTTCAGCAATACACTTTTACTTTCTTTCAAGTCTTGTCATTGTAATTTCAATTTGCTTTTAAAGTTTCAAGATTGGTAAATAATTATAGGGGATATCACTTCCTTGAACAAATATAACCAAACTTGTTTTTCATTTTAGAATTTCCATTTCACCTTAGAAAGACCAAAAACGACAAAAAGTTAAGAAAGAGGTTATCTTGCACATATTGTGCGCCGCACTTCATCAGCTTACGATTCCCGGATTGACAATTAAATGCAGCAATTTAGGAAACACTAAATTGACCAAACACATTCCTCTTGGCGAGATCTTCTAGACAAAATCGATGCTCGCCTCTCATCCTGGACCTACAGAACTCTCAACACTGCTAGTCGAGTCATTCTCATAAAATCTGTGCTACAAGCCCTGCCTCTGTACCTCTTCTCTATCTTGGCTGCTCCCAAGTGGGTTCTAAAACGAATCAAAACTCTACAAAGGAAATTCTTATGGGGATCCAAGGATTCTCATAACAAATGGGCTCTTGTCAAATGGTCTCTGGTTTGCAAGCCTAAGGTGCAAGGAGGATTAGGATTAAGAGATCCGGCCCACAGCAATGAGATTATGGGAGTGAAAATCTGGTGGAATTGGCTAAAGTCCCCTAGCAAACCTTGGGCAACTATCTGGACTGCAAAATATGCTAACCACAGACCTCCGGAGGAACTAATACGGCTCACACCCATGGAGAAAGGTTCTCTTATCTGGATGGCAGCAAAACAACACTTTCTATTGATCCAGAAGCACAGCTTCTGGGAACTGAGAAATGGGAAAAATGCAAGATTCTGGACAGATGCTTGGGATCAATTCCCAAAGATTACTAACACTTACAGCCCCCCCCAGGACCGGATTGGGAAAGACAGCAAACAGAAACGGTTCACCAATATTGGGAAGCTAATGAAATACAGGGATATCGACAATGGAAATTGGCGGAGCACATTGTGGATCACATTGAGGAACAGGATCAGGCAGCTCTAAATGCAGAACTCAAACGCCGAAGTACCAGAGTCTCTCCACATCAGGATATATTAAGATGGGGTTACATGCCCAGAGGTACATTCTCCTCACAAGAAGCTTACAGATTAATAACTCATGACCCCGGATCCAAGGATCCTATATGGGATAAAATATGGAAACCCTGGATATGGCCAAAAGTCTCAGTTTTCTTATGGCTTCTCGGGCATCAAAAAATTCTTACATGGGATAACCTTATCAAAAAAGGCTTTCAAGGCCCATCAATCTGTCTCAATTGTAGGGCCCATGAAGAAACGCAGAGACATTTACTGAATGAATGCCCTTTAGCAAGACAATTATGGGAAAAAGCCAGCTTTCGATGCCAACGCAGTTGCAGACCCTCTGAAGATCTCACCAAGACCATTAGAGACTGGCATCAGCACCCCTACAACAGTGATATCCTCAACCACCTTTGGAGCCTTATCCCGGGGCTTCTTCTATGGTCCATCTGGAAGGAGCGCAATAAGCGAATTTTCAGAGACCAAATCACACCTCTGGAAGCTATATGGCAAACCTTCTATCACAACTTAGAAGAATCCCTCAACTTGCGCTCATGGGATGCAAATGATCTCCCCACCACGGCCAAGGAAAATTCAATCTGGGACAATTGGGGATTTAACCTTCACTATTCTGAGCCAAGAAGTAAAACACCTCAAGTTGATAAAAGCAAGAGAATATGGATTCCCCCTCAGGAGCACACCTTCAAACTCAATTTTGATGGAGCTTCCAAAGGTAATCCAGGCAAAGCTGGGTACGGAGGCATTATCAGAGACCACAAAGGCACTCCCTCAGTCATATATATGGGCCAGATCGGTTGGGACACAAACAATTCGGCTGAACTTGAAGGTCTCCATCAGGGTCTGATTCTATCTCAACAATTAAACCTTCTTCCCCTGGAGATTGAAGGGGATTCTCAAATCCTCATTAACATGGCCCAAAAGCTTCTCAACGGAGTACCTACACAGAAAATTGCCCAAAGTTGGAGATTGGAAACACGCTTGCAAAACATTGAGGATTGGATCCTCAGAAACAGGGCTATCACTTTCAAACATACAAGAAGAGAAGGGAACAAGGTGGCCGATCTTCTAGCAAATGCTGGAGTTGACAGTGAACACTACCTTATCACAGGCACACCTGAGATTTTTCAAAATGAGGAACAAAGACAAGAATACTACTCACTGCTCCACAGTGAAGCAGAAAACCCGGATGCGGGTGATTAACATAGGAACCAAGTGGGAGCCATGCGGCATTAAGGTTTGCAGCTGGCCTCATCGCATGGCAAACGTCTGGCGACTGTACTCAGGCGTGAGACATTTAAGTCGAAACTTAATGAGCGCGATTCACAATTCTCCAAACGCAATTCGAGAGAATTCTATGCAGGGTAACAAAGATCTGGTCATTACTCAATCCATGGCGCAGTTAATTTGTTGGGACGGCAACAGCTTTGAGGCATTTGATTTCAGAATGGAGAGTGAGCATGCTAATAGCAGCTTCCCTCGGCCTTCTGTTGTGTATTGTTCGCCCACCGTGAGGCACTCCTCCGAGCGAACCGTCACTGGCAAGCGCACCAAACTTCATGGTTACATTGTCCTGGGCGACAATGTTCATTTCTCCATTGCATGTAATTGTATGCATCAGTCCGGGATTTGGCTTGAGAACCTGCTCAGCATCCCCATAGCTCCCACGCGCTCTCACTCCACCAACGCTCAGCTTGGTTCTCAGCATTCCCCAAGCTTTTCTGCTACGATTGACAGTATGCCTCGTTTAAGGCACATAATGAGATGCCGTCGGGGTCCTTCTAGGAGAGTTTACAGGCGCTCCTCCCCGTCTTCTAGTACCTCGGCTGCGGATTTTACTGGCTCGGCCAGCACTTCTCACGTTGCTCGTGGGTGTATTCTAAGGTCTGAGAGCTGGAACACGATAGGCCAGAATGCTCCGGCTCACTCTCAAACCCGGCATTTTGTGTTTCAAAGTGCTTTGAATCGCCCATGTATTACAGCCACTGTCACCATGGTTTTCCGAGAGTCCCCATATGATGATGGGAGGGCTGGTCTTGGGGTGCAGATTGATGAAGAGCGGGTTGGTCTTGATGGGCAGCATGATGAAGAAATGCCCGCACGGAACAGAGCCAGCACCGAGGATGTTGATGGACAGGGCATTGGCATGAATATGGATATCGAGATGGTACAGGAAGAGCAGCAGAATGCAATTCAAGACCGGGGTAATGCAAACGCTCCGCACCAGCAACATCCGGGCGATGGACTGCGCACCCCTGCTGCTAACAAGATCATTCACTCAACTGCGGACCTCTACAATTCTGATGGAGAACCAGATGAGTTTTGGTGCAGAGTCGAGGAAGAGGAACCGGATGAGTGATCTTGCTCAGTCCCAGGTTTTTGTTTTTTTGCTATGGCACTGTCTTAAGTTTGCAATTTGTCACTGTATGGTTCTAGACTTAAACATTGCCCCTGTGTGGGTCTTTTTGATGGAACTTGATTTGCACTGGTTTCCCTCAACGGGCAGTGCCAAGTTTTTGACTTTCTGCTCTACAGGCCTACTCAGGCCTTGTTCTGGTTTACTCCTGATGTACATATCGGTTACTGATTATCAATAGATTAAACTTATTTAGAAAAATAAAAATAAACAAGAGGTAGTGAGATTCAATATTGAAAGCCTAACTTGTCTGCATGAGAAATTTCACAAACCTAGTCGCAAATAAAATCAAAGAGTAAATTCGACACTAACTTTGATAGAAACTTTTCTCCAACATGCACTAAGCAGCCTATGGGTGGAGGCATGGACTATAATTCAACATAGGAGGACCCACAAAGATCCATAGATGGCATGAGGGAGAGAAAAAATCCTTAAGGAAGTGTCTCTACATAAATTTATATATCGAACTGAATGGTTTGTCACATGATCGCTTCGTTGGGAAGTCGTTCCCAACCAATGCCATCGATGATAGCATTGAAGTGGAAAATAAGGAGAGGAGGAGATGTAGTATTGTGTTCGAGTGTTGAAGTAAATCTTGATCATAGGTTTACTGCTAGCATTGTTCATGGAAGCCCTTCTTTTCCTTTGGAGTTTATATAATAAACATATTAATTATGGTCAATTTAATATGGAAGTGTGAACTTATTAAAATTGACCACTTTAACAATTAAACTTTGTGAAGAAATTCCAAGATGAAGATTGATTTGATATTTACTCAGATGACATCAGATACATTCAAGAATTTGTTTATGTAATATTTAATTAGTTTTAATTATGTATGTAAAAAGTGTAGAACCAATTAAATTAACAAAGTAGTATAATTAAATTAATGGTTCTCTATGTTCTTCGGTGTCAGGAGAACATATCACTAATTTTGTTGTAAGAATCTGTGATACATTGATGGATCTTGTTGTGCTTCAGGATTCAATAGCATCAATTAAAAGTTACTTTATGAGGTCCCTCTGTGTGAGAAAGCTCAGTTTCATAATTTTCTGTGGGATACACTTAGTACCTAGAAAACTCATCTATAAGACTATAAAAATATAGTTCAGTGCATTTTTATAGATGAGAGTTTCTCCATACGGTGGTCTAGTATTGAGATTGTCCTTTGAGTGATCGAGAAGTGTCAATTATAAAAAAAAATTCAATAATGGTTAGATGTGTTTATGTTTTAAATGCAGTTCAAGTGACAACTTGAAGATGAGGTGGTGAAGAGAGAGAGATGCTTGCGAGATTCCATAGTGGATGTGAGTGTTGATGAATAAAATTGAGACAAATGTGACTATATGTAATTTATGATTCTTATAATAATATTTGTAATGATGTAATGGAAGCACTAAATGGCGGACTTGAAATAATGCTTACAATAGTATATAGGTAGGATTGGTTTGTTGGTTGTTGGATTTTTGTTGAGAGATTTTCTCAACAATATTCTCCTTGTTTGGAATATGTTGGATCTCATGAACATTGTTTATGTGGCTTGTAATTTGTATTTAAGTGTGATATAAAAAAAAGTTCCTGTGCAATATGTATTTTTGAAAAAATTATTATTTTTGTTAGTTGAATGATAGTTGAAACACGGTGATAAGATAATGTGTTGCATCCATAATGTAAAATTCCTAAACATTAATGATCCCTGATTTACTTAATAACGACTCCACAATGTCATTTTTCTCTTGAACATCAACCACATGCATATTTTCTTCTACGTGTGCTTTTAGCATAGTTTGGGTATGTGGTTTGGATGAATATTTCATGCTCTTAAGATACTTATGACTATCAATAATTTGTAGCTGATTCTATCTCAAAATTCTATTATCTTTTGCCTACACCCTTGATTTATAATAATTTTACCCAATGAATCATGCATTCACTCTTCCAACTACCCAATGCTTTGAAAAATGATCACATAATAATTAATATTTTTTATAATTTTAAATGACTACATACCCAACCTTAATCACTTCATCGCATTTATTATTTATATTATAATTTTTTTCACCATTTAAATTTATATATATTTTTTTCACATTGCTACTTTATAAACACTATTAAACCAAAAATTGAAAATTCATGTTTCATGTGACAAAAACCAGAAGAGGAAAAAGCATGATGTATACGTTGAAACCCAGAAAAAATTTACGCTTTCCATTTTCTGCAATGCCTTTAGAAGGTATGAACAAATAAAATTGAAGATGTATTATCTTAAATTATTTAATTAATTGTGCTTGTACATAAGAGACATCCACTTGAATTAAAGCAGTACAATAATTATATAATTTTCGATGAAAGTCTAAATTTCTTTCAAGAGCTTCTTCATTTCCTTCGAATGTCATAAATTCACAAATTTAGAATTTTATTAATTCTGAACAATCTTTTCCTTCGTCACCTGTGTATAATTATTAGAGTGAAAATTAATTACATCCCACAATTTATTTTGTTTGAAAATAAACAAGTATCAGAATTCAGACACTAAATAATTTTCCTCATATATCATTTTAGATGATCGACCACATTTCTTTCCATGCTATAAGGAAAAGTACGGTATTTAGAAAAAATAATTTACAATATTAGGAAAACTATTGCACATGGGAAGAAAGAAAATAGAGGTTAAATCCTTATTAACATTAGGCTAAACTTGATTGATGTAAGTTTTTTCTAATTAAACATATTGATCTAATACATTAGTTAGTCGAACTTCAACTACTTTAATTCTTCAAAGCTAAAAATTCTCAAGTTTCAATAAGCTAAGTTTCCTGTTGATTTGATCAATCAACAATATTGTCACAACTAAGATGTTGTAAGAGAATATGGATACATTGCCAAATTTCGTCACTATCAACATCTGCCCTGATATGAAAGAGAATATGGTCTTTATTAATTATCTTAATAAGCCCCTTAGTTTCAATATCCTAAGCATATACTTTTGTACATATCAATATTTATTATGCGAAAGGCATTCTTCTTCTGAATAAGAATGTTCAATAAAACATTGTAATTAAATACATCATCCTTTTTTGTTATAAGTAATTCAAATTCAACTTAAAATTAGGGTGTAAAATAGTCATTTTGATATCAGTGAAATACATTCTCACATTGCAACTATGTAGCAAAATAATATGCAAGGAATTGGATTAAAAATAAGAAATGGAATGGAAAAAACTAGGAACTTCAACAGAGCACTCTGCAAATAGAAACACTTTTGCAAACACTAAGACAACATTTATTCAAGGAACAAAAAGAAACTGAGAAAAGGGAGAAGATAAATTAGACTGAGAAATACCTTAGGAAATCATATAGAGAAAATACACAGAAGAGATTTGCAAATGAGGAATAACAAAAGGTCCTTTAACATACTATTTTAACATGCTTCTATTAATTAAATTTTAATAGCATATACATACATACATACATACATACATAGATATATATATACATATACATATACATATACATATACATACATACATACATACATACATACATATATATATATATATATATATATATATATATATATATATATATATATATATATATATATATATATATATATATATATATATATATATATATATATATATATATATATATATATATATATGTATATATATATATATAGATATACCCATCTCATAAAACATTAAGCTCTCCAAGGAATTTCTTAGCTTACTCTCATTTTCAATATTTTATGTTGGTTGATTTTGTCATTATGGATAACTGCAATGAAATTATAATTATATCGATGACAAGTGCCTTTAGAGAGGATGGCATTGACGTTTTCCTAAAATTTCCGGCTATCAAAAATACATTTTTTTGTGCATTTCAAAACCCATCACAAGAAACAACAATTTAAAAGTTTTAAATGTAACATATGGTAAAAATGCCTTATGACGAGTATTTCACCTATCAAATTCCAACCCTAGGTGGGAGTATGGAGAAAGTTTCACTAAAAATGAGGAAAGGAGCATTGGACAACAATGAAGCGTATTTCTGGGTATTTTTGTGGCGCCAGTGATTATGGTTTGTGCTACCATGGAAGACCAAGGTCGGGCAGAGTTATGGACATCAATGGCTTTATTGACGCATATTGGTCTAGAGATCTAGATAGGAGAAGCCATACAAGTGGGTATGTGGCTTTTGAACAGAAGTTAGATGGATGAGAAAGTGATATTTTGTAGTGGCACTTTTAGCTATAGAGGGTGAATACATGGTAGCAACTCATGCAAGAAAATAAATAGTTTGGTTGCAAATATATTTGCGTTCAAGTATGGGGTTGGTACATCAAGCTATAAGGATCAACTCTATCAACCAAAGTGAAATTTTAATGGAAAAGACCCATGTTTATCATTTGAAGAAAAATAAAATTGATGTTCAATATCACTTTGTGAGGGATATGGTTGAAGACAAAAAGGGTTTTTTGGTAAAGGTGGACACATTAAAGAATGTTGCAAATGAATTTAAAAATTATGTGTGCACTGAGAAGTTTTCATGGTGTAGATAAATAATGAGCATTGTAGCTTGGGATCAATGACTTGTGTGCTCTTGTGGCTCCCTTCGTGGAAATAAAAAAGTAAGTGGGAGGATGTTAGGTATGTGTTATATTCTTTCCACGACTAGTTGTAGATGTTGTTACAATGCATCAAGCACAACATGAGGGAGGTAGCCTCCCTACAAGGGGACTTGCAGGGGGGAATAATCCTTCCTACACGAGGTCTAGGGAAATGCCCCAAAATTTCTCTTTTTATGTGGACCTAATAGTATTTTGGAAAACCTAAGGATATGGGGAGGACACAAATATGGTGGGCGAACCTACCCATCGTTTTGTGCATAGTTTTGAGCATGATGGTTTTTTCCCATGGTATTTTGTATATTTGATTAAGGGAACTATGGTTATGTTATAATCCATGGTTAATGGATTTGGGTTTTTGAAAGCTTTGTAACATATATAATGCATTGTAAAATTGAAAGGAATATAATTATAAATGAATCTGGTTTTCCTAGTTTGGGTTGGAGAAGAAAATATATGTCTATGTTTTATGTTCTCTCCATTGTCATTTTTATGTTTTAATAAATTATTTGTAGGTAACATCTCTACATGGTTAAAACCTATATCCATGTTCTTTATTATTTCTTCAAAAATATTTTTCCCCCCAGATTCTTAGCCTTCCATGATCCCTTTAATTTCCTATATACTCCAAGGAACACTTATGCTAATCCTTTTACATTCTTACTTACTCTTCAATCTTCATCATTATTCATTTCTCCCATACTTATCCATTTCCATTACCACAATAACATGAGCCTCCATGTTTTCTCATTCCACAATGCATGGGATTCATTTCCCAATATCTCTTAAACTTCATTATTGTCTATTTACATTAATGTAAAATTTTTCCCAGTCCCTTAGGGTTAGGTGTCAAGATTCACCCGCTTAATCTGAAGGCATATTGATGAGTGCAATAATCATTCTCAATTTTTCAAAGTTTTCTCTTTCAAGCGCTTTGGTGAAGATGTTTGCAATCTGCTCATTTTTGGAACAATGACATAGATGGATTTTTATGTCCTCAACATGATCTTAAATCAGATAGTATTTTATATTGATGTGCTTTGTTTGATCATGGAATTTTTGGTTCTTGGCCAACATTATTGCAGAAGTGTTATCGGTAATGAGTGGAGTTGAATACATTTATTTCATCTGCAAATCTTCCAGGATTTTCTTGAGCCACACAATTCCCTTTGTCACTTGAGCTTCTTCCACATATTTTGCCTCAGTTGTGGAATCTGCTGAAACCGATTGTTTGCGTGATCACCAATAGATAGCTCCTGATCTGAGACTCATAGCATAACCTGAATTATATACCCTAGTTTCTTTTTCTCCATAAAATTCTTAATCATAGTATCCAATCAAGACGAGATCACCCACATGTGTATATTTGAGTCGAAAGTCTTGAGTCCCTTTCAAGTACTTTAAAACACTTTTTTGCACCAGAACAATGTCGTTCATAAGGCTTTTGCATAAACCTCGATATGATTCCAATATAAAATGAGATGTCTTGTCTGGTAGTATTTAGGTAGATGACACTTCCTACAAGTTGTGTATACTTCATTGCATACTGAAATTATATCCCTTCAATGGATGTGAGATTCAAGTTTTTTTCCATTGGAGTAGTTGGAGGTTTGCACCCATCCATGCGAAACCTATTCAACAGATCTCCAATGTACTTATTTTGAAAGAGGAATGTAAATTTAGGATGTTGAGTCACTTCAATACAAAGATAGTAGTTAACATAGGTGAAATCAATCATTTCAAAACTCTTCTTCAATTCCTTATCTATGGATGCAATATAACTCTCATTTTTGCCTATCATCAAAATCTCATCAACATACACCACAAGATATACAACTGTTTTTCCAAAATTATTGACAAACAAAGCTAAATAATCAAGATCATAATTTTTGAAGTTAAGTTTCAGAAGGTGCTTATTTAACTTCTCATACTAGACTCACGGTGCTTTCTTGAGGCCATACAAGGATTTTATAAGCTTGCATACTTTGTGTTCTTGTTTCTTCACAAGAAAGTTTTCTAGATGGGACATACATACATTTTCCTTTAGATCCCCATTAAGGAAAGATGTTTTTACATCCATATAATTTTCTTTCCAACCATTATGAGTTATTAAGGCAAAGAGTGTCAAGATGGTAGCCCATTTTGTTGTGGGAGAAAAAGTATCCTCATAATAGACCCCTTTTTTATGTGCAAAAATGTTTTCCACAAGCCTAGATTTGTGGTTGTCAAGTAAGCCATCAAATTTCTACTTGTTCTTGTAGATCCACTTGTAGCCAATTGGTTTGGCTCCCAATGGAGCATCAAGCAACCTCCAAGTGCCCTTATTTATCAAGGCATCATAGACCTTTTGCATTTCTTCATTCCATTCATCATGAGAAGCGACTTCATTGAAGGAATTTGGTCGAATATCTATAGAAAAATTCAATTCCTAGTTATAAGAAACATCCATATCAATAGGTGAATAAGAATCATCTACATCACCTCCATTTTTCTTGTTCGAACTTCATGTTCTTGTCTTTCCAACCTGATCGAGACGGAAATTTTCCAGTGTCTTTGTCAGCCATTTCTTAGGAACTTTCTAATATATCTCAGGCTACTCTTTTGATTGAGTTGGGATTGAATCAAGATTCAGTATCCCAATTCTATTAATCACATCACTCAAAGCGTCCTCCGTGGTTGTTTATTCATGTGGGGAAGAGAGTGCTTCGGAAGACAATTCCATATATTGATTTAGTATAGGAATCCCCCCTTCAAGATATGGAATTTGATTATCAAATTATTGAAATGACTTTTCATGTGCGAATCTATACAAGTGATAAAGTTATTTCTCAACAAATTTTCTAGTCTTGAAATATTCAAGGAATATTACATCTCTAGATACTATAAAATTATTATTAAATTCATCATTGAGACCATATTCTTTGGAGGTATTGGAATAGCCTAACAAGATACATTTGTCAACTTCTTGCAACAAGTTTATTTCTCTGTTCCTTAGGTATAAAATCATAAGAGGCGGAACAAAAGACCCTGAGATACTTACCGAAGTAATGTGGCCACGCCACATTTCATAAGGAGATTTGTTTCTAATTGCATTAGAAGGACACATATTCTTTCTGAAGACAACACATAAGATTGTGCATATTTCTTTCAATTTTATCAAGGCTGCTTACAGAAAGTAACCATAGACAATATATTAGGACATGAGGTAATATCTGGGGTAAGTATTATCTTGGGGAGGTTTCAACTGGAGGAGTTGACAATTGGGGGAGTTCGAGCTTGGGGGTGTCAGAATCGTGGAGATAATACTTGGGGGAGAAATTTCCTTTGAGAGGCAGGCTAAGGGGAGGAATTATCTTGGGGATGTAAGGACTGAAATAGGTCGAAGGGGTGGATGGGAGGTGGTGGTGGCAGAAAAATATGGTAGGGGTCGATGGGAGTGGTGGGGGCCATCGAGGATGGTAGGGGCCGGCGGAGGTGGTAGGGGTCGATAGTTGTGGTAGGCCGCTAGAGAGGAAGGCCTGAGTGGAAGGAGTGAAGGGTCGTCAGGGGAGGGCCAAGGGGTAGAGAGGCGGAGAGGCTGACTGTTATTAGAGGCTGAGGGGTGTGGCTCGAGTGGAGAGTGCATAGGAGAGCCATGGAGGGCAGAGACTTTGATAAGTGGGCTAGAGTTGACTGCATATGAGACTTAAGGATTGTGGGATAGTCGAACTGGTTTCAGAGTTGTGGGAGGAGGAAATGTGTAGTGGTATAGTGATACAGGCCGATTGTAAAGGTCAGAGGAGGAGTGAAATCCGGGTAGTGAGCAGTGAGGGAATAACGTAGTCGGGGAGAGGGGTGAAGAGGCCCAAGGTCGAGGGACTGAGTTAGGATATTCTGTCAATGCATTGCTGCCAGAATAATGGTGTGGCATGAAATATACAACATCTACAATGCTCTGGTCCCAAGTATTAATCAATGAGATAAGAGGAGAATCTATATAATCCACGAAATGAGTAATTAATTCAGTTTAAAAATTAGTGCTACAAGGAGTGGGTAGGAGATATTTATTCTAGGAGTCGGAAGAGAGGAAAAGAGATAGGACTGCTATGAGAAAGAGGGAGTTACGAAGGCAAGAATGTCACGAATATAGCTCGCTCTGATACCATCTAAGGACATGAGGTAACTGCACCAAAAATACTGAATGAGTTGATTAAGGATGCACATGAATACATACATGGAGGTGAGACTCTTGGGATTCATTTTCATGTGTCTCTCAAACTTCCTTATTTTATATTTACATTAATGTACAATTTTGCCCAATCACTTAGGATAAAGTGTTAACAACCATAAGGAATTAAATTATAATGGATGTATATATTGACTAGATGAAACTATCTCTAAGGGATCTCAGTTACAGACTACACTTGTTAAATCTTACAGTGTGAATAATTTGATATCGATTGGACGACGAACCCCATGGGAGATTTATAATAGAAGAAAGGGTATTTCCCTTTTGATTAAATAAAATGATTACATTATATCGACTACCTCAAGGAATGTAGAGGAATATGCATGGGATGAAAAATATAATATCCAAACAATTCTTTACACTCACATATTGAAAATAGAGCTCAAACCTAGATTCGGAGAGATAAAGGTTGAAGTTGGTACAAATTCATATGAATATAGAGGGAGCCTAGCCTTTTGTTACAGTTGTAGATTAAGAGTACCAATACCATAACTCTACACAATTAAAAGACATCATCAAATTTGAAGTTAACTTAAAGAAATGTAATTATTTAAATGAGATAATTGTAAATAAAATCTAACACAAATCAACACATGTCAGAATTCTATATAAAAATATTTCCATATATTAATATAATGCAAGAACACATCTACATATAAATTAATTTAAAAAAATACAGAAAGTAACCATAGACAACATTCATATGGAATATAGATATAAATTTAACCCCAATATAAACATTGATCGAGTCCGAAAATAAAATATATATCCATAAGTGTAATCCTCCAAAATAAATACACATGTTCAAGACCTAGCCTTTGATATTTGAAGGGATACTGTGAATATTAGATAAAAAAGATTCACAAGAAGATACAGTAACCATGTGAGGAAAGAATACTTATATATATATATATATATATATATATATATATATATATATATATATATATATATATATATATATATATATATATATATATATATATATATATATATATATATATATCGAGTCAACAATATTCCATGAAAACTTATAAAGTTGTAGGGCGTGATAGTGGTAGTGAAGAATCAGAGAAAATATTGACCCAGTGAAATGGATATAGCCATATGAGGGATGAATACATAAAAACCCTAAACCTCTACCTATAGCCCATGCACCTATAGGGTTTATAACCCAATAAATCAAAAGGAAAAGAATAAATAAAGATTATAACACAACCAATACCCTCCCAGTGGTTAGGATTCAATCATTTAACTCAAACTAGAGTTACAATGTTCAATATCATGGAGTATTATTCATAATTAACATATTTTTATTCCCCTTTGGATGAATAATGGGGCCTATGTGGAATCACCTTGAATTACGGAAACTGAAATAGGAATATTAACTTATAAGTGACATAAATTTTCCATACAGACTCTTATTGAGATGATTCTTACATCGTTGGAAATGTATTCATGTGAATAATATGAATAAAAGACTTGAAACCAATAAAACATAGCTTTACCCCAATAAAATATCATTTTTTCCCTTAAAATGCTGCGAAAAGGTTTAAAACCCCAATTTTCCAAATTAGTTCCCATTGACAAAAATGGTCTTATGAATTTATTCCTACACTTTTTCCATGTAAAATAATAATCATAGCTTGCAAAATATATAATGATCTAACATGGATCATTTTTTTTTCTACAAATAAAATTTGCTAGATTTTAGTGAAGGACTAAAATATTTCTTCTTCTACTTTCATCATGTAGGATTTTATTGTACATTAAAAATTGCTCATGTAATATACTAAAACATAAGACTCAAATATACTCTACCCATCTGCAAAAGAAAACTTATGATCGATAACACATATCAAAAGCATCAATCATGATTCAAAACACATACACAAATATTTATCTATAGGAAAGAAACTGCTTAAAACCCCTTCTTATATTTATTGCATTAATCAAAAAATCTGGATGAGTACAATATGCTTGCTGAAGCTTGAGCACAACCTGCATCTGTATCTTCTATAATTTTCTTGATTAACTAACTTTGACCAAAGAGTAGCCAAATTTTGAAGCCTCCAAGCTGCTACTTCCTTGCATTGTTCCTCTAGGAATTATACCCTAGTATTTAGGAAATTCCTCGATCTAGATTATGCAATTCTTTTAGGTCCTTATTTGATTGCATGCATAATTCGTAAAATTTGGAATAGCTTAAAATTGATAATACAATTCCCTTGAACTCCAATCTCAACTTGGTAACTCAAATTTCATGCATGCATGAGTTAATTTAGGCTGATTGATCTATTCACTGGTTAAAAGTTGAATTTACACCCCTATTCTAAACCTCCCATTAGTTATTCCAACAACTAAAACTAGTGTAACTAACCATAACTCAATTTAACCGAATTAAATTCTTGCAACTCAAATTAACTCAACGTCATCTCCTAACATTTAAGAATCATTGTACACAACTCAAGTTAATGGTCCCATATCAAATTAACTAAGTTAACTGAATGATAACAATTATATCACCTCAGTTAACTCATTCAAGTTTTATGTTCATGTGGAATTTCAAATTTCTCCTAATTTAATTAAGGGAAAACTAAATGACGAATTTCTTGTTGCATTTTCAACACTCCTTTTTAGGAAGAAAGGGATTATTATATAGCCCTAATGACGCCTCTATGGAACTCAATTTTTCCTCTTGATAATTCCTTTGTCAAAATATCTGCATCTTATTTCTCTGTAGGGATGTATTCCAACAACATGATCCACCTCTTCACAGAATCTTATAGACAGTGATATCAGATGTCGATATGATTATGTCAATCATGAAATACAAGATTCTCAGATAGTTTGATACAAATATAATTTTCATACTAAATCACAGTAGGATAGATCATCTAAAAAAATAACCCAAAAATAATCTTCCTCATCTAAATCACCTCACATGTTTCTTGACTGACAACCATGTATTCAGGTTCTGTTGAGCCGAGTTCCACATATCTCTACTTCCTCTTGTACCAAGAATTTTTTTTTAACACAACACTGAAAATTATTCCTTATGTTCTCTTCTGTATGATTGAATCTCTCCCCAATCTACATTTTCGAAGCCTTCCATCTTGACACTCCCTCTATCCTTATGTACTAAATTCCAAACTGAGTAGTGCCTCTAAGGTATCTCAATACATTTTTCCTCCTTCCAATACATTTTGGTTTGCTTACTAGTACCTTCACTAAGTTGGTTAACTTCATAACACATGTATGATCATTTGTTCACCAAATACATAAGTGAACCCACAAGGCACCTATAAATAGTATCCCCCACTTCCTCACCTGAAGTGCCATCCTCCTTCCTCCAACTACCTGTTAGAGGAATGTCCATGGGTTTTATGCTCTCCATGATGAAATTATTCAGTATCTCATTAGCATACTTACATTAAGAGGAAAATAATTCCCCATATCCTTGCCATACTTTTAAACCAAGGAAATAATCCATGAGTCCCATGTCCTTCATATCCACTTATCTTGCAAGATCATATTTACAGGAACTCATCAACTTCTCATCACCAGTTAAAATAAAATAATCAACATATAATACTATAAATAACAATTGACCTTAAAAAACAATATGGTAAAGGTTTTCATCATCTTTACTTTTGGTGAAGCCGAACTAGATGAGATAGCTATTGATCCTAGTGTACCAAGAACATGGTGCCTATTTCAATCCATACAATGCTCACTTGAGTCACCACATATGTGACTCTCTGTTAAAGGTCTCAAATCCTTCTCATCGTTAAATGTACACCTCCATTGCATAATTTTTTCTTCACCTCCATCGGATGGATTTTTTTCAGCCACCTTGTTCAGCTGTGGGTTGTAGGGTGAATTAAACTCCCATTAGATGCCTTACTTTCCATTGAAAATTTTAAACTCATTCGACACATATTCACCATCATTATTAATCTTGAGAGTCTCACTTTCCTAAGAGTTTCTTTCTCAACAAGTGATTTAAATTCAACAAACTTGGACAGTGTCTGGTATTTCTTCTACCTGGAGAAAATCTAACACTTCCATGATAAATCATCAATGAATATAACATAATACTTTTTCTTGGAAGTTGAATACATTGAGAAACATATAAAAACATCATAGTGGACCCTTTCAAGGATTCATACGCTCTACTATCCCGATCATTGAAGGGTGATTTTTTTCACTTTCTCAACGTACACCATTTCCATGTATTCTTATGCACTAGTGATCCCTTTGGGAGGCCTGTGGTGACATGTTGAATGATATTCAAAGCTCCATTATGAAATTTTTTGAAGCTTGTATGCCATAATTTACGACATCTCAACTTTGCACCTTATTTTCCTATGTGCTCAAAACAACATAAACTTCCACATTAAACTTTTAGAGGTTTTTCACCCAAACCCCAATTTTCTTCACTTTTCCTTTGGCGATGTGTCCCAGGAATGCCTTTCATTTTTTGAATATAACATCATAGCCATTTTCTTACAACACAATGATGGAAACCAAATTATTATTTAGAAATTGAACAAACATCACATCATTAAGCTGGAGAGGGGGGGAAATATCTCTTAAAGGTAATTCTACCAATACGAGTCACCCTATACCTCCCATAATCTCCCATATTGATGTGCATATGGATGTATTTCTCCTCCAAGTCACTGAAAATCTCTCCATTTATTTTCATATGGAATGAAACACCACTATCAATATACAACACACTACTCATCATTCTGATTTTCATGCATGTAATGGGGGTGAAGTCAAACTAGAATTCTGAAGCAAAAGCTTCACCTTCTGCTTCTCTTGAGGGCTTCTTCCCTCCTTCTTGTGTGGACAGTTTTTGGCATAGTTTCCTAGTTCATGATAATGAAAGCACTTAACTTTAGACAACTCTTTCTCATTTCCCCCTTGACTGAAATCTCCTTTGGGTCGATATTTTTTCCCTTTTCCTTTATTTTCCTTTCCATCTGAGGAAAAATTATCCTGATCATCACACTCGGATGAGGTTCCATATTTGGTGTTTCTCCTTATTTATTCTTGCACCAAATCAGAAAAAGAATCTTTCCAAATCTAGTAGCTTCTCCCTCCCATTCATTGAATCTTGGTAGTTGTGCCAAACCTTGGGAAGATCTGTAAGTTCTAAGTTTGCTATATAATCTTATAAAACGATAACACTAACGCTCCCAAGGTCATCATGGCATTGTGTGAACCTGCTAAGGTATTGTGGTATTGTGTCACCCTTTTTCATCTTGATATTTCAAATATTGTACTTGAGTCCCAACTTCATGTGGTCACTACTGTTGATCTAGAATAAATATGTCAATGCTTTCCACATTTTGTACAAATTCTCTTTATCATGGATATTAAAGACAATATCCTCTCTTGATCAATCCAACATGATCCTCCTCACCTTGGCTACACTCTTCTTCCAATATGCAAGATTTCGAGAATGAGATGCTACTGATTTCTAGATATCATCATCAATCAATTCCTCCAACCCATTACCCTCCAGCACTACCTCTATGCGATCCTTCTAATAAACATAATTTGACTTCCCTCAGGGGAATACGCTCGAGTCTTAGTCCATAGAAAGACATCTTGCTATCTCTGAAGAATTTATTCTGCAAATTTGACCTTCACATAATAACAAGTTTGAAATTTCTTCTCTACTGTGAATCTTGCTCTGATACCATGTCAAATTTTAAAGTAGATTTGAAATTTCTCATGTAATTTACTAAAACATACAACTCAAATCTACCCAACTCATAAGAAGAAGAAAATTATCGATTGATAAAACATATCACAAACATACATCATGATTAAACACACATACAAAGATATTTATCTAAGAAAAAGAAACTACTGAAAACCCCTTCCTATCTGTATTGCATTAATCAAAGAATCTAGATGAATACAATATGCTTTCTCAAGCTTGAGCACAAATTACACCTGTATCTTTTATCCTCTTCTTGACTATCTGACTTTAGACAACACTTAGCCAAATTTTCACTCCTCCAAGCTCCTATTTACTTGCGTTATTACTCAAGGAATTTCCCCCTATTATTTAAGAAATTATTATATATGGATTGCACAACTTCTTTAGTTCCTTCTCCTGAACTCCAATTCCAACTAGGTAACTTGAATTTCATGCATGCATGAGTTAATTTAGGGTTATTAATTAGTTAAATAGTTAAACACTAAAGTTACATACCATTTTTATACCTCCCACTAGTTCCTCCAACAGTTGGAACTAGTTTAACTAATCATAACTCAATTTAAATGAATTAAATTGTTACAATTGAAATTAACTCAACCTAGACTCCTAAAATTTAGGAATCGTACACAACTCAAGTTCACTCCCCCAACTCCAATTAATTAATATAATTGAGTGATAACAACTATATCACCTAGTTAACTCATTCAAGCTGTCTATTGATGTGGAAGTTCAAATTTCTCCTAATTTAATCAAGGGAAAATTAAATTACAAATTTATTGTTGCATTTTCAACGCAAAACACTCCTCCTCACATAATATTTCAATTAATTTTTATTTTCTCTCTCCTATAACATGGAAATCTCATCCAAGATCAACATCTACATGTGTTAATAACTTATTCAATAGTCATGTATTAGGTCCTTATTCCAATATAATCGATATTGTAATATTAAGGATTGTATATAAAATTTACTAATAATCCTTCACATAATGGATTATACAGGTACCATATAATATGATATCGTAATACATTTAGAAGAGATTATGGAATATGGATGTAATGGAGAGACCAAAAATAAGTACTCGATATTACATTTAATACCACAACATCAACAACCTTCCATTGTTAAATTTGTAATCATATATTTATACTATGGTTAAGCTATAGTGTACTTAAAGCTATATTAACGACCTTAGTGAGTTGAAACAACATATATATAATTTTAATTACATTAACATCATTTATTAGTGAATTTTATTTGGTTTTCATTAACTAGGAAGTCTCTGTTATGGAGTGGAATAGGCCGTCCAACACGCTACTTCTTATAGAGTATATATTTTTGCAATGTCAAACCAAATAATGACATTTTAGGGTAAGCCACTTTATTTCTTCCTTATTTTCACAATTATTTGATAGAATGTGTACAAAATATCATACAATAAAAACTTCATAAGGTGTTGGAGTTACTACAATGAATAAATCTCAAGTTATACACTAATTATTGAAATAATCTAGTATTTTTGTTAATTTTGGGGGCTCTTAAATTAATAAAAAAGTATTTATTTATCACCTTTTAATAAGGGGTTAAGAGGAATTTAGGATATATAATGTGTGAATCGTATAGGATTTGAAAAATTATTGAACGAATGAGAGTTTTAGGTGGGATTTAAAAATATCATTCACTACAAGGAAGATTTAACTTCTTAGAGCTTATCGAGAGTAATACAATGAGTCTAGCGACGTGGTATAAATTAATAAAAATTAAACCTGTAGAAAAATTTATATTAGGTACTCGATAAGGAATTATACCATGACATATATAGGTGAATCCATTAGGTCATAGCCAAGGGTTTTGGATTTATCTCGCAATTTGCAAGTTTTTTATTAGTCAATAGGAAATTAGGTAATGGTGCAAACAACGATTGACAACAAATTAATTTGAGGCAAGGGAAATAATACATTACTAGGTACCACCCGGATGTGGGTGATCAAGGTTGATATGACTGGAGGGACACAGCGGTATGGCGCGTGGCCAGGCCACATGGGCTCCCTCAGGCGAAATTTATTTGCCATTGATATCAGTTACGTGCCAGTCCACCACCCTACGCGGCATTTATGCCGGTGGGATGGTCGAGACAACAATTTATTCATTTGGTACCTGTCTAGATTAATCCCCATTCGCATTTGGCTTCTCCTCGCCATCCTCTCCCTGTTCTCTGCGGATTTTCACAACAGACAGTTGAGCTCCATGCCGATGCAGCTTCGGCCTCTTCGTTACAGATGCTCTCAGGAGGCTAATTCACCTAGTCTTCGCACTCATGTGGGTAGGCATTCTTAGCTAGGTTGTTGCATCGACCTTCTGCCAGGTTTACATTTCTCCCACAGCCCCTGTTGCCCTAGGCTCTCTGCGACCCCGCTTGAGTTCCTTGTTCCCTATTCTCCCCTGCTGCTTCGCGCTTCTCCCGACTACCCCTTTAGCCATAGGAATTCTATGCCTTGTCTCAGACAAAGGCTTAGATGCCACCATGGCAGCTCGTGTGGCCCCTCTTCTAGCCATCGTCGCTCTCCTTTGGCAAGCTTGACTTCTTCATCCTCTCGAGATCTCTGTGAGCAGCCTCGCCGTGCGCATTTCTAGCATGGCCATGTGCGTGGGTGCGAAGCCTCTCCCCCCTCACGGCGTGGCTTTGTTACCCCTAAAATGCCTGATGAGCCACGCCCTGCTCCCTCTGCTCCCCTCCAGAACCCCTCCACCGCTATCTTCCATTTTCAGAGCAATTCTCATAGACCCCTTGTCATTCCTACTGTGATCGTCTCCTTCAAAGAAATCTCTGAGATTACTTGTGCTCCCCCTCTGGCTGCTCAGATGGATAATTTTCCTATGCCTCCTTCTGCTCTGCACCCTACTCTGCCTGCAGGTTTGGATCCCTCTGGCAAAGGAGGGGAATGCAGCTCCAGTCTGCCTCAAAACGAAAGTACCCAGGTTGGCGTTCATGATAATTGCGTTGCTGCTGCTCCAAGCGGTCCGAGCCACAACAACGAAGAAGCTGGATCGTGCAGGATCGAGGAAGAAATGCCTTCGGGCAACTATGGTATCTAGATGCGCTCCTCGCACAAGTAATTATGCCCGGTCTCTATGTTTTTTTCTATCTAATTTCTTTTTTTCCATTTTTGGCTCCATCTGGTCTCTGTTTGTCAAAGTTATCTACTTCTCTTGAGGCTACGCAAGATTTCAGTTCGATTCGGTTTCCCCCTATGGGTGGCTCTATTTTTTTGTTGAAACTGTACTTGTATAAGTTGGTTTCCTCAGTTGAGGCAGCGCTCAAACTCTATTCGGGCCGGTTTCCTTCTATGACGGCTCAATACTTTGATATTCTGCTGACAGTATGCCTCATGGAGGCCATGAACGCTATGTACCATATGATACCATAATAGATTTAGATTTACTTAGAAAAAAAAAATACATTACTAGGTACCTAAATATGGATTCATAGATAGAAACAAATTTTCTTTCAAATTAATGAAAGAGTAAATGAATATGGTTTGTTCTATCAACAATGAAGGAAAAAACGCACAAGCTTGCATGATACTACACTAGAAGTTGGAAATGGGATAACATGGTAAGAAAATTTCTACTTTGTTCTATAAAACTAGGTCATGATGAAGATGATATGGTAACGTCTTAGAACGTATGTAGTACATATAAAACTAGGCTATGATTTAAATAATGTTTTTAGATGATGCTCAAAGATGATGTTCGGGTAGAAAGAAATATGAAAGAAAAATGAGCCTCTAATGCTATTATAATTAATTGAATTTGATAAATAAGACCCTTACTATAGAAAATTTTAAAATAACAATTATTTAGAGGTAAATATTTGGAATTATGTGTAGCATTGATTAGGATTCATAGAGGCACATACTTAGTGAAAACCAATTTTCCACAAACGATTGGTGAAATTATGCACTTTATTAGGTAGTGTATCCCTACGAGAAAAACATACTAAAAATTGATGGGGGAAGCTATTATATCTAGTAATATACTTTACGTCTGATTTTCTCTTCCAAAATATTTCATTCTCTCCTCTAGAATTATACGTCTCTAAATAAAATATATCTGTGGTTATTTCAATGAACTAAAAAGACAAAATCCCAAGGAAAAAAGGTGTTTTAGAGATCGGAATTACCAAATCATGGGGGTTCTCTAATAATCCTATGTAATATAGCCCTTGTCCAAGTGATTTCATTGGACTCCAATATATGGTTGATGGTTCTATTCCTTCATTCAAATTAGTTCTTTGTAGAGGAAGTAATAATTATGGATATCTTAATGATTTGAGGGAATCATTATTGATGTGTGTTGATAAATATGGAAGAGATGAAGCGTATGAATATTCTACCCTACTGGTAGAATGCATCTAGGCTACTTGTAAGGAAAAATCCATAACACTAGGCCCCCTTTTAGAAGAGATAGATATGACATTATATAATTATTTGAATTTTTTAGTAGGCATATTGGGAGAAAAATTGTTAAGGTGATAATTTAGTCAAATCAGTTTAACGCTTTTGTGGGAGACATCATACTTTAATAGGTGTGGGGGGATGGGAGAATTGTTTCCTTCTAACATAGAAATCTATTTATGTTCATATATGTGTACCACGAGAAGTGTTAAGGATCCAAATTTATCTTAAAATATAAAAAAGATATAGTTTGGGCATAATTTTGTAAATATTTCCGAACTTATTGGTAATTTACAGTTTTTTAGAAAATTTCCTATACATTTTAAGTAAAATAATGTTATACTACGAAGGTTGTTTCCTAGATAATGTTATACCAATATAGAATTGTGGGGTGCACACTTTCAAACTATGGTCACATGGATTGAATTATGGAAATATCGAATTGTGGGGTTTTAATACATGCTTTCAAACTATGGGTTTTGTTTTGTATTGTAATGTAACATGATGTAGGTATGTGCTAAGATGAAACTCATGTTTACAATTGTTTTTTTAGTTATCATGATGATGTTATATGAGTTGTTATGCAAATATTTTATGTTTCACACGATGAAATTTTTTTAATTGTGTTTTAGTTTTGGATAGTGCTTCCAACACTTATAAAATGTAACTTTTTTGTTTTTGGAAGATATAGCTAAAATTTTCTTATATGGAAAAGGAAGTGGGGTGTTATTTTAATTTACTTATCTAGACGGTTTGGATTTTAGAAGATAGTGGATATGGATCGGATTTTAAGAGTGAGAGGAGGAGATTCATGAAATTCTATCCATAGCTTAAGCCAATCAAATCATGATGGTGCTTAAGGAAACAAAGAGTGGAAGAATGATGAGTATTATTAGGTGAGAAATAAATACTATGACAAGGCAATATATTAGGGGCATAAATAAAAATGGAGATAGAAATCTCATAGAAAATTAACATTTAGGATATCAAATAAAATATGGAGTATTTAAGGTAAGTCCAAAAAATGAGTCCCGCAAAGATAAAAAATAGATTACAAATATCATATAATATTTCATGAATGAGGTTTTACACTATAGATAAACTAATTAAATCCTTTGTGAAAAAAATATATTACATTTATTTACTCACTATAACTATAATTTACTACATTATTATAGTGACCACAATCTCTCCCTTCAACACTAGATCCGTATATTCTCACCATAATCAATTTACCAACTTCATTAAGTCCAATAACTGTTTATGAACCTAACCTATAAGAAATAAAATACAATGGGACAAATAATCCTAATAAACAACATGATTCCATCATTAGCACTTTGCACAAATTATTCTCTAATTTCCATTATTTATGTTGTGTAGAAATAAATTAATAATGTAATTAATACATGCAATACTATTTAATAAAAATTAACATCAAATACTTACTATCATATCTCATTTCAATTTACCATTTTTCAATTATATATTAATATATAATAGTTTACTGTTAATATTATATATATTTTTATTTTTTACAAATTTAATTTTTCTTGAATAATTTTGTAAAGTATTTATTTAAATCTTCTTTATATTATATTAATTATATATATTTATATTTATTGATCAATATCAATTTTCAGATATAATTTTTATTTTATTAAAAATTGTATTTAATATTATTATAATAGTAGATAAAACTATATTCAGTTTTTAGTTTTTTTCATATAATATCAATAATATAATAATTAATTATTTCATAAAAACAAAAAAAAATCTCATCATAACCATCCATAAGGTAATCTAGGTAATCCTAGTTGCGTCGAGAGGTGCATTCTATAGCCCAGTATGACCCCGATGTGTAAGTATGTCAGAAGCCAAAAAAAATGTCTGCTTGAACAATAGCTTACATAAACATATAAATGAAAAATTAAAAATTTATTAAAAATAAATTTAAAAGATATAAACTTAAAATATGAAGAGTTTACTAACACTCAAAAAAGAGATATGGTAAATAAATGAAATATGGTAAATACGTAAAAATATAAATAAACCATAGGTATGGTAAATAAACCAGCTTAGATCCATCTTAACTCCGGATCTATCAAGCACTGAGAGGGATCAAATCTCTCGAGGTGAAAACCTTTCCTCAAGTTTTGCACTCAAAAAAGAGGTTTTCACCTCGAGAGATTTGATCCCTCTCGGCGCTTGATAGATCCGGAGTTAAGATGGATCTAGGCTGGTTTCAGTCATGTGTGACCAAGGAAAATCTATCGATAATATGAGGAACATATGCTTAATTTTATCAATAATATGTAAATACATCTAATATTAACATAACCATTTTAAATATGTTAAATATGTCTGAGATTTATTGAGTCATTTTAATTTTAAATTTGATTAGTTACCTCGGTTTGTTGAGATGATAAATATTGTAAAATAACTTTAATGATGAAATAAAATTTTGAATGCAAAGTGTCAATGTAATAATATTGAATGATAGAAACTGTGAATAATAATAATGTAGTCAAATACGAATAGTCTTCATTGTGATCGATTTCAACTATTTTCTTCTACTATTCTTATTTTCACCGATGTTATTTTTGTCATATTTTCATATTGATTATTTGAAAAGGAAAGTTGGAATCATAAACCATTTAAATATTTAGCTGGAGTTGTTGTAGTAAACATCATACGTTGTCTCTCTTGCTCTCCAATATTAATAGGTTGAGTTAATATAACACAAAAATCAATGTACATTGTCAATAATGTTTTGTGCTTACACTCAAATAATTGCACACACACTATTAATCCAATGACTTTAAAATTAATGTACCATAATACATCCAATTACATCAAATTAGAAATCAACATATACACTGAAATCAATGCAACTAACCCAAGAAATCAAATAATAATAGAAAACAACATCTACACTAAAATCAATGCATCTAATGCAAGTAATGAAATATGATTAGAAATCAACATCTACACTCAAATAAATGAGTCTAGTGCAAGTAGGAAAATAGGATTTAAAGCCAACATTTACACTGAAATCAATGCATCTAGTGCATGCAATCAAATAGGATTAGAAATCACCATATACAGTGAAATAAATGCATTTAGGGCAAGGAATCAAAAAGGATTATAAATCATCTAAATTTAAATCAGTGCATTTAGTTAAATCATCTGCATTTAAATCAATTCATTTAGTGCAAGCAATCAAATATAATTATAAATCAACATCTACATTGAAATTAATGCATCTAGTGCAAGCAATCAAATAAGATTAGAAATCACCATCTACACTGAAATCAAGGCATTTAGTGAAAGCAATCAAATAGGACTAGAAATCACCATCTACATTGAAATCAATCCATTCAGTGCAAGCAATCAAATAGGATTAAAGATAATCTACATTGAAATCAATTCATCTAGTGAAAGAAATCAAATATAACCAAAAATCAAAATATACATTAAAATTAATGCATTGAGTGAAATCAATCAAATAGGATTAGAAATCATATACATTAAAATCAATCCATCTAGTGTAAGTAATCAGATATCATTAGAAATCAACATCTACACCAAAATCAATTCATCTAGTGCAAGAAATCAAATAGGATTAGAAATCACCATCTACACTGAAAATAATGCATCTACTGTAGGAAACCTTCTTCCCTCTCTCCCCCATATATATCTATATATCCATGCATCTCTCCTCCTTTTTCTCTTTATCTCACCCCACCATACACACACACTCTCTCACTCCATATCTATCAATTTCCTTGTCCCTCCCTCCTTCTTTCCATCTCTCTTTTTTTCTCTTCACCTTACATCTATATCTATATCTCACTCTATCTCTCGATATAAACTTCAAAACATAAACTCTCTTTCTCCAATCTATCTATCTATCTATCACTCCTTCCTCCTCCTCCTCCTCCTCTCTCTCTCTCTCTCCCTCTCTCTCTCTCTCGCTCGCTACTATCTCTCTTCCTTCCTGCTACCCTTTCTCCCTCTCTCACCATCTTCTTTGTCACTCCCTCTCTCTCCACCTTTCACCCTCTATGTCTTTATTCTTACCTCCCCCTCTCTCCCTCTCCATATTCATATCTCTTTCCCTACCTCTCTTCACTCTCTCTCTTCCTTTCTCTCCCCCCATATCTCTCTCTATCTTCACCTTCCAACTTTGTTACCATATGCCTCTCTCTCTCTTTCTCTCTACCCTTCTCTCCATATCTCCTTATTTGTCTCTTTATCTCACCCCAAAACATACACACTCCCTCTTCATCTCTCCCTTGTCACTCCCCCTCTCTCTCCACTACTCACTCTCTATGTATTTACTCTTGCCTCCCTCTCTCCTCATCCAGCTCCATCTCTCAATCCCTCCCCCTCTCCCCCTCAAAATCCATATTTATATCCCTCTCTCTCTCCTCCCCTCTCTCCTCCTCTCTTTCAAGACCCCTCTCATTTTATATTTTTATATTTTTATTTATTAATGCATCTAGTGCAAGCAATCAAATAAGATTAGAAATCACCATCTACACTGAAATCAAAGAATTTAGTGAAAGCAATCAAATAGGATTAGAAATCACCATCTACATTGAAATCAATCCATTCAGTGCAAGCAATCAAATAGGATTAAAGATAATCTACATTGAAATCAATTCATCTAGTGAAAGAAATCAAATATAACCAAAAATCAAAATCTACATTAAAATTAATGCATCAAGTGAAATCAATCAAATAGGATTAGAAATCATATACATTAAAATCAATCCATCTAGTGCAAGTAATCAAATAACATTAGAAATCAACATCTACACCAAAATCAATTCATCTAGTGCAAGAAATCAAATAGGATTAGAAATCACCATCTACACTGAAATCAATGCATCTACTGTAGGAAACCTTCTTCCCTCTCTCCCCCATATATATCTATATATCCATCCATCTCTCCTTTTTCTCTTTATCTCACCCCACCGTACACACACTCTCTCTCACTCCACATCTATCAATTTCCTTGTCCTTCGCTCCTTCTTTCCATCTCTCTTTTTTTCTCTTCACCTTATATCTATATCTATATCTCACTCTATCTCTCTATATCAACTCCAAAACATAAAATCTCTTTCTCCAAAAGAATAGTAGAAGAAAATAGTTGAAATCGAGCACAATGAAGACTATTCGTAATTGACTACATTATTATTATTCACAGTTTCTATCATTCAATATTATTACATTGACACTTTGCATTCAAAATTTTATTTCATCATTAAAGTTATTTTACAATATTTATCATCTCAACAAACTGAGGTAACTAATCAAATTTAAAATTAAAACGACTCAATAAATCTCAGACATATTTAACATATTTAAAATGGTTATGTTAATATTAGATGTATTTACATATTATTGATAAAATTAAGCATATGTTCCTCATATTATCGATAGATTTTCCTTGGTCGCACACGACTGGAACCATCCTAGATCCATCTTAACTCCGGATCTATCAAGCGCCGAGAGGGATCAAATCTCTCGAGGTGAAAACCTTTTCTCAAGTTTTGCACTCAAAAAAGAGGTTTTCACCTCGAGAGATTTGATCCCTCTTGGCGCTTGATAGATCCGGAGTTAAGATGGATCTAAGCTGGTATTAGTCAAGTGACCAAGTTACAACGAAAACAAATTCGACAATACAAGTTACAAGTGAAAAATATCTCTTTCACAATACGAGGGAAGGTAATCCCAATATTAGGTAGGAGACCAACTTCCAACGAAAACGACTTGGGCAGTCCTAATACCGTGAGACCAGAAAAAGTTTAGAAGAAACAAGATACCTTTTACATAGTTGCAACCTATATTTGTGAGTTGTCTTCATTATTCGCTTTGACTGGTACCATATTCTCGGAAATAGCTGGTCCATATTAGCATCAAGACTCGGTCTGTGTCGAATTTTTTTATGTCGAGGTAAAACCTGTGCTTTACTTGCTGTTGGAAAAATGTAAATATAAGTAATAAGTGTGTTTATATTTTTAAATTTATTTTACTTTTTCCAGTTATGAATATTTTAGTATTATCAAATCATATAGGAATTAGAAAAAAATAAATGTTATATTTATAATTATAATTTTGTATATTATCCAGATCTATGTAATTATTTTTAGGTTGTTTTCTGAAAATTTTTAACTTGAATAAAAAAAATATTGAATAATTATGATTTCATCTATAAAATATATATATTTAATTTAAATTTGTAAATTAGATGTATATGTATAATAGATTTAAATTTGAATTATTTTTTAATGTAATTTTTAAAGTGAATTTTATATGGTAATGATGATGATGATGGTTAACCTCTATAGAGACTAAAATTTGGTCTGTCAGACCTAAAGAAGTGAATTATTTAGTTTGTTTAAAAATTGTACTTCTAAGAGCAAGTGATTTTCATCCTCAATGTTTATATTCTCAGAGAGATCGCAGATCCTTTCCACCCATGGTGTTTTATGAACTGCGTAAGGACCCGTTTCACTATGGAACTCATGAGAGTTTGTTCTTATCTTGGCTATATTAATTTTTTTCTTTGAGCTAGTTAAAACAAATAGATACTTTTGATCTTCTAGAGTAGGGTTGATGACCTCCTTATAATATCTTTATTTTCTTTTAGCCTCTAAATCTTTCTCACACCACATTTTCTCTTTAAACTTAGAAGTAAAAATATTTTTAATGTTATTAATATTTTGCAATGAATGGAGGAGCGACACTTTTAGTCACTATTTGTATGAAGTATGAGATGGTATGTTTAGAGTTAATATGGATAATATTGACATATATGGAAGTTAGTGAGCCCAGAGGCACTTTTATAGGCCAGTATGAGGGGATGTGTAATTTTGTGAGTCGTTTGTGTCCCTAATCAGAAAACTAATGTAGGCTATAATTAAAATAAATGAATATGTTGTAAAAAAAATTCTAAATGAGATGCATAAATCTTATACTTCAAAAATATTTCAAAAAGAGAGTTGAATCAATTATTTAAAGATCTATGTTAATTAATTTATGTCAATATCAGGTTCATATATATCTATATATAGAAAAAAAAGAATGGTTAAAATTTTTATTTGGTCCTATATATACTCTATTTAGCATTGAAAAATACAATTTAAAGAATGAAAAATAAGACATTGTATTTTTCACTATAAAAAAGTTCGCACATTAATCTCTTTAGTGCATTCTAAAAATATTTGCACGTGAAAAAATTTGATCCCTCTCTTGCACTCTAAAAAAATTTACACCTGAATAAATTTATCCCTCTAGACTCATATTAGAGTCATGTAGTAAGAAATTGGGGTATTCCTTGTAATGTAATAAGAGTAACCCAAATCAACATTGAGGTTATAGTGATGAAATTGGTATGCCTCACGGTTACATTGATCAATTGGAGACATTCTTTTCATGTAGTGTGTACCTAACAACTAGAGATATATATGTTAATGGCGAGAGATATATATGTTTCGTGTCCCTAGTTTCCACATATCTTTTTTTATATTCCCCATGGTTATAGTGATTAATTGGAGAGGTTCCTTGTCATGTTGTGTGTGCCTAGTCTCCAGATATATGTTTAAATTGATATGCATCATGGTTATAGTGATCAATTGGAGGCATTCTTATCATGTAGAATGTGCCTAACGACCATATATATATATATATATATATATATATATATATATATGTTGTGTATCCCTAGTTGCCACATATATTTTGATATTCCCTAGTGTGCCTCGTGGTTATAGTGGTCAATTGACCAGATTATTCTTCATGTTGTGTGTGCCTAGCCTCCATATATATGTTTAAATTAGTAAGGCTCATGGTTATAGTGATCAATTGGAAGCATTCTTGTCATGTTGTCTGTGCCTAACCTCTAGATATATATGTTGTGTGTCCCTAGTTTCCACGTATCATTTCATATGCCTTAGTATGCCTCGTGGTTATACTGATCAATTAGAGACATTATTCTTCATGTTGTGTGTGCCTAGCCTCCACATATATGTTGTCCCAAGTCACCTCATATTTTTTAACATGCCTCGAGGTTGTTGTAAGAACAGGTCCAATTAACTCTTCCTTGTGTGCCTAGTAGCCACATATATCTTGTGTCCCAAGTAGCCTCCTATATTTTGATATGTCTCGATGGTATAGTAAGAATAGGTCCAATTAACTCTTATCAAGTGATTCTAAGCTTACTAACTCAAAAAAGGAATAACCATAAAATTGATCTATAAAATTTATAAAACCAAATTTGTCATCTTGTGTGTGCCTATCCTTCAAATATATGTTTAAATTGGTATACCTCGAGGTTACAGTGATCAATTGGATGCATTATTGTCATTTTGTGTGTGCCTAACCTCTAGGTATATATGTTGTGTGTCCCTAGTTTCCACATACGTTTTGATATTCCTTGGTATGCATCGTGGTTATCATGATCAATTAGAAAGATTCTTCGTCATGTTGTGAGTGCCTAGCCTCCACATATATGTTGTGTCCCAATTCACCTCATATCTTTCAGATATATGTTGTCCCTAGTCACCTCATATTTTTAATATCCCTCGAGGTTATTGTAAGAACGGGTCTAGTTAACTCTTCTATGTGTGTCTAACAGCCAAATATATGTTGTTTCCTGAGTAGCCTCATATATTTTCACATGTCTCGAGGTTATAGTAAGAATAGGTCCAATTAACTCTTATCAAGTGATTCTGAGCTTACTAACTCAAAAAATAAATAACTGTTAAATTGATCTATCAAATTTATAAAACCAAATTTGTCATGTTGTGTGTGCCTAGCCTCCAGATATATGTTTAAATTGGTATGCCTAGTGGAGATATATGTTTAAAACCAAATTTGTCATGTTGTGTGTGTCTAGCCTCCAGATATATGTTTAAATTGGTATGCCTAGTGGTTACAGTGATCAATTGGAGGCATTTTTGTCATGTTCTGTGTGCCTAACCTCTAGATATATATGTTGTGTGTCCCTAGTTTCCACATATATTTTGATTTGCATTGGTATGCCTAGTGGTTATAGTGATCAATATTCGTCATGTTGTGTGTACCTAGCCTTCACATATATGTTGTGTCCAGAGTCACCTCATATCTTTCAGATATATGTTGTCCCCATTCATCTCATATTTTTTAATATACCTCGAGGTTATTGTAAGAATAAGTCCAATTAACTCTTCTGTGTGTGCCTAGCAACCACATATATGTTGTGTCCAAGTAGCCTCATATATTTTGATATGTCTAGAGTTTATAGTAAGAATAGGTCCAATTAACTCTTATCAAGTGATTTTGAGCTTACTAACTCAAAAAAGAAATAACCATTAAATTGATTTATAAAATTTATAAAACCAAATTCTAACATTTATAACATTTTATTTTCTAACAAAAATATTCTCTCCACATTTTTTTTTCCTTCTAATTTTATATAAATTAAATAATTAGTTTTTATTTTGAAAAATTATTTTCAAAACTAATTTATATATTTTTAAGATTTTATTTTCCTCAAAACTTTCATTTAATACTTTTTTTTTTTAAGTTGAAGTAAATAATTTCTTCTCGGGTGATACAATTTTCAAGAAAAAACATACATAATATGCTCTGGTGGATACAATTTTCAAGAAAAAGATACATAATATCCAACCCTAAATCTAAAAAATGATACTAAATGTAAATTTGAAGGCCCGTAGCTCGATCAAAACCAAAAAAAATGGACTTAGACTATAATTTTTTTCATTTAAACGTGTTTATCTTCAGGACATGATTCAGGAGTTTGATTCAGGAAAATGGTATCTTTCGGTAGGAATTGACGCACAGTGTTAGATCAAAATTATTTGTTTAATTTTATATTATGAATCCCTAATCGTTGAATTCTTTGTAAATGGTTTGAAGACTCCAATAAGCTGATTCAATGTGAAATTATCATATGGATTTGTGGCTCAATTTCTGGAATTTTTTTTATTAGACGCAATCTATGAAAAAGTGATAATATATTTGTTTTGAATCATATCGTAGGCTAATAATAGATTTGTGGTTCTACATAACTTCCATCGATCTAAATTAATAGTAGTTCAATTCATAGATCTGTGTCTTTGTTTGGTTCCCTAAATTATGAGACGTGATCTTTGAATCTACACCATCTTTTTTGAAGAATTTCTTATGAATTTTTCTAGAACCATATAAGCAACTCGATATTTTTGTTGGAGTAATTACCGCACCTCTATGGAACCCATAATTTTCACCCTGGGGATCCTAGTTACCGGTTTGGAAGTTTAGCAACACTTGCAAGTTTTGGTGTAACGGAAAACCTCTTCATGGTATCAGAGCACAGGGATTTGTAATCAGTGCATAAGAAATTTTTATTTTTAGGTTTAGAATATTGAATCAACAATAAAGAATGGAGTCTAAATTGGAGTTTCCACAATCGGAAATTCTTACTCCATATAATTACTTCGAATGGAAGCTAAAGATTCTACTTCATCTTATAAGTAGAGGCTTATTTCGAGTAACCATGGAAACAGAAGTTGAACCAACATCAACAGTGGAGAAAACAAGATATTTCAATTGCATGGAAGAGGCCTTTGACATCCTATGTTTATCTATCTCTCCAAAACTACTATTTCATGTTGAATCATGTTCAAATCCAAATGAATTATGGAAAAATTTGGAAGGATTGTTTGGAAAACGAGATGAAATACAAGGTCACATTCTCGAAAATGAGTTAAACTCATTAGATCCAAGAAATTTTGAGAACATTCAAGATTTTTTCACAAGGTATAAAGCCTTGTTTCTTTAGCTGAAAGGATGTGGGATCGACAAATCCAAGCAAGAAAATAAGTTGATTGTTTCCATTTTATCAAAACTTGGTCCAGAGTATGTAGTATTCGTCTCTACATTCCGCACAGTAAGATCAACAACCGGTGCAACTTGGAAGATGCCCTCACTGGATTCTTTTATTCAGTATTTGATGCATGAGAAAGATAAGCTCATCAAAATGGGCACACTTAAAAATTCCAAAGTACATGCACTTACTGTGCATGCAAAAGGAAAGGAAAATTCCAAAGACCATCAGAAAGGAAAAGGGAAGAAGGATCCTGATCCAAGAAAAGGAGGAAATCCCAAACCCCGTGATGGATCATCCGGCCCAAAGGAAAGGAAAGGAACGAAAGGGAAATCAATGTGCAATTATTTCCATCGTGGTTTTCATCCTGAATCTGCATGCATGAAGAATACTATAGATATTATGGTGCAAACACTCCAGCAAAAAAATCTTGGAGACCACATTCCTGAGAATGCCAAGAAGAAGTCTGGAGAAAAAGCACCATATCCAAGAGGTAATGGGCATGCTTTGATTGCTCTTCATTCTGCACCGCGGGCATGGATCATCGATTCAAGAGCTTCACATCATATGGGTTCTTAAAAGGAATCATTTTCTTCTCTACATACATACTCAAGACCTCCTATTCTCATGGAGGATAATTCTGAAGTTGCAGCAACTGCACAAGGAAAAGTGCAATTCGAAGACGGAATTTTTGAGAATGTCTTGCATATTCCAAGGATTTCTATGAATCTTCTCTCAGTGTATCATATGACACACATAAGCAGTGGAAGGAAAGTGGAATTTACACCAGATTCCATGAGCATTTATGACATACAAACCAACTTGAAGATTTCCACTGGCAAGGTAAACAGTCAATCTCGTTTGTATACATATCGAAGGATGCACTTTGTAGCATTTTAGTGTAACTCATGTGGCTTCTGCATGTATCTATAAACTTCTCCTACAACATATGAGAGATCAGGATGGGAGTGAGTGAGATAAAGTAGACTTCCCACAAGCTGACAGTACAATGTGCAATAAACCAATGGTGTGTTTTTTCCATTCTCAAGATTTATCCCTAATAAGAAAGGTGTGGTTGTTGGCTTTCATTCACTCATGTGAAATCGTGCCAAGATATCTCTAGCATACTTTGATTGAGAAATGGTAATCCCAGAATCACTTTGATTGATCTCTAGTCCAAGGAAGAAATTTAGCAAGCCCATGTCTATCATAGAAAACTACTTATGCAATGCAGTTTTAATATTATTAATGACAAAAGTTGAACTACCTGTTATCAGAAGATCATCTACATAGAGTATTATGATCAACAAGGAGTCAATTTTCTTCAAAAAATAAACATTGGAATCAGATTTTCAGCATACAAAATTTTGAGATAACAAATAAGAACTCATCTTTGCATACCATGCTCTAGGTGCCTGCTTGAGGCCATAGAGAGACTTCTTTATTTTGCATACTAGAGATGACTTGTGCATGTAGCCCGGTGGCTTCTCCATGTAGATTTCCTCCTGAATATAACCATGAAGAAAAGCATTCTTCACATCCATATGATGCACCTTCCATCCTCTTATTGTTGCAATGGAGAGAGCTAACTGAATGGAATCCATTTTTGCGACTGGAGAAAAAGTCTCATCATAGTCAACACCATGTACTTGCTGAAAAACTTTTGCTACCAATCATTCCTTATGTTGACTAACTTGGCCATTTGCTACTTTCTTGGTCCAGTAAACCCACTTGCACCTCACAAGTTTGCAATTGGAAGGTAGCGGAACCGAATCCCAACTTTGGATCTCAATGAGAGAGTTATATTCCTCATCCATTGCGACTTCCCATTCATGATGCCCACTTTCTTCTGCATAAGTTTGTGGATTAGATGCATGCATCATATAAGCATGCATGGGCATGCATGGTTCCATAGCTACGAGTGCTTCCGAATATTCTTCAAACAGAAGTATAGAGGCATGACCATGAAGGATATCACTCATGCTGCACCATTTTTGTGTTGAAGGTGGTCGAGAATCTTCCAAAATACATGCAAAAGTATGATCTCGATGTTCAAAAACTGGTGGTCCAACAGGCATCACAGGAAAAGACTCATCTTCATTAGAATTCTGATCTGAAGTTTCATCTGCATACTCATCAGTGACTGGTGATGGAAACTTGGTAACAAGTTCATCTACTGGTGCATGTAAAATATCCTCATCAAAATTTACACTCCTTTCAATATAGATCTCTTCAGCGTTGATATCAAGCAATCTATAACCTTTGACTTCATCAGAACATCCAACAAACATGCATGCTTTATTTTGAGGCTCCAAAGCCTTTCTCTTCTCTATAAGAATGCGGGCCCATGCTTGATATCAAAAAATGTGGAGATGACCGACTTCAAATAGCATGCCAGTCCAAGCCTCAAAAGGTGTTTTTCCAGTAACATATTTATGAGGAGATCTGTTCTGGAGGTATGAGGCACAATTCATAGCTTCAGCCCACAATTTCAATAGAAGAGATCTTGCATGCAACATGCAATTAGCCATCTCTTTCAAAGATCAATTCTTCCTTTTAGCCACACCATTTTGTTGTGGAGTGTAAGGAACTGTATGGTGCAACTGTATGCCTTCTTCATTACAAATATTCTTGGTATATTTTTTGACATATTCTGTCCCATTATCTGTGCGAAGTATCTTGATGCCTTTTCTAGACTGGTTTTCCGCATGTGCTTTGAAAATATTTATATGTTGAAAAACTTCATACTTGAGTTTCAAGAAGTAAAGTCAAGTGTCAAGTGAATCTCATGTAATCATCTATAAATGAAAACACATATCTTTCTCTGCTCATTGAAAGCATCGGAAATGGACCCATGAGATCACCATGTACAAGTTCCAATGGTGAAGAGGCTCTCCATGCATGCCCCTTCTCGAATTTGTCTTGTGGATGCTTTCCAAGAGCACATCCATTACAAACACCATTTTAAAATTCAATGGTCGACAATCCTTTGACCATCCCTTTCTTGCTAAGCCGTTGCATATATTTGAAATTCAAGTGCCCAAATCTCTCATGCCAAATCCTACTTTCTTCATTTGCATGCGTAAGTAGCAAAATGGAATCTGATTGAGGAACAAAATCAGAAAATGTATACAAACGATATTGATCATTTACCTAGATGCAATCTTCAAGTTGGTTTCCATGTCATAAATTCTCATGAAATCTAGGGTAAAATCAACTTTCCTTCTGCTCCCTGTGTGTGTCATCTGATACACAAAGAGAAGATTCACAGAAAGCCTTGGAATATTCAAGACATTCTCAAAAATTCCATCTTCGAATTGCACTCTTCCTTCTCCAGTTGCTGCAACTACAAAATTATCCCCCATGAGAATAGGAGGTCCTAAATATGCATGTAGATAAGAAAATGATTTCTTTGAAGAAGCCATATGATGTTGAGCTCCTAAATCCATGATCCATTCTTGTGGTGTAGAATGAAGAGCAATCAAAGCATACTGATTACCTCTTGGATCTGGTGCTTTTTCTCCGGACTTCTTCTTGGCATTCTCAGGAATGTGGTCTCCAATATTGTGTTGTTGAAGTGTATATGCCATAAGATCTATAGTCTTCTTCATGCATGTAGATTCAGGGTGAAAACCACAGTGGCAATAATTGCACATTGATTTCCCTTTTGTTCTTTTCCTTTCCTTTGAGGTGGATGATACATAAGGGGGTTTGGGATTTCCTCCCTTTCTTGGATCAGGATCCTTCTTCCCTTTTCCTTTCTGATGGACTTTGGAATTTTCCTTTCCTTTTTCATGAACAGTGAGTGCATGCACTTTGGAATTTTTAATTGTGCCCATTTTCATGAGTTATCTTTCTCATGCATCAAAGACTGAATAAAATAATCCAGTGAGGGCATCTTCCAAGCTGCACCGGTTGCAGATCTTACTCTGTGGAACGTAGAGATGAATATTGCATACTCTGGACCAAGTTTTGATTAAATGGAAAGAATCAACTGATTTTCTTGCTTGGATTTTTCGATCCCGCATCCTTTCAGCTGAAGCAAAAAGGTTTTATACCTTGTGAAAAAATCTTGAATGTTCTCAAAATTTCTCAAATCTAATGAATTTAACTCATTTTCGAGAATGTTACCTTGCATTTCATCTTGTTTTCCAAAAAATCCTTCCAAAGTTTTCCAAACTTCATTTGGAGTTGAACATGATTCAACATGAAATAGCAGTTCTGGAGAGATAGATAAAGATAGGATGCCAAAGGCCTCGTCCATGCGATTGAAATATCTTGTTTTCTCCACTGTCGATGTTGGTTCAACTTCTGTTTCCACGGTTACTCAAAACAAGCCTCTACTTCTTAGATGAATTAGAATCTTTGGCTTCCATTCAAAGTAATTATATGCAGTAAGAATTTTCAATTGTGGAAACTCCAATTTAGACTCCATTCTTTGTTGTTTCTTCAATATTCTGAACCTGAAAATAAAAATTTATTGTGCACTAATTACAAATCCTTGTGCTCTGATACCATGTAAGATTATGAGATAGAAAGATCTAGATTTTCAAAACAATGAAAAAACTTGCAAGAGAAGGAAGGAGTGAGCGAGAATAGAGAAAAGAATGAAATTGATTTTTCAATATTAGTTTTGGAATAAATACATAAAAGAAACTAAATTAAGCTTAGTTGTACATGAAATAACTATGGATAGTTAAATCTAACTGAAGCTAAGTGTGCTTTATGTTCTGCTAATGTGCACATGCACCACATGCAAGCAGTAAGTTAACTAACTAAGCAAGTGCACATCACATGCAAGAAGTAAGCTAACTAACTAAGCTATGTGCACATCACATGCAATATCTAGAGTTTAACTAAAGCTAATCTAGGTGCATGTACACCAACTTCTGATTTTGAGATACAAAGATCTAGATTTGCAAAACAATGAACAAACTTTCAAGAGAAGGAAAGAGCGAGCAAGAATAGAGAAAAGAATGGAAAAAAGTTATGCAATATTATTTTTGGAATAAATACATAAAAGCAACTAAGTTAAGCTTAGTTGTACATGAAATAACTATGGATAGTTAAAGCTAACTGAAGCTATGTGTGCTTTATGTTCTGCTAATGTGCACATGCACCACATGGAAGCAGTAAGTTAACTAACTAAGCCAAGTGCACATTGCATGCAAGCAGTAAGTTAACTAACTAAGCCAAGTGCACATCACATGCAATATCTAGAGTTTAACTAAAGCTAATCTAGGTGCATGTACACCAACACCCCCCCCCCCCCCCTAAGAATAACTTACGTGAGTTTGATGCAAAATGAATGAGTCCTGGCAACACGACCATTTTAGGTACCCATATATAATGCATAAAAATGAGGAAAGAGGGAAAAACTAGTGGGAATAAAACCCCCCCTCAAAATATAATGCAAAAGTAGAGAAAAGACAACTGCCAGGAAGTTGTGTCCTTCACCCTGAGACGATCTCGCAGGAATCAAAACTTCTGCTTAGTGAAATTCTTGATGAAGATATCCATAGTCTGATCAGAACTAGGATAGTACTGAAGATCAATGAACCCATCATGAACGAGTTATCTAATGAAGTGCATGTGGATCTCGATGTGTTTGGTCTGCTGCCGCTACACTAGATATCTACAAAACCTTAGCATACTTTGATTATCACACCAGATGATAGTTGGATGATGGACACTTATTCCAAGCTCAGATAGGAAATGTTGTAGCCAAATGGCCTGAATAGTGGCATTTACTACTCCTTTATACTCGGCCTTTGCTGATGATAGAGGAGCAGAAATGATCCTTTTTCTGCTAATGTGCACATGCACCACATGCAAGCAGTAAGTTAACTAGCTAAGCCAAGTGCACATCCCATGTAAGAAGTAAGTTAACTAACTAACCCAAGTGCACATCCCATGCAATATCTATAGTTTAACTAAAGCTAATCTAGACAATCCTCAAGACAATGTTGAACAATAAGATTTTTCTTTTTCTATTGTTAATGGACCTGTTGTAGATGAGAATTTTATCTTATCCAATAACGAAGACATTTCACATGAGGAAATATATTCCTCTGCTAATGATGAAGAAACTACTTTCAAAATCATAGAAGAGGACTTTGATTCCTCTACTATTGACGTAGATTTGACGCGGTCTCCATTTAATGATGCCCCACATTCACTCAGTTCCAGAGCCATGCATGCCCATGCATGCATCTAAGGAGGCATTTATAGCACCATGTATGCACATGTATGCATCCACAAATTCATCTCGAAGACCACACATTCACATGCATGCATCCCTAGAGACAACCATTCTCATGCATGCATATAGGGTACATGAATTTGATCATCAAATGTAGGACGAAGTTGCAAGGAATCCATATTGGCATACAACCATGTATAAGAAAATTCAGTGCTTGATCCAAAGATGGGAGTTGATACCTCTACTTCCAAAAATGAATCTTATTCCTCCAGTTTCATGATGGGATCATCGATCTTCAATATTGTCCAAGTTCACCAAGACTTTCAATGAGTAGAAGTTTCAATTTTTGCGAGATCGTCTCGGGGTGAAGGACATGACTACCTAGCAGTTTCCATTTCTCTACTTTTCAATTATATTTTGAGGGGGGGGTTTTCTTCCCAATTGGTTTTCCCTCTTTCCTCTTTTCATGCATTGTATATGGGTACCTAAAATTTCCATGTTGTTGGGACTCATTGATTTTGCATCACACTCACCTAAGTTATGCTTAAGGGGGGGTGCTGGTGTACATGCACCTAGATTAGCTTTATTTCAACTCTAGATATTGCATGCAATGTGCGCTTGTTTTTAGCTATTTAAATTGACTGCTTACATGCGATGTGCACTTGGCTTAGTTAGTTAACTGAAGTGCTTACATGTGGTGCATGTGCACATTAGCAGAATATAAAGCACACTTAGCTTCAATTAGCTTTAACTATCCATATTTATTGCATGTATAACTAAGCTTAACTTAATTGCTTTATATATTTATTCTCAGCCTAATATTGATGAATCAATTTCATTCTCAATTCTAATTGTTTTTCTTTTTCAACTTGGCAAGTTTGTGCAATTATTCTTCAACTAGATCCATATTTGTGCTCTAATAATTTTACATGGTATCAAAGAAAAGACAGTAGAGAAAATATAATATAATGCAAAAGTAGAGAAAAGTCAACTACTAGACAGTCGTGTCCTTCACCCCGAGACGATCTTGCAGAAATCGAAACTTCTGCTCAGTGAAAATCTTGTTGAAGATATCAGTAGTCTGCTCGGAACTAGGACAATACTAAAGATCGATGATCCCATAATGAATTATTTCTCTAATGAAGTGCATGTGGATCTCAATGTGTTTGGTCCGATGCTGTTGCACTAGATCTCTACAAAACTTTAGCATAGTTTGATTATCACATCAGATGACAGTTGGATGATGGACACTGATCCCAAGATTAGATAGGAAATGTTGTAGCCAAATGGCCTGAATAGTGGCATTGACTGCTCCTCTATACTTGTCCTATGCTGATGATAAATAAATGGCAGCCTACTTCTTGCTTGACCAAAAAATTGGGCCGGATCCCAAACTAAGTACATAACTGAAGGTGGACTTGCGATCAATGTTGTTGCCAACCCAATATGAATCTGTGAACCCAATGAGATCCAAAGAACAATTGGCTACATAATGGATCCCATAGGTGATTGTCCCCTGGACATATCGAAGGATGCACTTTGCAGCGTTGTAGTGTAATTCGTGTGGCTCTTTCATGTATTTGGAAACTGCTCCTACGGCATATGAGAGATTAGGATGGGAGTGAGTGAGATAAATAAGACTTCCCACAAGCTGACGATACAATGTGCAATGAACCAATGGTGTGTCTTTTCCATTCTCAAGCTTTACCCCTGATAATAAAGGTGTGGTTGTTGGCTTGCATTCACTCATGTGAAATCGTGTCAAATGATCTCTACAATACTTTGGTTGAGAAGTCTTCCTTGCTATCTGACTTTGGATAACACTTAGCCAATTTTTCAAGTCTCGAAGCTCCTACATCCTTGGGATTTTCCTTATGGAATTATCCCCTATTATTTAGGAAACTAATCTATATGGTGTAGAAATCATTTAGTTCCTTCTCTAGCTCCATGCACCACGTGTACAACCTAGAAGAGTTTACAACAAATACTGCACTTCCCGTGAACTCCAATCTCGACGGGGTAACTTGAATTTCATGCATGAATGAGTTAATTTATGTTGATTGATTTGTTAACTGGTTAATAACTAAGGTTACACACCACTGTTAGACCTCCCACTAGTTCCTCCAATACTTGGAACTACTTTATCTAACAATAACTCAATTTAAATTAATTAAATTGTTACAACTGAAATTAACTCATCCTAGACTCCTAAAATTGAGGAATCATTATACACAACTCAATTTCATTCCCCAAAATCAAATTAATTAATATAACCGAGTGATAATAACTATATCACCTCAGTTAACTCATTCAAGTTGTCTGTTGATGTGGAATTTCAAATTTCTCCTAATTTAATGAAGCGAAAAATAAATTACAAATTTATTGTTGTATTGTCAACGCAACAACATCCTCCTCACATAATCATTCAATTAATTTCTTTTTCTCTCCTATAACATGAAAATATCTTCCAAGATCAACATCTACATGTGTTCATAACTTATTCAAGAATCATTTATTAGGTCATTATTCCAACATAATCAATGTTGTAATAGTAAGAATTGTATAGAAAATTTAATAATAATCCTTCACATAATGGATTGTACAAGTACTATCTAATATGATACGAGAACATACTTAGAAGGGATTAAGGAACAGGGATGTAATGGAGAGAGAAAAAATAAGTACTCAATATCAAAGCTAATAGTACAATATCAACAACATTCCCTTGTTAAATTCATGATCATATATATATACTATGGTTAAATTATAAAGTACTTAAAATTAGATTTACCACCTTAGTCAGTTGACACAACATAGATATAATTTGACTTAAATTAATATTATTTATTACTTAATTGTATTTGGTTTTCATTAAATAGTATGTCTAGGTGATGGAGTGGAATAGGTCATCCAACACACTGCTTCTTTTAGAGTATATAGTTATGTAATGTTTGACCAGATAATTAAGTTTTAGGGTAAGCCACTTGATTTCTTCATTATTTTCACAATTATTTGATATAATTTATATAAAATATCATAATGTATACACTTCATTAGGTGTTGGAATTACTACAATGATTGAAATCTCAAAATTTTCACTAATTATGGAAACAATCTAGTACATTTGATAATTTTGAGGGCTCTTAATAATAATAAATTTTTTATATATCACCTTTCAATAAGGGTTTAAGAGGAATTAGGGAATATATAATGTGGGAATTGTATCGGATTTGGAAAATTATTGAAGGGATGAGATTTTCAAGTGGTATTTAAAGATATATGTCACTTCAAAGAAGATTTAGCTTCTTAGATCTTATGGAGAATAATACAATGAGTCTAACGATGTCGTAGAAAGTAGGAAAAATTATGCATGTAGAAAATTTTATATTAGGTACTAGATAAGGAATTAGACCATGAAATATGTAGTTTCATCCATTAGTTCGAAGCCAAGGGTTTTTTATTTATCTCGTAATTGGCAAGTTGTTTTATTAGTCAACATGAAATTAGATAATGGTGGAAGCAGGGATTGACTACCAATGAATTAGAGACAAGGGTAATCATACATTACTAGGCACATAAATAGGGATTCATAGATAGAAATGAATTTTGTTTCAAATTAATGAAAGAGTAAATTAATATGGTTTCTTCTATCAACAATTATGGAAGAAAACTTCACGCTTGCATGTTACTATACTAGAAGTTGGAAATAGGATAACATGGTAAGAACTATGTTCTATAAAACTAGGACATGATGAAGATGATATGGTAACATCTTAGAACTTATGTAGTACATATAAAAGGAGGCTAGGATTTAAATAATGTTTTTAGATTATGATCAAAGACAATGTTAGGGTAGAAAGAAATATAAAAAAAAAAGGAGCCTCCAACAATATAATTAATTGACTTTGATAAATAAGACCCTTACTATCAAAATTTTTAAAATAGTGATTATTTAGGGGTAAATATTTGGAATTATGTGTAGCATTGATTAGGATTAATAGAAGCACATACTTAGTGAACACCAATTTTCCACAAACGATTGGTGAAATTATACACTTTATTAGGCAGTGTATGCCTATGGGAAAAAAATACTAAAAATTGATGTGGGAAGCTACCATATCTAGTAATATATTTTACCTCTAATTTTCTCTTCCAAAATATTTCATTCTCTCCTGCAAAATTATAGCTTTCTAAATAAAATATATCTGTAGTGATTTGAATGCACTACAAATACAAAATCCCAAGGAAAAACGTTATTTTAGAGATAGGAATTACCAAATCATGAGGGTTCTCTAATAAGCCTAAGTAAGATAGCCCTTGTACAAGTGGTCTCATTGGACTCCAATATATGGTTGATGGTTCTATTCCTTCTTTCAAATTAGTTCTTGGTGGAGGAAGTAATAATTAGGGAGATCTTAATGGTTTGAAGGAATTTCTATTCTTGTGTATTAGTAAATATGGAAGAGATGATGTGTATGAATATTCTACAATAGTGATAGGATGCATATAAGCTACTTGTAAAGAAAACTCCCTAACACTAGGCCCCCTTTTAGAAGAGATAGAAATGACATTACATAATTCTTTGAATTTCTTAATAGGCATATGGGGAGAAAAACTCTTAAGGTGATGATTTAGTGAAATCATTTTAACGCTTTTGTGCGAGATATTATACTTGAATAGGTGTGGGGGGATGGGAACATTGTTTCCTTCTAACATAAAAATAAATATTTTGTTCATAAGGAGAAGTCTTAAGGATCCATATTTATGTTAAACTATAAAAAGATATAGTTTGGACATAGTTTTGTAGATGCTTCCAAACTTAATGGAAATTTACTTTTTTTTAGCAAATTTCCTATATATTTTAAGTAGAATAATGTTATCCTACAAAGGTTGTTTCCTAGATAAAGTTATCCCAATATATAATTGTGGGGTGTTAATAAATGCTTCCAAACTATGGTCACATTGATTGAATTATGGAAATATCGAATTTTGGGGTTTTAATACATGATTTCAAACTATGGAGTTAGTTTTGTATTGTGATGTAACATGATCTAAGACTATGCTAAGATGGAACTCATGTTTACAGTTGTTTTTTTTAGTTATCATGATTATGGTATATGAGTTGTTATGAAAATAGTTTACTTTTGACGCCATGAATTTTTTTTAATTTTATTTTCATTTTAGATGGTGCTTCCAACACTTATAAAATGTAACTATTTTGTTCTTTGAAGATCTAGTTCCAATTTTTTTCTATGGAAAACGAAGTGGGGAATTATTTTAATTTACTTCTTGAGATGGTTAAAATTTTAGAAGATAGTGGATATGGATTGGATTTTAGAAGATATTGGAATGAGGAAATTCAAGCAAGTCTATCCATAGCTTAAGCCAATAAAATCATGATGGTGTTTAAGGAAACAAAGAGTGGAAGAATGATGAGGTTTATTAAGTGAGAAATAAATAATATTACAAGGGAATATATTAGGGACATAAATAAAAAGGGATATGGAAAATCTCATAGAAAAGTAATGTTTAGGATATCAAATAAAATAGAGAGCATTTAAGGTAAGTCCAAAATTTGAGTCCTACCAAGATAAAATATGGATTACACATATCATCTAATATTACATGAATGAGGTCATATACTCTAGATAAACTAATTAAATCCTTTGCGACAATTCTATATTAAATATTTATTTCTTTTTTTGCATAACACTAGATTCTATTATAAAATACAAAAATTATAAAGAGGTACAGTCCAACTTCCAGACTAGGATTTCTAAGCTAGCCAATCATGGTAGGAAAGAGATAATTCAAAAAAATAAAAAATGGGGTTGCCTCTTAGGGGGAAACCAGTCCATAAAACAATCCATAATGCATAGAGAGAGCTTCCACTAATGGGGAAACCAACTTTAAACTGTAAATCCCAGTAGCGAAGTTTTCTATGCATAATGAAAATGAACATGGAAACTATAGTAAAACTAGAAAAAACTAGAGAAAGAGGAACCATGTCGCTATACGTTCTAGTCCTTTACATCCTGAAGCTACTGACAAGGTGGTTCTTCCACTATGTAGCACCCATAGTCAGAGGAGTCATCCTCTTTCTTGGAGAGCTTAGGGTGCAGCTCTGGTGTGGTGGTGGAACGAGCACCCGTGTCTTCAGCCTTGTCCGAATGCCTGGCACCTTCAGTTGAGCTACTACTGCCCCCACTATCAGAGGTTTTCTACATGAATTTGACACGCAGAGTGACCGTTTTTCTAGGCTATGGGAAGGAAGAATGAGAGTGAGTGGATTTAAGCATCCTTTTCCTAGACCTCGGTCTGGAATTTCTTGGATGAGCTTCCAGAATTCGAAACGTGAAATGGGTTGAGAGGAGCTATGGGTCATAGACCTCAGGCAATTCCATGGCCACAGAAATATCCACTGAGTGCTATTCCATGGAAAAAATTGGAGGGCAAGAGGGCAAGCCTTTGCGACAACGCATTCGGTGGCAGTGAGGCATGGTGTCAAAAAAATTCTGATAATGCAAATGAGGCAAGTGAGCAAAGGGAGATGGACGCATAGTGGAGCGATAGGCAGCTTGAAATGAATAACTAGATGGCGACTAAAGAATAAAGTGAGAGGCAGAGCCATAACAAGGACCAACAGAGCCGAGAGCAGAAGCTTGCAGATCCATCACGAGGGGAAGACGGACGAAGGCGCAGGATAATTGTTGTCTGGAGTTAGCGCCATTGCCCATATATGGCTACAACGCTTCTACAACTTGGAAGAGCAAGAGTGAATGCACATCAAACTAAATGAATGTCGAGGAGAGCTCCAGGCTGTGGACTAACGTATCTTCTTAAGTCTCTCATGCCTGGGGCAGGTGCTGCCTCGTGGAGAGGACATCTGCATCGTGTCGGAGAGCCCAAGTGTCAAGCCAACGTCTCGTTACAGAACACCCGCATCCGGTGAACAATTGTATATTACAATGATTTACTCACCATAGCTATAATTTACTACATTATTATAATGACAACAATCTCCCCCTTTGACACTAGATCCATATATTCTCACCACAGTAAATTTACCAACTTCATTAGGTTCACTAACTATATATGAAGTTATGAACTATAACCTATAAGAAATAAAATACAATGAGATATATAATCCTACTAAACAACATGATTCCATCACGAGGACTTTGCATAAATCATTCTCTAATTACTATTATTTACGTTGTATAAAAATAACTTAAAATAATAATGTAATTAATACATACAATAATATCTTATAAAAACTAACATCAAACACTTACTATCATATCTTATTTGAATTTACCATTTTCTAATTATATATTAATGAATAATAGTTTACCATTAATAAGTGTGTTTATATTTTTAAATGTATTTGTGGTTGGTTGGTGTAAGTTAAGTTGAGGAGAGTAGCTGTTTCGAGTTAGCCATTTTTGAACAAAAGATCCTAATCAAAAATCATCACATCACTTATTTATTTTTTATCTTATAAGTTAATATTAATTTCCTATTAATATAAAATATAATATAGATTTGTTTAAATTAATATAAAACGTAATATAGATAAATTTAAATTAATATGATTTATATCGAATTTTTTTTTTATATGTAAGGTTGTAATAAAATTAAATTCAAATGATTAAATTAAATCTCATATTTCCAAGAAAAGCCGTCGAAAAAAAATATATTCCGTCCGCCACTTAACTCCTTCCATGACGTCAACCATGATCTCCGTTTCTTTATTACTGCCCTACCTATTAAATATTAAAAAATCAGACGTTTTTCTGCCGAATAATCTCGCTCATATGTAGCTCGAATCCTGGCAAATTGTCAGCTGCACCGAACCCTCTCAAACGCAGAGCTCGAGAGTTCCCATATTTGTGGACGCCCTAGTTTCAACAGAAAATTGTCATTTCGCTTGTTGCACCGACACAGTGTCAAGTCAACTCACGTATCTGTTAAATTTTGAGGTTTGTGATAAAAAGAATACCAAATGAAGGAAAAGAGATTGCCAGAGAATCGAATGGAATATTTTATGAACGATATATTTTATTTTTCCATTTATGAATATCTTAGTATTATCAAATCATATAGCAATTATAAAAAATAAAATATTATATTTATAATTATAATTTTATATATTATAGTATTATATAATATTTTCTCAAAATTTTAAACTTATACAAATATTGAATAATTATTATTTAGTCTAATAATTATGATTTAATTTATTATATATATATAATTTAAATTTGTAAATTAAATAGATATGTATTATAATTTTATATTTCAAATATTTTTTTTAATTTAAATTTTAGAGTGAACTTTCTGTGGTAATGGAGGACAAACATCTCTAGTTATTATTTATAGGGAGTATGAGATGGTTTGCTTAGAAGTTATAGGTATAATGTTGGTATATAGACTCATTCTACAACCAGTATGGAGGGATGTGTAAGTTTGTCCATGGGTATCTGTTTCTAAATAGAAAAACTAATATCGGCTATAATTAAAAATAAATGAATATGTTGTAAAAAATAATGTCAATGAGATGTTTAAATCTTAAAACTCAAAAATATGTCAACAAGATATTTAAATAAACTATTTCAAAATGTATGTTAATTAGTTTATGTATTTATCAACTTTATATATATATATATATATATATATATATATATATATATATATATGATTAAAATTTTAATTATATCTTATAAGCTATTTAGCATTCAAAAATACAATTTAAAGAATGAAAAAGATTTGCATGTGAATCTCTCTAGTGTGCTCTAAAAAAGTTTTCACCTTTCTAGTGCACTCTAGAAATGTTTTCACTTGAAAAAAATTGATTGTTCACTATGGTGCACTTAAAAGGTTTTAAGGTGAATAAATTTGATCACTCCAAACTCACGCTAGATCCATACCTAAAATGCATCTATACTCGTAGTAATAAGTTGGGTTGTTCCTTGTCCTATCATAGTTGTCAAGTATCACTTGATATGCCTAGAGGTTATAATAATTGTAGTCTCAATCATGATTAAGGTTATAGTGATTAAATTGGTATAATAATAGTAGTCTCAATCAACATTGAGGTTAAAGTGATCAAATTGGTATGTGTCATAGTTACAGTAACCAATTGCAGCTATTCTTTTCAGGTCGCTTATGTCTAATGGACATATATACTTGTGTTGTATATCCTTAGTTGCCACATATATTTTGATATGCTATGATATGCGATATGGTTATAGTGATTAACTAATAAGATGTTTAAATATTAAATTTCAAAAATATTTCAACAAGATATTTAAATAAACTATTTCAAGATGTATGTTAATTAGTTTATGTTGTTATCAACTTCATATATATATATATATATATATAATTATGGTTAAACTTTTTATTTGATCCTATAAGCTACTTAGCATTTAAAAATACAATTTAAACAATGAAAAATAACTCATTGTATTTTGAACTCTAAAAAAATTTGCACATGAATCCCTCTAGTACACTCTAAAAAGCTTTTCATGTGAAAAATTTGATTAATCCCTCTCGTCCACTCTATTTTTTTTTTTTTAAGGTGAATACATTTTATTCCTTTAAACTCATGTTAGATCCATACATAAAATCGATCTGTGTACTAGTAGTAATATGTTGGGGTGTTCTATGTCATATCATAGTGGTCAAGTATCACTTGATAATAATAGTAGTCCCAATCAACATTAAGGTTATAGTGATCAAATTGGTATAATAATGTTAGTCTCATTCAACATTGAGGTTAAAGTGATCAATTAGAGTCATTATTGTTATGTGTGTGTGTCTAACGACCATATATATATTTGTGTGTTGTATGTCTGTACTTGCCACATATCTTTTGATATGCCTCTAGATTATAGTAATAGCTGTCAAATACATGTTCTGTCCCCAGTAACCTCATAACTTTTAATATGTCTTGAGGTTATAGACCACATATATGTTCTGTCCCAATCACCTCATATCTTTTGATATGCTTAGAGGTTATAGTAAGAATATGTTCAATTAACTATTATTAGAATAGCCGTAGTATATATATTGTGTTTCAAATTGCCTTATATATTTTGATACTAAGAATAGGTCCAATTACTCTTTATCAAATTATTATAAATTTACCAACTCAAAAAAAATCCATTAAGTTAATCTATAAAATTTATAAAACGAAACTCTAACCTTTCTTAAATTTTACTTTCTTATGAAAATATTATCTCAATATATTTTCTTTCTAATTTTATATAAATTAAATCATTTTTTTTAATTTTTAATTTTTTCTTCAATTTTAATAATTTTATTTATTTTTTCTTAAAATGTTCTGGCAACTTTCTTTTAATACTTGTTTTATAAGTTAAAATAAATAAATTCTTATTATTCTTTTATTTGGATCCGATGGGTGCAATCAACAAAAAGATACATAATATCCAACTGTAATACTTGTTTATTTTTAAATTAAAATAAAAAAAATCTTATTATATCTTTATTTTGATCCGGTGGTACAATTTTAAACAGAAATATACATTGTATCCAACCCTAAATCCGACAACGGATACTAGATGTAAATGTGAAGGCCCGTAGCTGATGACAACCAAAAAAAATGGTCTCGATTGTTCCTGCATTTAAACTATGTTGCTTGAATCTTATTTTTATGCGCGGGCAAGATAGTTCACATTTATTCAATCTCTTTTTCTCAATATATATAAATTGTTATATAAAAGGAAGGAAATGTAATTGACAACAAAGCACAGAGAGAATTAAATTTAAAAAGTAATATGTAATAATGTTTATAATAACAAATGTATTAACTAAAGATGTAATTAAGTAATCGAATCCTATATATTAAAAGGTATGAAAAATAATTTTAAAGTACTAAAAGAGTAATAATTGATGTATACACTTGATCACATAAATAATATCATTGTTAATACCAATTTGCAATTAAAGTTAAGAAATTTTTGTAAAAAAATTATAAATATAGTTGTACAACACACCCTTCATAATAAGAAGTATAGCATAAAAATTAAGAAAATAAATGGTAATTGAACATAAAATCATCACTCAATATTAGTTCAAAAATATCTTAGTATTATCAAATCATATAGGAATTATAAAAAATAAAATATTATATTTATAATTATAATTTTATATATTATAGTATTATATAATATTTTCTCAAAATTTTAAACTTATAGAAATATTGAATAATTATTATTTAGTCTAATAATTATGATTTAATTTATTATATATATATATATATATAATTTAAATTTGTAAATTAAATGGATATGTATTATAATTTTATATTTCAAATATTTTTTTTAATTTAAATTTTAAAGTGAACTTTCTGTGGTAATGGAGGACAAACACCTCTAGTTATTATTTATAGGGAGTATGAGATGGTTTGATGAGAGGTTATAGGTATAATGTTGGTATATATGTAGGTTATTGAGTTTAGAGGCTCATTCTACAACCAGTATGGAGGGATGTGTTGTAAGTATGTCCATGGGTATCCGTCTCAGTCAGAAAATAATAGCTAGTAATTAAAAATAAACAGTTACTTAGAAAATATGTGTGAACAGATGTTTAAATCTTAAAACCTAAAATATGTCAACAAGATATTTAAATAAACTATTTCAAGATGTATGTTAATTAAGTTTATGTATTTATCAACTTATATATATATATATATATATATATATATATATATATATATATATATATATATATATATATATATATATAAGGTTATAGTGATTAAATTGGTATAATAATAGTAGTCTCAATAAACATTGAGGTTATAGTGATCAAATTGGTATGCCTCATAGTTACAGTAACCAATTGCAGCTATTCTTTTCAGGTCGCTTGTGTCTAACGGACATATATACTTGTGTTCTATATCCTTAGTTGCCACATATATTTTGATATGTAGTGATATGCGCTACGGTTATAGTGATTAACTAATAAGATGTTTAAATATTAAATTTCAAAAATATTTCAACAAGATATTTAAATAAACTATTTCAAGATGTATGTTAATTAGTTTATGTTGTTGTCAAGTTCATATATATATATATATATATATATATAAACTTTTTATTTGATCCTATAAGCTACTTAGCATTCAAAAATACAATTTAAACAATGAAAAATAAATCATTGTATTTTGAACTCTAAAAAAATTTGCACATGAATCCCTCTAGTACACTCTAAAAATCTTTTCATGTGAAAAAATTGATTAATCCCTCTCGTCCACTCTAATTTTTTTTTTAAGGTGAATACATTTTATTCCTTTAAACTGATGTTAGATCCATACATAAAATTGATCTATGTACTAGTAGTAATATGTTGAGGTGGTCTATGTCATATCATAGTGGTCAAGTATCAGTTGATAATAATAGTAGTCCCAATCAACATTAAGGTTATAGTGATCAAATTGGTATAATAATGTTAGTCTCATTCAACATTGAGGTTAAAGTGACCAATTAAAGTCAATATTGTTATGTATGTGTGTATAACAACCATATATATATATATATATATATATATATATATATATATATATATATATATATATGTATATATATATATATATATATATATATATGTGCGTGTGTGTGTGTGTGTGTGTGTGTGTGTGTGTGTGTGTGTGTGTCCCTACTTGCCACATATCTTTTGATATTCCTCTAGGTTATAGTAATAGCCGTCAAATACATGTTCTGTCCCCAGTAACCTCATAACTTTTAATATGTCTTGAGGTTATAGACCAGATATATGTTTTGTCCCAATCACCTCATATCTTTTGATATGCTTAGAGGTTATAGTAAGAATATGTTCAATTAACTATTATTAGAATAGTCGTAGTATATATATTGTGTTTCAAATTGCCTCATATATTTTGATACGTAAGAATAGGTCCAATTACTCTTTATCAAATTATTATAAATTTACCAACTCAAAAAAATCCATTAAGTTAATCTATAAAATTTATAAAACGAAACTCTAACCTTTCTTAAATTTTACTTTCTTATGAAAATATTATCTCTATATATTTTCTTTCTAATTTTATATAAATTAAATCATTACTTTTTATTTTTTATTTTTTCTTCAATTTTAATAATTTTATTTATTTATTCTTAAAAAGTTCAGGCAACTTTCTTTTAATACTTGTTTTTTAAGTTAAAATAAATAAATTCTTATTATTCTTTTATTTTGATCCAATGGATGCAATCAACAGAAAGATACATAATATCCAACTCTAATACTTTTTTATTTTTAAATTAAAATAAAAAAAAATCTTATTATATCTTTATTTTGATCCGGTGGTACAATTTTAAACAGAAATATACATTGTATCCAACCCTAAATCCGACAACGGATACTAGATGTAAATGTGAAGGCCCGTAGCCGATGACAACAAAAAAGATGGTCTCGATTGTTCCTGCATTTAAATTATGTTGCTTGAATCTTATTTTTATGCGCGGGCAAGATAGTTCCCATTTATTCAATCTTTTTTTCTCAATCTATATAAGTTGTTATATAAAAGGAAGGAAATGTAATTGACAACAAAGCACAGAGAGGATTAAATTTAAAAAGTAATATGTAATAATGTTTATAATAACAAATGTATTAACCAAAGTGTTATATAAAAGGAAGGAAATGTAATTGACAACAAAGCACAGAGAGGATTAAATTTAAAAAGTAATATGTAATAATGTTTATAATAACAAATGTATTAACCAAAGATGTAATTAAGTAATCGAATCCGACTTATTAAAAGGTATGAAAAATAATTTTAAAGTACTAAAAGAGTAATAATTGATGTATACACTTGATCACATAAATAATATCATTGTTAATACCAATTTGCAATTAAAGTTAATAAATTTTTGTAAAAAAATTATAAGTATAGTTGTACAACACACCCTTCATAATAAAAAGTATAGCATAAAAATTAAGAAAATAAATGGTAATTGAACATAAAATCATCACTCAATGTTAGTTCAAAAATACACATTGTAATTTTTTTTTTGTTGGCTTAATTTTTTTCTCAAATTTGTGTTGTATCTTACATGATTAGTATACATTAAAGTCTTATTCACTAAAGGTTGTGTTTAGTAAAAATCTACTATGCAAATAAAAAAACCTAAATAATTCTTATCTATTCACTTTTAAATATTTCTATATAACCCATGTCATAAAAAATACATAAATCAAATAAAATTGTGAAAACCCCAATTAAAATTCACCACAAAAAATCATTAATAAAAATTGAAAATGTTTTTTTATAATTGAAAATGTTTAAAATTTGAAATATAATTTTTATTTTATTAAAAAATATATTTAATATTATTATAATAGATAAAACTATATTTAATTTTCATAAACAACTCTCCATAAGATAATCCCAGTAGTAGTCAACTCACCAAGTTACAACGAAAACAAATTCCATAATCCCAATACATTGAGACTATAATAATTAATTAATTATAAAAAAATGTAAAAGATCTCATCGACAATCCTCATAGAAGACCTCATAGACAACTCTCCTTGGTATTAGTCAACTGACCAAGTTACAACGAAAACAAATTTGACAATCCCAATACATTGAGACAATAATTAATTAATTCTAAAAAAGAATGTAAAATATCTCATCGACAACACTCATAAGGTAATCCCAGTATTAATTAGAATACTAAGTTCCAACGAAAACAAAATATTTTATAAATAGTTGCAAACTATATTTGTGAGTTTTCTTCATTAATGGCTAGACTGGTATGTTATTAAAGAAAATCTCAAATAACTCCAACCAATACTGTGTCAAAAATCATATTTACAAGGAAAGCCCTGGAAAAAAATTATATTCCGTCGGCCACTTAACTCCTTTTATGATATCAACCATGATATCAACCGGAATCCTGCCAAATTGTCAGCTGCACCCAACCTTCTCAAACGCAGAGCAAGAGAGGTACCATATTTGTTTCAAGAGGAAATTGTCATTTCGCTTGTTGCACCGACTCAGACTCAAGACAACTCACCAATCTGTTAAATTTTGAAGTTTGTGATAAAAAGAATACATGTTTCTAAAGGTGGTAAGGGGCAACAATGAAGGAACAGAAATCGCGAGAGAATCGAATGGAATATTTTATGAATGATATATTTTAGTATTATCAAATAAAATAAGAGTTATAAAAGAATAAAATGTAATTATTTTTAGGTTTTTTTGAAAAATTTTAACTTAATAAAAAATATTGAATAATTAGGATTTAATAAAAGAATAAAATGTAATTATTTTTAGGTTTTTTTGAAAAATTTTAACTTAGTAAAAAATATTGAATAATTAGGATTTATGGTTTAAAAGATATATTCATTTTATATATATATATACATTTTTTATTCAAATTTGTAGTTATATATGTATAATTTGTGAAGTGAATTTTATATGGTAATGAAGGAGAGGTATTTCTAGTTATCATTTGTATGAAGTGTGAAATCATATATTTGGAAGTTATAGGGATAATTTTGTTATATATGGAGGTTATTGAGCCTAGAGGCTTATTCTACAACACAGTATGAGGGGATGAGTAACTTTGTCAGTGGGATGTGTCCCTAAATAGAAAACCAATGTTCACTATTATTAAAAATAAATTAATACGTTGTAAAAAAAATTGTTAATGAGATGTTTAAATCTAATACTTCAAAAATGTTTCAATAGTACATTTAAATAAATTATTTAAAGATCTATGTTAATTAATTTACATCCATATCAACTTGATATATATCTATATATAGAAAAAAAGTTGTATGGTTAAAATTTTTGTTTGGTTATATATAGAGTCTATGTAGCATTCAAAAATACAATTTAAAAAATGAAAAATAAGGCATTGCATTTTTCACTCCAAAAAAGTTTGCAGGTGAATCCCTTTAGTGCACTCTAAAAAAGTTTTCACTTGAAAAAAATTGATTCCTCTCCTGCAGTCTAAAAAATAGTTTGCACATGAATAAATTTGATCCCTCTAGACTCATGTTAGATCCATACTTCAAATGTATCTATGATGGTAGTAACAAATTGAGGTGTTCTTTGGCATTTCACAGTATCAATTGGTGTTCCTGGAGGTTATAATAAGAGTAGTCCCAATCAACATTGAGGTTATACTAATTAAATTGGCATGCCTCGTGGTTACCGTGATCAATTTGAGGCATTCTTGTGACGTCGTGTCTGCCTAACCACGAGATATATATACCTTTTGTGTCCCTAGTTGCCACATATCTTTTGATATGCCCTCGTATGCCTAGTGGTTATAGTGATTGATTGCAGAGATACTTCTTCATGTTGTGTGTGCTTAGCCTCCATATATATGTTTAAATTGGTATGCCTGGTGGTTACAATAATCAATTGGAGGCATTCTTGTTTTGTTGTATGTGCCTAACCTTTAGATATATATGTTGTGTCTCACTAGTCACCACATATCTTTTCATATTCCCTGGTATGCCCCGTGGTTATAGTGATATAGTGATCAATTGGACAAATTCTTTGTCATGTTGTGTGTGCCTAGCCTCTAAATATACGTTTAAATTGGTATGCCTAGCGGTTACAATGATCAATTTGAGGCATTCTTGTCAGGTCATGTGTCCCTAACGGCCAAATATATATGTTGTTTGTCCCTAGTTGCCACATATATTTTGATATGCCCAGTTATACCTCATGGTTATAGTGGTCAATTAAAGAGATTCTTTGTCATGTTGTGTGTGCCTATTTCTGTCCCCAGTCACCTCATATATTTTAGATATATGTTACATCTTGGTTATAGTGGTCAACTAAAGAGATTCTTTTTCATGTTGTGTGTGCCTAGTTGTGTCCCGAGTCACCTCATATCTTTCACATATATGTATAATCACCTCATATCTTTCAGATATATGTTGTGTCCCGAGTCACCTCACATCTTTCACATATATGTTGTGTCCCCAATCACCTCATATTTTTTTGATATGCCTCGAGGTTACACTAAAAATAGGTCGAATTAACTCTTATCATGTGTGCCAAGCCTCCATCTATATTTTGTGTCCGAGCGGCCCAGGTAGCCTCATATATTCTGATATGCCTACAAGTTATAGTAAAAATAAGTCTAATTAACTCTTATCCAGTGATTATGAACTAACCAACTCAAAAAAGAAATAATCATTAAATTAATCTACAAAATTGATAAAACCAAATTCTAACTTTTCTAAAATTTTATTTGCTTATAAAATTATATTCTCACCATTTTTCCTTCTAATTTTATATAAATTAAATAATTATTTTTATTTCTACAAAATTCTTTTTAAAATTAATTTTAATATTTTTATTTTTTCTCCATTCCAACTTTCTTTTAATAATTTTAATTTTCTTTTCCAAAAATTGTTCAACTCTCTTTTAATACTTATTTGTTTGTTTTTTCGCAAAGATAAATAAATAATTATGATTTAGTGGGTACAATTTTCAACAAAAGGATACATAATATCTAACCCTAAATCCGAAAACCGATACTAAACGTAACTGTGATGGCGCGTAGCCCGATGACAACCCAAAAAATGGACTCGACTGTAATTTTTTGCATTTAAACATGTTTATCTTCATTCTTTGAATCTTATTTTATGCGCTGGCAACACAGTTCCCATTTTTTCAATCTCTTGTGCACTATCTATATAAATTGTTATATGAAAGGAAGGAAATGTAATTGACAACAGAGCGCAGAGAGGACATTAATCCAGAGGGATTCACGAGTTCGACTCAAGACAATGGCTACAGAGCCATTAAGGCTATGCCAAATAATCGGAGACGTGGTTGATATGTTCATTCCCAGCGTGAACGTTGTGGTTACTTATTTTCCGAACCACCAGATCAGGAATGGAATCGAATGGATTCTTTCGGCCACTATGTGCCGCCCCCGTGTCGATGTCAGGAATGGAATCGAATTGATTCCTTCGGCCACTGTCTTCAGCCCCCGTGTCGAGGTAGGAGGGTCAGATATGCAAACGTTTTTCACTCTGGCATGACCTTCTATTCTCTTAGTCTATTCTATTCCCTCGTATCGTGTGGTGATATATTATAATATTATGTCATTTCGCTTATAAAACATTAATGTTAGTTGTGTGCTTTCAGATTATGACGGATCCAGATGCACCTAATCCTTCAAACCCGATTGAACGGGAATATTTACACTATGCATATCCAGTATTTCTCAATAGCCTATGCATACGTTTAGAAATCAGATTTAACATCCCGTTTGCACAGCGTTTGCGCTTCTACACTCTGAACATTCAGTTGACATTGCAACTTATATCATGTGCAGGATCGTTACTGACATCCCTGCTACGACAGAGGATCTTTTCAGTAGGAACTGAAGCACAGTGTTAGATCAAACTGATTTTTTTACTTCTATATTATGAAGCCCCAATCGTCGAATATCTCTGAAACGACTATAATATATTTGTTTTGAATCATATCATAGGCTCGTGGTAGATCTGTTGTTCTACATAACTTCCATCGATCTAAATTAACCATCAATGTCAAAATACCATTTACCATAGTTGAATTGATAGATCTGTGTCTTTGTTTAGTTCCCTAAATTATGAGAAGTAATATTTGAATCTACAACGTCTTTCACTAGCACCACTATAAGTAACTCGATATTTATATTTATTCATGTATAACGTATAAAAGCTTTTGTGAATGTGATCAGGAAGAGAGCTGGTTATTTATGAGGCTCCGAGTCCTGTCATTGGGGTTCACAGGTATGCATTTACTTTGTTCAAACAGATAGCACCAGAAACTCTACTTGTCCCTCCTGCATCGCGCCGAAACTTCAGCACCAGAGATTTCGCTCAGCGTAATGGTCTTCGATTACCTGTTGCTGCTGTTTATTTCAACGCTCGAAAAGACAAAGCTCGAAGGCGTTAGAGTGTGCCAACTAGATTGCCATGGCCGTCACTACCGATTATGATTATAGAAATAAGATTATGATTTTGAGATAGTTATAGTTACTTCATGCTACTCACAATTATTTGTCAGACTTGACAATAGTACACCGGATTGTGCGTTAATCTATGTTCTTATGGTTTATATTTGGATTTGGAGAATTAGGAAAATTAAAGATTAAACCTTGCATACCAACTAGAATATTACATATTCATTTTTATCAAATGTTGACAATTAGTTTTTATGTCTTGGTCAAATGAATCTACACGAGTCTGGCTGGCTGGCTATTTCATATTCATTTTTTGGGAAGTCACAGGCTTATTTTTTAAGGTCTATTTGATACTTCTCAGGTTTTTTCATTCCATTATGGTTTGGATAAATAAACAAGACAGTCCTCCCTCTCTTGCCACAGATCTATCCTACAGACTATGAGACTATGCCCTCACCCTGTTTGCATCCCTGGTGGATACTTGGATGGAGCTGAGCAACAGGGAACTGTAGTTGCAGCACATGGATCAAGTTGGAACACGGAAAACACTATTGTGGAGCCTACTTTAGTTAGCTTACAACTCTCAAATCCAAAATCTTTCCATATTTGGAAACAATATGAAAACCTCAAGATTGTTATAGACTGAAACAATGGTATTTCAGCATTTCAATCTCTAGGCCTGCTCAGCTGTACAAACAGAATTCTAAATCTTTTGTGCTTTTGAACTCACCTCCTCTACATCACATCTTCGGAGAAGCTAATATGAGTGAAGATAGAATATACAAACAAGGCCTGGAAATTCCTTTAGGGCTCCTGCATATCCAACATTGGCGAGGTCCCAACTTATTGAATTCCTATACTGAGTTTTTTCTGTGATGCTTTTGCTCTGTCATATGGTGTCATATGGTAGACTAGTTGCTCTTGTTTACATTATCATATATTTTCTCATATTTTATGTGTCTCATTAACAATAAATTTCTCTATGCCTAGCTACTTTCAGTTTTATGTTTAAGATATCAACAGATTTATATGGAGCTACTTTCAGGTTTATGTTTAAGATATCAATAGATTTATATGGAGCTAATTTCAGTTTTATGTTTAAGATATCAACGGAACTATGCAAGCTGAGGCTACTTTCAGTTTTATAGTGCATACAAGCTGTTTAATAGTGCATACATACATGTTCAATATCTTTGCAAATGTACTATTCTTTACATTGATAAAAAAACAGCGTTTTTTCTCCTCTGAAAAATTGAAAATTATGAATCTATGCGTGTCTTTTTCTTTTCTTTTTCTTTCTTGGAGAAAGTTTGAATTAAAACCTTTTAACTCAATTGTGTTAATAAAAAATATATGAGATAAACACCGAACAAATATGGTAGGACAGTAAAATTGTTTTGAAGCATTATTAATCACATGGGTTTGAATTAGGTTAAAAGTCAAATAAGTCTACGCAGTTTTTTTGTATGTTGCATAAAGATTGAGTGGAAAACCTTTGAACATTAAGCGAAATATCAGATGAGCGTCTCGCTTGCAAAAAAATGGGATGAGAATTCAATTGATTTGAAGAATCATTAATGCGCATTTCAGGGTTTTTTCAAATTTATAGAGAAGTCCAAAAGTTTGAGACTTACATTAAGCGCTAACGGTAGTCGAACAGATTTCGAAATTTCGCAGGAGTACCCATGAATTGGCTGAGGATTCTGTGTTAAAAATTGTGATTGTAAATTGTAATTGTCAAAATCGACAAGGGCATTAAAAACGTGAGTGTCACTTAACAATTGGCGTTGGTCCAATAAATTTTATATTTATTTTTAATATAATATATATGGGTAGATTTCTATTAACTTTATTTTTATGATTATTTATTAAAGGGAATTATATAATATTTGCTATAAATATTCATTATTATTTATTATTATTATTATTATTATTCAATTTTAAAGGAAATTATATAATATTTATTTTAAATATTGGTTAATTATTATTATTATTATATAATTTTAAGATACAAGTTAATTTAGACACTAAAATACTAAATTGGTGTATAAGATGGCAGAAGAGACTTAATTTTCGACAGAGATTTTGACTTTTAAGTTTATCAACCGATGTATATTTTATCTCTCTAGTCTTGAATTTGTGACCTCTTATGAGGAAACACATATTTTTAACTGTTTTTTGAATGTGTGACCTCTTACAAGAAAACACCTATTCTTAACTATTAGACATAATCATATTGCATTGGTTTTAGAAATATCATAAACATAAAATGACAAATAACCCATCTTTATTCTTATAATTATAATAGTATTTCATTCAAAATATCTAATATTAAATTTCATTGTTTTATTATTTTATTTTATTTTAAAACATAAACATTCTTTCATTTTTTTTTATTTTTTTAAATAACAATTAAAAATAGAAGCGAATTTTTTTGTAATATATTTTAAATAAATTATTAAAATTATATTATAATTTAAGTAATTTATATTTAAAGAATATTTAAATGTACTAATTAATTGACAAAAATATAATTTTGAAATTATATTTGAAATTATAATATTTAATTTTAAAATAATATTTAGGCCGATAGGCCTTCTCTTTTGAAAGAGATCAGTTTTTTTTCGTCAACATATTCATTCTGCAAAGGACACCTGTTGCTGTGAACATATTCATTCTAGAGAAGACACCTCTTACCTTGTTCAGAGCTATTCCGTTGAATATGAAGTTTGTTAATATCTTCATAAATCTCTGACCCTCACGATGCATAAATCTCTGACCCTCTCACAAATGACGTTGAATTCATAAATGGGGTTGAACTGATAAACTGAATTCTCGACAGATGTAGCCTCTATTTCGCTGAAGGTTCATCGGCGTTGTAGTCTCAGTAAATAGGAAAGTGGCTCAACCTATGGGCATGATTCATGCAAAGGCACCCTTCATGGAGTAAATTGGCTTCCCCATACACTATTTGCAACCCTGAAGTGGCTATTGTCATTGAAGCATATCGGACTCTCAGAGACTGGGGCCCCTACCCTGCAGATCTTGTCAGAGATCTCTCTGGAAAGTTTTTTTTCGTTCTTTACGACTCCACCTCCCAGGCTTTCTTCACCGCAGTGGTACGCTTGTAATTCTCATCCCTTCATTTCCTTTTTTTTCTTTTGAGATTTTCAATTAAAATATCGAACATAAACCCTTAATTTTTGCTTTCTGACCTACTACATTGCACTTTAACCTCAATCCTTCATGCTACATTCCTTGGCCATGCATAGATAATAAAATAAATCTGAGGCTTCCCAGTAGTTTTCTCATCCATCTCTGGAATTTTAGTACTCTTTTCATCAGAATCATATTTCCTGATCGTGCAATTGACAGGGGAGAAAATATAAGACTCTGCCTCTTTTATTTAATCCATAGGTTTTTCCATTTCATTAGCAAGACAGGTGGACCTGCTGGCCCTGCAAACTCCTTCCCATCTGTTCTTTTTTTTGGAGTGGCTTTACATTCGTAGATGAGTTATGATGAGATCCTTTTGACAGAAAGATTTAACAAATTCAAATTAAACGCCTCCAGAAAAATCTGCACATAAATTCAGCATTCAAATTAACTTGTGGCCTAAGGGACTTCCAGCCAATTCGTGGTCTTTTGGCGAATTTGCCAATCACAGGTTTCAGGTTCCATCCTCAGTGGTAACAGTTTCGTAATATCAACATTTTTGCAGTATCCATTAACCTGGTGTTTTAACCTGGATTTGTATTCCTTTGCAAATGTATTCAAGAAAAATTCCCATCTCTGGCATCATTCCTATTTTACCTAAAATATTTCAGCATTAATTATTTTCCATTGGATCTGTTCTCTTTTATTTCTCTGAGGTAGGAAGGGGAAGAAATTTATTTAGAATCAGATGGCCAATTAACACCTTTTTCCTCCCATAGAAGTCTTTTCAGACATCAGATTTGCAGAGTCATGACAAAGATGATAGTGAGCACTTGATGTTGCTACTGTTTGGGGTTCCATGGAGATAGTTTCTTATATTTCTTAGAAGTTGTTATACAATTCAATCATACTTATACTTTGGAGTTCGGCTCCTCTACTGTATGTGGCAAATTCAGTGTTTCTGTGGGGTATTTGGGGGAATATAGTACCTTTCATTTAGCCTTGTTATCATGGCCTATACGAAGTTGCTTGTGAAGGTGAAGGATAGTTTCATACTGTGGACCAAACAAGTGAGTAAATTTTCCAAAGACAACAATATTTTCCCAAATGGTTAATCCCTACATTCGTCCTTTTTCTTTGGCCTTGGCAAGCAACAGTTATATAGCTGTGTAATTAGCTTCAAGAAGCTGGAGTTGTACTTGTTTCGCAATGTCCTTTAGGATCCTTCTTTTTTGGTTTCAAATGGATACATATGTTTGCAATTTTTTTATCCATGGCATTATAGTATTTGCAGTGTCTGTCAATTTAAGTGCTTACCTCTAATTGGCAATCAGTTTCATGTCATCTCCTTCTACAGAAGTTTTTATATACTACTTGGAGTTTACCGTGGCATTCTCCTCTCTAATGTTTGGTTCATGGCATTAAATCAATTTTGTTGGCTTTTTTTTCATAATTATTATATTGTATCGAAAGCCAAAAAATATGTTTAATCTACTGGGTTGTTACTTAGTTTGACTGCCACATTACAGGTTTTGTTTGTTTATGTTACGTAGGAGTTTTACTTGGGTGTAGTAGATTACTGATATTAGTGTTTGGGTGAAGTTAAATACAATGATGATCATCTAATTTCGTAAATGAGAAACTCACCAAGGAAGACATGGGCAGTTTATTTACAGTAGTTTGGTTCTTGTGGGAATTTCACCAATTGACACTTGAAAGCAGAAAGGCTTTAACAATACATCAAAAACAATTTGACCTGGGGTTGCACAAGGTTGAATGATCTTCAAATTTCAATTCCCGTAATCTATTTCATTGTTGATGCCTTTGATGTCGTATACTATATCTACTTGATACGGAGCATACATGAGGAATGCTATTATCTCCTTCCAATATGTATCAGATCACTGTCTCAGAAATTTCCACAAAAACTATGCAGTAAGAATGACTGCAAATGGGATGGATTTAGAGCGGGAGAGGCCATGGTGAGAGTTGTTGGATTTTCTCAGAGGTTTTACAATTTCAAGGCATTTTGACGAAGTTGAACTAGTGTGTTAGACATATCAAACTAAAATTTCTCTTCTTTATCCTCATGAATTGTGATGCATCCAATGTGGCAGTATGGCCATCTTCATTGGGAAGTTTCACTGGGGGCTTCTCTTTCTTGGCCTGCTTGTTCTTACCTCAGGGAGCCATTTCAACAAGACCTTCAAACTGGAAGAAGTAGTTTCAGAGAATTTTGCTGCCCTGGATGGTTACTCCCATGCAGTGAGTCCAAATGGAAAGAACTACTCTCTTAGTATTGAAAATTCACTTAGTATTTTTCCATCCGGAGACAAGTCTCCCTCATGTGAAGGAGATCTGAAAGGCGTTGGTTCATTAAATACTACTTGTCAGCTTAATACAAGCCTCTACTCGGAGAAAGACCTCTTTGAGAAAACTAAGAAAATTGGTCTAAGCCCGCAACATATTACATACACGATCTTCATTGATGGGTTATGCAAGGTAGCAAATCTACGTGAGGCTTATGATCTTCTAAATGAAACGTACAAGTAGAAATTGAAGCCAGATGTTGTCACTTACACCGCACTGATAAATGGATTTTGCAAGCAAGGTCAGTTGGGAGTAGCAAAGGAAATTTTGAAAGTAATGGTAAAGAAAGGTGTTACCCCTGACTGTGTTACTTATGATACAGTAATTGACGGTTATTGCAGAGCAGGTGATTGTTTAGAAGCTTTGAATGTGCATGATGAAATGGTTGAAAATGGTCACTCACCTAACATATTCACATTCGCTGCCCTTATTAAAGGTCTCTGTAAGGAAGGAAAACTACAAGATGGAAACAGGCTTCTGCAGAAAATGCAAGAAACGTCTTTGGCTCCTTATAATGTTGTTTACAATACGCTTATTAATGCTAACTGCAAGGCTAAAAATTTTCAGAAGCTTTGAGACTATGGGATGAAATGGCACAACAAGGCTTGTTTCCATATGCTTACACATATACAATTCTCATCAATGGGTATTGCAAGGCAGGCTACGTCTTTTAGGGAATTGAACTCTTCGAGGAAATGTAGGATAAAGATTTATTATCAAATCATATTATCTACAACTCTTTGATAAATGCACTGTGCAAGGAAGGCAAGGTCAAGGTAGCATCATACTTACATTATGAGATGGTATCAAAAGGCATTCAGTCTGATGCTAGCACATACAATACTCTCATTGATGGATACTGTAGAGTAGGAAATTTAGAAAAAGCAAATGCACTTTTCAAAAACATGTTACTTGGAGGTATGGTTCCTAACATAGTTACTTACAATAGTCTCATACTTGGACACAGCAAGAAAGGACTGTTGCAGAGGAGTTCCTACTTTTATAACATAATGGTGCAAAATGGCTTTGTTCCTAGTCATTTAACATACAAAGCCCTCATCCTTGGACTTTGTGAAACAAGCAAACTGAATGAAGAAAAGGAGAAATTGGAGAAAATGATATAGAAAGATATTATTCCAGATCACTTGATATTTAACATGATGATTTATAATTTTTCTAGTGTTGGTGATATGAAGATTGCTACTAAACTCTTTAGTGAAATGATAGGTTTAGGGCTTTCACCTAATAATCTTACTTACACTACACTTATTTATGGATTTCACAATAAAAAAAGATACAAGAAGCTTGTCAACTCTTTTATACAATGTTGTAGCAGGGACTTGTTCCTCACCATAATATCTTTGTTGGGTTGTTCAATGGGTACTACAGAGCCAGTGATTTGCAGGGAGCTTTTAGACTGAGGAATGAAAATGAGATATTGCGTGTGGTTCCTCCTGAAGTTGTTCATAGTGCTATTGCAAGAGGAGTTTGTAAGATTGGCAAGGTGGAAGAAGCAAATGTGCTTTCACATGACATGCTTCAGATGGGTTTACTTCCAACTATTGCTACTTTCACTACTCTTGTTGATAAATATTGCAAAGCCGGTAAGATGGATGCAGCTTTATTAAGGTTAGCAGATCTCATGATGGACTGTGGCTTGAAACCTGACGTTGTTACTTACAACGTACTCGTCACTAGACTTTGTAAAGAAGGAAATGCACAAAGGGCCTTAAATTTACAAGATGAGATGAAAGAAAGAGGTCTTTGGTCAAATGTTAGTACGTACAGGTCAGTCATCAATGGGATTTTCAAGGAAGGAAACCTATTTGGTGGAGACAAGCTCTTGATGGAAATGCATGTTAGGGGCCTGATACCAAACAATTTCATTTATAAAACTATGAATGCTGGAAGCCATACATCAGGGAATTTGGAGGACTGCTTAAAGGGGGCCTTGAAATCATTGAATGACTTACAGCGTAACTCAAACCATTCCATGAAAGTGAAGCAAACTGCAAGATACAGACCTTTACTTTGAGAACTGTTGAACAGATTTTGACTAAAAGGAAATATCAGTTTCTGAGAGAATATAATGTCTTTGAGGTTTTTTATGTGGTTCTTGAGGTGAAGAGTGATTCCTAGAGTTAGGGAAACACACTAACAATATCAAAATGTACAATGGAGGCACCTGAGTAGACTAGACTGGACCAGAAATGAATATAATTCAATGCAAAGTTCTAGAATTTGTTGAATGGGAAGCAATGGAATACGAAGGGATGCTTTTAGCTACTTGACATCATCATGTTGTGTTAGAAGAAGACTTCCATTGCATTATTAAGTGGGCAAGAGTTGGCACAGGTATCAAATTTTTGTTAAAAGTAGATTGTTGAAAGGGTGGCCATTTGAAAATTGTCAAAAGTTGGGAAGCTGTAAATTTGCAATGCATGGACCACGTAATGATAGAGGTGCCAAAATTGTGGACTTCCATCAATTTGGCTCATCAAATTGTTCTAGTGGGATAACCATTCAAATAAAATATGTTATTGGCTCTGCTGACCATTATGTTCAGATGCACATGTATAGGAGCAAAATGCTACATTTCATAATTTAGATTTTGTTCATCTAGCCGTAAGTGAATAGTGCTGGAATTGAGCTAACCTTTTCTGGATGTACACGGTGGGTGTTGTAAAAAGATGTCTGTGGATGGTTCTCAATGAGTTTTCCAGTCATTATTCTACAGAGTACTGCAAATTATATCTATATATTCAAGAAATATTGTCCACAGCTGCAGTATCTGTAATTTGTGGGATAGCTGTAAATATGTACTTCAATTTGGTAGGATACTCAATAGATTTGCAAAAAACAGGGCTGAAATGTCTACCCATGTGACACCGTCCCTTTGATGTGGATAAAAGTAAATAGATTGGATTTTTGTCATCCATTAACAGCCCGGGGTTCAAATATGATACAGGAGGTCACCGACACCCAAAAATATCCTTTGCATCACTTTGCTGAACACATGAGCAGATTGTTCTCTTCCCTTGTGCTTGAGGGTTGCCTCTTTATTTATTTATGTGCTTAACATCAAAGAGGATAAGAAGAGGAAACAGTGAACACACATCATCTGAATGTTGTATCACCTTCAGTACATGCCAACTGCATGAATAATAATACTTCTCATTAATCTGTTTATTAAACTCGTGTTTTTTCTTTCAATACACATGCATGATATATTTCATTAATGTACAACAAATATGTTATATAATCATACATTTTTCCATAGTAGGGGTATGCTCATTCCCTCTTCCTATATAAGCAAGGAGGTCTAGCACCTCTGCTTTGGCTTTAACATCAAGTGATTAAGCACCCTTTCTAAATATTTCTATATTTGTTGTACGCTTTTCTGCAAAAACAGATTTGAACCTAGCAACTTCCTGTATAAGCAAGGAAGTTAAGCATATTTGGCTCCTACATCAAGTGAATAAAATTCCCTTTGAAACATTTCTATCCTTGCTGCAAATTTGAAGTCTATACTTCCAAATCAATTCGAAATGGAAACTTTCTCCAAGCAAAGTGGTGTATCTTCTCTATTAGAAAGTATTTCCACACAGAGGGAGATACCCTTTAATATTATAGCCCAGTGGAAGGAGCTCATCCTTGGGGATAAATATATTGTCTATTAAACTTATGTACAATAATAACTGTCTATTAATCAGCAACGCAGTTTTTCTGAGCTCAGCAATGGACTTATGGAATGGGCTTGTAGAGAACTCTACTCTTCATATTTGCAAAGTAATTGTGAACTTGGAAATATTTCCTCAGCTCTATTCTTTTAATTATTTTTTGTCATCATAGGTATCTCTACAAAAAATGAACCCACAATTGTTTTCCTTTCTGAAATAGCTTTGGTGATGGCGAAACAACTCATAGACAAAAACAAGAGTTTCAGAACTTGCTTCAAGCACCTGTGAATCTCTCCTTGGTCATCATAATTTTCCCTTTGTTTCTTTTTGAGTTTCAACAATTGTATGATGGAAAACCTTCTTTCTTTGAGAGAAATATAAACTTGCAGCAGCAAGTCCCTTTTTAAGTCGCTTTTCTGCTGCTTTTTAATTTTTCAGAGATATTGTATTATGGAAAACCTTTTTTTAACAACTAACAGTCATCAGAAATCTTAGATCAGTTTTGGATCACAGACTGTATTGGTTAGTTCCAATCACAGAGATTTCTCAAACTACAGAGATTGGTTATTTTTCCACATTTTTCAAATTTCGTTTCAAATGGTCATTTCTTTTAATTGACTAAATAAAAAAATAAAGTAAATTCTACTTCTCCTTTCAGGCTTTCTATTTCCTTCTTCCATAATTCATTATCACAATAACTGAGAATTGAATAGAATTAGTAAATTGAAGTAGAGCTAGGTTACTTACAAATTTCTTGCTTTGTTTATAAACTCAATACTTTGCTTGGCCCATGAGAGATGGTGGGTTGCCCTCTTGATATTTATTTTGTATGGTTTAGATTTATTGCCCATCATCTTTGTGCAAAATTCTACAAAATCTCCTTCATCTCAAAAACTACAATTACTTCAAATTAATAATTCACAAACAATACTCCTATCGGCCTCTCCTTGCACCTTCTGGGGCAACTGCTAGTTAATAATGTTTATAATAACAAATGTATTAATACAAGTTGTAGTTAGGTAATCAAATAAATTATGGACCATGCTTATTAAAAGTTATGAATAATAATTATAAAGTATCAAAACAGTAATAGTTGATATATTTATTTGACCACATAAATAATATCAAATAATATCATTGTTAATATCAATTTTCCATTGAAGTTAATAAATTTCTGTAAAAAAAAATCATAAGCATGGTTGTACAACACACTCTTCATAGTATGAAGTATAACAGAAAAAAATGAAAAAATAAATGCTAATTAAACATAAAATGATCACTCAATGTTAAGTTCAAAAATACACATTGCAATTCCTTCTTTGTTGGTTTAATATTTTTCTCAAATTTGTGTTACATCTTACATGATCACTATATGTTAAAGAAGTATTCACTAAAGGATGTTGTTGCGAAAAATCTACTATCCAAATAGAAAAACCTAAAAATGTTAAACTCATCACCTTTAAATATTTCTATATAACCCATGTCATAAGTAAAAACATAAATCGAATAAAATTGTGAAAAACCAAATTAAAATTCACTAAAAAAAAACATTAATAAAATTTGAAAATGTTTTTTCTATCAGTTATCATCAAATATGAACATAAAGTATTATTCAGACACTTAAAAAAATTATTGTGATAATAATAACCATTCAATATCAAAATCAATCAAATTTTAAAACCTTATTAGAAAGACATAACCTTATTGCCACTACCTCTTAAATAAAAATAAAATATTCTTTAAATATTTTATGATGTGATATCAATTTTATATATATCTATATGTAGACAAAAAATGTCAAAATACAATATTTTAAGGTTATGTATAATAAAATATCTAAGATGATTTATCAAAAAAATATTTTAATATCAATTAACTGAACTTTGAAATATACTTAAAATTTTGATAAAATGGTTCAATATACATATTATCTAATCTCTTTAACATTCAAAAATAAAATTTAAACAATAAAAAATTATACACTATTTTTTTAAACTCTAAAATTAAGTTTGCATCTAAGTAATTTTGATCTCTTTCTTCTCATAATAGAGTTGTATTTAAAATAGATCTATATTAGTGAATATTAACATGGAAAAAATTGTTATACTAATGTATAAATAACCAATAAATTAATAAGATAATTGAAAAAAAAATCATTTCACTTTGAAAGAAAAAGCGTTATAAATTACTTTTCAAACAATGAAATGATATGAAAAGCACTATTTCATCATATACAAAATTTTATTTTATATAATAAGCACTACTTAATCATATATGAAATTTTGTTTTACCGTAACCAATCATTCAAGTTAGGAAAATAATCAAACTAGTAACGTCATAAAAATACCAACCACATTGACAGAAATCATCATAACATTCCCAAACAAATTTATCCGTTAACATAATGTTAGAGTTAGAGCTACTATATGTTTTTGGTGTGATACATTCTAAATAAATGAGTATATTTTTAGTTTTTTTTTTTTTTTTTTTTTTTGTCAATTTAGTAGTGTCTTGCTATTTTCTATTTATCTTCTGAAAAAAGGTTACGATAGATAGTTGTTTTGTGATGTCAACTTACTTGGAAGAAACTAGGTCTGTTGGCCACCTTAAAGTGTTGAAAGCCATCCAAAATTGAAAATGTTTCATTCTTCTACTTGCTGCATTAGCAGGCTGACTATTTAAACTATTGCCCAGGTAACAGTTAGAAATGAAATTCATGTCCAAAAAAACAAAAAGAATATACAGAATTAAATTGAACTCCTATTCATTTGATGATTTTATTGGGGTTGGGTCCTTTTCTGTGGATCATGGCATGTCTGCTTGTTGCAGCTGCTGAATCTGCTTCTCAATTCTTCCAACACGGTCTTCAATTCTGCTAATATCGTCAGTCACTTGGTATTGAGTAACCTTAAGCTATTGCATCTGAATATCAATATCCTACAATAATTCTAACATTTTTGGCTCTTTCTTCTCTCTGCATGGGTGATTACTCTAAAATTATTTAGGAATTTGTTAGATGAATATATTTTCCCTATCTTGAGAAAAGATCAGTGTCCCATTAGCATCGGGTCCCATAAATTTATTTTTATTTTTGTCATAATATATATCAACAATGTCATGAATAAGTTGAGTAGGTTAAATAATTTTATTTTCATGATTATTTATCTAGAGGTTATTAAAATATCATTTAATAATGGCATTGAATCTGGTCTAAACATTTGGTTAATAATAATATCGGTTTCACAAATTTCATATGCATGAAAAGATTAAGCAGTATAACTTTTTTATATATATAGTTTTTTATTTAATTCTTTTTAAAAAAAAATATATATATATATAATTTATATTTAGATATTTAATTAGGATATAACAAGTTTTACATAAATTACCCAAAACATAATAATATAATATATTTAATATAATATAAGTTAAGTAATTTATATTTAAACAAATCAATAAATACATAGTTAATGGATAAAAATATAATTTGAAATTGCCTTTTAAATAACAATATTTAATTTAATTCTTGAGTTGTTTGATGGGACATGGGTCCCTGCGCAACTCCCAAAGGAGCTCACATGGGAAGCCCATATGGCTCCCTGTACCAGCATTTATGATCGCAATAACTTGCCAGCTCGAGCAGAAGTTAATTCCCTTGATCGGCTCACTACTCGATTTCATATGGTGGTTCTCTTGGTCATGGCGCTCATTCGGGACAGTTCGAATGTTGGTGCTTGCTGTGGCGGATATCCGTCTCCCCTCCGCGGTGAATGTCCTCTTGGTTTTGCAGACTCTAGTGCGAGAACGCATACTGGACGTCGCTGTACCTTACTTGCATGCTTCGAGCCTCTTCCCGGGTATCACTTATCTCAGAGTCCCCTTTGCAGTGCAATTCCTCTTCACAGTGTTTGGGTTGATCATTGCGATGGTTTGGACCCTCCTGTTCAGGCTCAATCAGCAATTCTCAGCGGTGTTTTTTCCACTCTTCGGGCTCCTTCATTCTTAGTCCGTCCATTTGGCTCTAGATTCCATCTCCCTGCCCCTGTCTCCATGCCTTGACTCCGCTAGAGAATGCGGTGCTGGCGAGGTATCAGTAGGGGCCTAACCAATTATCGTTGTCCTTCTCTCATCTCTTCCTCAGGATCTTCCTCTGCTGATGAGGAGCATGTTCAGTCACAAGCTATGCAAGGCGGCAGAGGAAGAGGGCGGGGTCGCCTCCAGGAAAATTGATCCAGGTGGATATTGGTGGCCACCCGCCTATTCCACTTAGGCCCCCACCATTGTCTCTTTCAGTTTTTCAGTTTCGGCATAACTTACTATTTTTAACAGTTTTTCGGGTCCTAAACTTCCGGAGCCGTTTTGAGGCCCTAAACGACATTTTTTGGGCATCGCACATCTGGAGAATATCATTCTATTCCAAAATGAAATTCACAGCGAAATTTGTAGTCCTCGGATAGAGCTTTCTAAGGATGTATCATGTGCATCAAACGAAGATAGTATTTCAAAGTTACGTCCCTGGGAAGTTGAAACATCGATTTACCCAAACGGGGCCCATAGTTTTGGCGCTTCATCTCCTAGGGTTAGGTTTCTGAATGTTTAGGGTTCTCCATTATTTCTCAATAATAAATAGGCCCTCGAGCCTCATTGTAACTCAGTTCAAAGGCTTGTAGCCGCCACATCTCTTCTCAGAGATAGCTACCAGTGCCCTAGCTAGTTTTATTTCCATTCTGTCTGTAAGCAAATTTCAGTTCTTTGATATTAATGAAATGAAGTGTTATTTCCACTGCATCTCTGTATTTATGGTTATATCTTTATTCTGTTGCGTTCCTGCATAGATCTGGATCAGTGGTATCAGAGCGATTCTGCTTTTTCTCGATCCTTCTTTGCATGTCCCCAACGAGGTCAGGGTATAAGGAGCTAGGGCTTCAACTGGTGGAACATTTGCAAGATCAGCCTCGCAAACCTTGACGGACGCCCATGGGGGACGAAAAGAAAGATGAGGGAGCAGGAGATCCTATCAAAATATTGCTCGAGGAGGCCCTCGAAAAAAAAAGGAATGCGATGATGGATAACTTTGTTCAGATCCTTCAACGATCGCCTTCATCGCGCGATTCTGCGATTCCGCAGCTACTCCCGAGGTGTCACTCCCTTACGTGCTGTAAATTTTGACATTCCCATATTTGAGGGTCAAATAGACGCAGATGCCGTAGATAGATGGTTGAATCTATTAGAAGGATATTTCTCTGTTCATGACTTTTCAGACCGGGAGAAGATTATTTTTGCACTTCTCAAAGCTACCCCCCATGTTAAGGACTGGTGGGAAACCTACTGTGAGAACAAGGACCAGACAGAACCCTCTCTGTTCTCGGCTGTACCAACTTGGAATTCTTTCCGAGACGTCGTCAAGGAACAGTACTATCCCGTGGGGAGCTATGAGGACAAGAAGGCTAATGGACCACACTCATGATAACAAAGGGATCAATATGTGTATGAATTAATATGTGTATGAGCCGACGAATCTTTCGATACCTTGTGTATGCAAAGTTACGTATTCAAGATTTAGAGAAATGTCAGAAAGCAAAAATGGTTGGAACAATACACAGACATTGTCGTAGAAATGGAGTTCCTCGACATCTCCTCGCTTGGTACGGCATACCGGTATGCTGCTAAGATTGAGAAAAAATTCAAACAAAAGAAGCGAGACTTTGGATCTGCAAATCAAAAGCAAGGGAAAGGTGCTTCCAAACCACTGAACAAAGGACAGAGCCAAGGAATGGCGGCTAAAGACAACCCATCAAAGCCACAAGAAAATAACAACACCGCAAAGCCAAAGAAGGACACGGGAAAGTGGTGTGAGTTCCATAAGAGCTCCACTCACAACACAAGTGAGTGTCGGGCCAAGCAGTCGCTAGTGGCCGAGATGAGGGCTTCTGAGTCAGATGCATGCTCCGACTCTGAATCAGAACCTGAAAAGGGGAATGAAAAAGGGAAATAGATTATTGATGCGGAGCCCAACGCCACTGTTGCCACTACAAAGGTCCAGAAGGAGGAACCGGAAGATCCAAAGGAGGAGGAACGTCTCTTCCACTCCCAGATGTGGGTAAAGGGCTCCCCTGTACAATTCATTGTCGACAATGGGAGCCAAAAGAACCTCATTTCAGCAGACGCCGTGAAGCGGTTGGGCTTGCCGACCACAGCTCACCCACATCCATACACCATCGGGTGGCTTCACCAAGGGCGAGATCTCCGCGTCAGCCAGCAGTGTCGCCTTCCCTATAGCATCAAGCCCTTCACGGATGAGGTATTATGTGATGTTGCTCCTATTGATGTTTCTGATGTATTATTAGGACAACCATACTTGTGGAAGTGCCATGCTGTGTATGAGTCTCGACCTCGTGCTGTCATTGTTACTTTGGGAAATAAGTTGTACAGGATACCAGAGGTACCACCTCCTGCGGCTATCTCTTTGGTTACTGCAAAACAATGCAGTAAGCTCATTTCCCAAACCAGGAAATTCGTTTTCCTGATGATCCGCCCCCAGGGCAAGAAGAAGACTGTGGCCACGACCTCCAGACAGGGCCCCTCTGCACGACAACAACAAATGGATAAGGTCGTGGAGGAGTACGAGGACATCTTCACCTCACCCACTGGGGTTCCTCTGCACTGCCAGGTCAAGCACCCGATTGATCTGACCCCAGGTGCGCCACTACCCAATGGACCGATCTATCGACGCTCTGTTCTGGAAAATGATGAAATCAAGAGGCAGATTCAGGAGCTGTTGCAGAAAGGTCACATCAGACCAAGTTCATCACCTTGTGGGAGCCCGATCGTGTTGGTACATAAGAAGGATGGGACGTGGAGACTCTGTATTGACTATCGGGCGCTGAACAAGATCACTGTCCGGAATAGGTACCCAATCCCATGGATTGATGACCTTCTGGACCAACTCAAAGGTGCAAAATATTTCAGCAAGATCGACCTGAAGTCTGGGTATCACCAGGTACCAATTGAACCCTACGATGTGTGGAAGACTGCCTTCAAAGCCAAGGAAGGCCTTTTCGAATGGCTGGTCATGCCTTTCGGGTTGACGAATGCTCCCGCCACCTTCATGAGGATGATGGATGACATCTTGCGGCCATTTACCAACTCATTTGTAGTGGTGTACTTGGATGACATTCTGATCTTCAGCCAGACTTGGGAAGAGCACCTTCACCACATCCGACAAGTCCTCCAAACACTGCGGCAACACAAGTTGTGTGCCAATTTGGAGAAGTGCACTTTTGGCATGACCCAGGTTCAATATCTGGGATACATTATTGATGAAAGGGGGGTGCATGTGGATCCGGCCAAGATCCAAGTCATTCGGGATTGGCCAGCCCCAACCACTATAACAGAGCTTCGCAGCTTTCTGGGTCTTGCTAATTTCTACCATAGATTCATGTTGGGATTCTCTCATATCACATGGCCCTTGAGTCAAGTCACCAAGGGAGGAGCGAGATCAAAATTCTTTTGGTCGGAACCTCAACAGAAGGCGTTCACAAAATTGAAAAATCGCCTCTGTTCTGCCCCAGTGCTCACATTACCAGACTTGCAACAGCCATTTGAGATCGAGACAGATGCCTCTGACTATGCTATTGGGGCAGTTCTTACTCAACAGGGACATCCAGTGGCATATCACAGTGAGACATTGTCTGAGACAGTTCGCAAGTATCCCACTTATGACAAAGAAATGTATTCCATTGTGCAAGCCTATCGACAATGGAAGCATTACATTTTGGGGAAGGAAACAATCATCCACACAGACCACCGGCCCCTGCAGTTCATACAGACACAAGGGAAGTTGCAGAATGATCGCCATCAGAAGTGGTCCACATATCTGCAACAGTTTCATTTGAACATCAAGTACAAGAAGGGTAGCACCAATAATGTTGCAAACTACCTCAGCCGACCACCGATCGTGGCGCTCACCACCGTGCTCAACTCTTGTGGGCACGAGACTTCTGATTGGCCGCTTCTCTATGAGAGTGACCCAGAATTCGGCCACACTTACAAGGCACTCTTGGGGGCACGCAAGTTCCAAATTTTCACCTCCAAGATGCACTTTTATGTCACCTGGGACACCTTTGTGTTCCTTCAAGCGAGCGTGCCAAGATGATATGGGAAGCACACTACAGTCGAGTCGCTGGGCATTTCGGGGTTGAGAAAACAGTAGCAATACTACATAATTATTTCTATTGGCCGAACCTTCGAAAGGATGTCGAGAAGCACATCAGATCCTGCACTGCTTGTGCCATTGCCAAACCGACCATCAAGAAGCAAGGCCTATATACTCCACTACCTACCCCTAGTTGACCTTGGGAATCCATCTCCATGGATTACATGTCGGGCTTGCCTTCTACTAAGAATGGAAATGACTGTGTTTTCGTGGTCGTTGACAGATTCTCAAAGATGACCATTATGGCGGCGAAGAATATCACAGCAGAAGCTACTGCTAAACTCTTCTTTGAACGAGTATGGGTGCACTTTGGGATCCTAGGCACATTTTGGTCTAGCCTTTGGTCAATGTTGGATACCAAGCTCACCAAGTCCACGGCTTTCCATCCCCAAACAGATGGCCAGACAGAGGTCGTCAACAGAATGATTGTACACATTCTGCGCATGTAAAATTCAAAGCATCCACACACATGGAACGAGAGCCTCCCCTATGTAAAAAATAGTTATAATCGGGCTCTCCACAGTTCAATTGGCCATAGCCCCTTTCAGGTGGGCTTGGGATTCCAACCACTATGTCCCATTGGCTTGTGTATGCCATTTCTAAGTACTTTCAGTAGGTCAGAAGCTCATGTATCCACGGTCTAAGTTGACAAATCAAGTAGCTTCATCGAGCGCATTCAACACATCAGCCAACGGGTTCATGATATATTGGACAAAGCCAATGTGGCAGTTACAAGCGAGCGCCATGATCAACACCGAATGCCACACAACTTCCAGGTGGGCGATAAAGTATGGCTACATTTGCAGAAGGAGCACCTCACTGGACCCCACCGCAAGCTTCGCCCACTCCGATACGGGCCATACAGCATCACCAAGGCTATAGGGAACAATGCCTTTGAGCTCAGTATTCCACCATTCCTTTGTCTGCACCCAGTCTTCAATGTGGATCGCCTTCGTCCTTACTTCCCACCTCTCTTGGACACCTCGGACATTGCAGAACAACTCACACCAACAGAGTTAAACCCAGACTGCATGGAACAAGCCACCACAGATTGTATCATGGACATGCAAATCAAGAACACTCGCCAACAGAAGATCCAACTGTATCGGGTTATCAAAGCTGGCCAACTCCTGCACCAAGGAAAGTGGTTCACCAGGGACCAAGTTCAGCAGAAATTTCCTCATCTCATGGAGGAACTTAACGCAATGGGGACCATTGCTTCCTAAGGGGGGAGGAATGATCCAGGTGGATATTGGTGGCCACCTACCTATTCCACTTAGGCCCCCACCATTGTCTCTTTCAGTTTTTCATTTTCGGCATAACTTACTATTTTTAGCAGTTTTTCGGGTCCTGAACTTCTGGAGCCATTTTGAGGCCCTAAACGACGTTTTTTGGGCATCGCGCGTCTGGCGAATATCATTTTGTTCTAGAATGAAATTCACGGCGAAAGTTGTAGTTCTCGGATAGAGCTTTCTAATGATGTATCATGTGCATCAAACGGAGATAGTATGCCAAAGTTACATCCCTGGGATGTTGAAACACCAATTTACCCAAACGGGGCCCATAGTTTTGGCGCTTCATCTCTTAGGGTTAGGTTTCTGGATGTTTAGGGTTCTCCATTGTTTCTTAATAAGAAATAAGCCCTCGAGCCTCATTGTAACTCAGTTCAGAGGCCTATAGTCGCCAAATCTCCTCTCGGAGATAGCTACCAGCGCCCTAGCTAGTTTTATTTCCATTCTGTCTATAAGAAAATTTCAGTTCTTTGATATTAATGAAGTGAAGTGTTATTTCTGTTGCATCTCTGTATTCATGGTTATATGTTTATTCTGTTGCGTTCCTGCATAAATCCAGATCAAAAATTTTGGTGCTTCTCCAACTTCCCCTCACCCGACTTCTATTCCTTCTAGCAGTGCTCTCCCTCCTATCTATCATGAAACTATTCATCCCACCATTCGACAAACCTCCCAGCGCGCTGAACTTCAGTTCGAATGCTCCACGAATAGACCCATTCTTACTGCTTTTATCACTTTAACCCTCCGTGAAGAGATCCCCAACCCTGCTCCGACCCGTTCTGCCACTCCCCTGCCTCCTCAGGTCTCAAGCTTCCCCGGCGAGGTGGTTTTACCTGTAGCTTCCAATCTCCCCCCCCAAGAACGTGTTGAGCAAGGAGGATGAACACTCTGGCATGGAAGACACTCTAAATGCAGGAAAGGATGATAGCAACAATGATTATGGATGCAGGATTGTCGAGGAACCTTTGTCTCCGGCTCATGAACAGTGACTGTCAAACTCTCCAGTTTTTTCTGTTCAATTCCTGCAGGAATTTTTTTCTTTCTCGCCTCAAGGCTCAGCTGAAAAGGTTGATTGTTAATTTTAGTACTTGTTTCTACGCTATTTTGTCATGTATGAACTCAAGGCTGGTTTCCCTTTCAAGGGCGGCCAAGACATTTTTGTTAAAAGGACTGGTTTCCCATTTCGGGCGGTCCAGACTCTCTTTGACTAGCTTGTTTATCAAGCCCAGTGGTCAGGCTCTCACAGCTGACACTGTGGTAGTTTTGTACCAGTAACTTTTATACATAATAGAACTAGTTTTACTTAGAAAAAAAAACAATATTTAATTTAAAAATAATACTTAATATTATTTATAATAACAAATTCATTAATAAAAAATGTAACTAGATAATTAAATAAATTTCCTAGAATTTTTATTAATATTTAGGAAAAATATAACTTAAAGTTATCACGAATGGATAGTTCATGTGCTATTTGGCTACATAAGTAATATTATTGTTCCTATTTAGTTAAATAGTATATTCTAGAATAAAAAGAAACATTCCTACAGAGGATAAGAATGCTAAAGAATATTCATAGTGAGAAGTCCTTGATGATAAGAGGTGATTTCAATATGATCACAAGTTTGGCGGAAAAAAAGAGGCATGTGAAGAGAAAAACCTGAAGTGGAGTTTTTTACGGATTTTCTAGAAAACCTGCATCTAGTTGACATTCCGACTATTAATGGAAAGTACACCTGGAATAATAAACGTGGGGGCCAACATCAAGTAGCGTCAAGGCTGGATATGTTCATATCATCTAAAGCCTTTGTAAGTAATGACATTTTTTATGAGGCCTCAATCTTTCCTAGTTTGGGATCAGATCATTGGACGATATGTCTAGAGGTAGACATGAAGCACTGCAATAAGAAAATATCATTTAGATTTGAGGCGTTGTAGCTAATGGATCCAAACTTCCTCGGCAAAGTGAGGGGATGGTGAGAATCAAACAAAAGTCCAAGGAAGAAACAAAATTCATTCCTTCCAACTATGACTAAAATATTTAAAGTAAAACATAAAGAAATGGAACAAAATAGAGTTTGGTAAGATACATAAGGATAAGGACAAATTACAAGCCTGTAGAAGACAAACTTAGCAACAAATGATATTAAATGGGATATCGCAGACTCTAGTGATGAAGGAAGAAAATATACTATGCAAACTAGAATAATGAAGAAAGCATGAGGAAATACTATGGGAACAAAAATCTAGAATAGAGTGGCTAAGAGATAGAGATAGAAATACTAATTTGTTTCAGAAGGAAATGACTCAAAAAAGACAAAACAACCATATTTTCTCCCTCAAAGACACAATAGGTAATAGGTTGGTTCAACATCACGATAAGGAGGCATTGTTGTTGAATCATTTTAGTGACATTTTGATGGAACCAGATCAACATAGAATGGAAGAAATTGAAAGAATACAACAATGCATACCCCAGATAATAATTCCAAAAGATAATTCGGTTCTTTTAAGGGAAATAGTGCTTTAAGAGGTAGAAGAAGTTGTAAAAATCATTGAAAAAAATAAATCCCCTAGACCAAACAGCTTCACAGTAGAATTCTACCAAGTAGCATGGTCATTCATCGGTCAAGACATACTGGAATTAGTGGAGGAATCGTGCCAGACTAGAAAGGTATATCTAGCCCTTAACTCTACTTTCATTTCGTTAATACCTAAGCAGGATAATTCTAATGAACTGACAGGTTTCTGTCTGATAGATCTATGTAATGTTATATATAAAGTATTTTCCACAATTATGGTGAATCACATAAAGCCAATTCTCCCAGCTCTAATCTTCCAGGATCATACTGGCTTTGTGAAGGGTAGGAAAATCCTTGATGGAATTATTACATCTTAGGAAGCTACACACTCTCTCAGAACCCTAATATACAAAGTTATGATGACTAAAATTGACCTTTCCAAAGCATATGACCGTCTTAGCTGGAACTATCTTAAAAATATTCCTCAAGATTTTGGCTTTAATTTGTGATGGATACATTGGATACTGTCCTTTATTTCCGCTCCTCATTTCTCAATTCTTCTCATTAGAGTGTCATCTGATCCTTTCAATGAAACCCATGGGTTGATACAAAGTGACCCATTATCCGCCTTTCTATTTTCATTAATCTGGAAGGTCTACCAAGATATATGAAGAATAAGGTAGAGAGAGGTCACCTTCAAGGCTGAAATCTATGGGGTGTTGATCTCAAAATATCCCATCACAATTTTTTGATGATATTATTATTTTTTGTCAAGCAACTCTGAAAGAATATAAGGTCATTTCTGGGAAATAAGTTCGGGAAGGAAATAATGGAGAACCTATTCCACACCTAATGGGTAGGCACACTTGGCCACGTGAAATATTTTATTTTAGGAAGGGAGAACTATAAAAAAATGAAAGGGGAATAAGACATCTCTGACAAAGAGATGGAGATGCTGACAGATCCAAGGAACATGAGGGCACATTGTCTTTATTTAAACAATCCATCAATAAATACTAGACAATGAAGTTCTTACAGGCCAAGGCCATTGTTAATGTTCATGAAATAGGAGGGGCTCTTAAAGAAGCCTCCATTTTAGTAGAAATGCATCGGGACATATAGGAAATCCATCTCCTACAACACAATCAGAAGATTTTCCTTGGCAGAATAGAATGATAGCTTCAAAGTATGAACCAAGTTGGCATGCCTTAGTCATCCGTCAAGGATCCATCTCCTATTGAATCATTTGATGACTAAGTTTTATGGTTCCTTGTTTTTGTTTTGGGATGAAAAATAAAAATAGAATTTACTTTTTGGTTAAGTCTTTAGATATAGTAGATAATAGACCTGATATGGTAGCTAGAGAAATATTGAAACGTTATCAATTTTGGTTGGCCTATAACTCTTTGAGGTGGCCAAAAGATGTCGTTTCCTATGGGAAGATTGAGGCCATTAGTTTTATAAATTTGTAGCCTGCTATTTTTAATCTAATGAATGAATAGGAAGGAACTACCAAATTTACAAAAAGGAAAAGAAAATAAAAGTTAATAAATTGAGGTAAAACACATACACAAATGGTTGTAGAAGATAACCTTCATAATGAACAAGATATTCTAATATGTGACCCTAAAATTAGTATATTAACATAATATTATAATGTGTGACACTAAAATTATTATAATGCATACATTAAGTTTATAAATGGAAATTTAACATAAAATTACAAGTCAATATTAAATTCAAAGTTAGATATTATGATTTCTCCTTTATTTGATTAATTTTTTTTCTCAAAATTAAGTCACATGATGACTATACATTAAACATTTATTCACTAAAATATGTGTTTACACAAAATTTATTAAGCAAATAGAAAAAAGAAAACAATGTTAAGTCACTCACCTTTAAATATTTCCATATAACTTATGTAATAAGAAAAAAATAAAAAAATATAACGATCTTATTAAAGATGTCAAAAACTCAATCAAAATTCATACAAAATTACTACTAAAATTTTAAAATCAGTGTACTAATTATCATTAAAAAAACTTAATTTAGCATACTACGTTAAACAAATTATTGTAATAATAATAGTCATTCAACATCAAGATAAAAAAAATTTTAGGTCATTCTTTGAATGATATAACGTTATTAGCATCTCAGTGGAAAAATGAAGCATGTTTTAAACATTAAATAAAATCAATAAGTCTTACCAACAATCATTTAAAGTGTAAATAAGTAAAATATTAATAAGATATATGAAAATGTATCATTACACTAAAATTTTATTATAAATTATTTTTAAACTATTAAATGTTGTACAAATAATTAGTCAAAATACCTTTCTTAATTATACAAGTATCGATCATGGATCATAAATTTATAGGAAGATAATCAAACTAGTGGCATTACTCAAATACAAACCAGATCTCCAAAAACCATCACAGTTTTCACAAATGATTTTATCTATCATTATAATATTAGAGCTAAAATTTCTATTTGTCGTAAGTGTGATATTTTTTAAGTAAATTATTCTATTCCTATTGTTGAGGAAGTTGTTAATCTGGTTAAGTTGAGAGATTTCCTCAACTAGTTTATTGTGCAATAAAAAATGTTTCTTTACCTTCAGAAAGCATTCACGTATTTATATTATAACAGTAATTTCTAAGTTCAAGTTTGTTTAAGAAACATTATTTTGATATAAGAGCTTAACTCGGCTGGATTCCCTCATAGGAAGGCCTAAGAACATGCGAGCGAAATGTGAAACGTAGTAGAATCAAAGCAAGTCTTGGATCCATTATTGAGGTGTTGGTTGCATTAGATGGTCATGTTTACAGGAGGAGTTAAGAGATTTGTAATGCATTTTATTTTGGAGGACTCTAGTCATAATTTATGAGAGGTTATGCTTAATTATCCTTTTAGAGAAATTCAAAAATGTTTAAGTAGAATAATTGTCTTGATTAAAGGAGTAAATATGTGGAGAATTAACTATTGTATCAAAAGAGAAAATTTGTAACTTAGAAAATATGTGTGCACTTGAAGGATTCATGTGTTTCTATAAGAGTATCTCTTATTTATCTAAGAGTATCTCCTATTTATCTAAGAGGAATAACATATAAGCTAAGGAAACACCAAGGTGGGAATTCTACCTAGGATTGAGCCCTAGATGGAACCAAGCACAAAATAGGTGTGAGGCATCCCAATTAGAGCTAGATATTATTATCTAATAGGTTTGACACATTGATCAATTTCTACCTAGTAAGAATGAGCAAGAATACCTAAGCATAGAAGAATCTAATGGATTTAAGAATGAATTACTTTATGGATCCATCACATTGTGATACTGTAGCAATGTGAAATTATGTAGGTGATGATTTACCATGCATAAATATGATACAATGGTTTGCATAAATTTGGAGCTTTAACATTAATAAGAGGTTGTTCTTCTATTTTGTATAGCATGATGCTTTGTGTGGTTGTAGGCGCAACTTACTAGATACAAGTGGAAGTCCCCAAGTATAAATTTTGTCATCGAAGAAATTTTTTTGTTATTTAATGGAAAAAGAAGAAGGAACAAATCAATGTTATAGAAACAGTGGTGCACACACCTTTTCTTTTGTTTTCCTGGATGTTTAACAAGGAGATATAGGATACCCTTGGCTTAACTTGTTTGTGGCACTTTTCTAGAAACAGTAATAGTGTGGGAATGTATTACTTCCAACACATTAATGTCAAGGAAATTGGTGACAACATCATGTAGAATGAAAAGGAACTAAAGGGGGTGAAGATGTGATTTCTCAAGGTTTGGATGTTCAGAACAATTGTTTTTGTCATTTTGATCTTCAATTGGTTTTTCATCATTATATATATATATATATATATATATATATATATATATATATATATATATATATCTGTGTGTGTGCGTGTGTGTGTTTTGTAGCAGTTGGTCTGAAAACATGGTTAACACTTTGCATCATTTATTGTTCATTATTTTTATATTGGTATAAACATGTCTTATATTTATTAAAATAAGCATATTGAGATTCATTTACTTATGGGGATGTTATTTTAATTTTGTTATGGAAATGGTTGGGATTTTAGAAGATAGTAGAGATGGATAAGTATTTAGAAGATAGTGGGAGAAGGAAGTTCAAGGGAGTCTACCCATAGGTTAAGATAATAAATCATGATGGTGTTTATGGAAACAAAGAGTAGAAGCATGATGAGGATTATTAGGTGAGAAATAAATACTATAACAATGGAATATATTAGGGGCAAAAATAAAAAAGGAGACGGAAAATCTCAAAGAAAAGTAATGTTTTAGATATCAAAGAAAAGGAGTATTTAAAGTGAATCGAAAAATTGAATCCTACCAAGATAAAAAAAAAAAAAAGATTACACATATCTTCTAATATTATAAATTTAAATTTTCTTCAAAATTAATTTTGTAAAATATGTATTTAAATATTTTTATATTATAATATTTATATATATTCATATTTATTAATCAATTTCAAATTTGAAATATAATTTTCATTTTAATATAATAAATAAAATTATATTCCATTTTTCATTTTTTCCATATTATATCAATAATATAATAATTAATTAATTCATAAAACCAGTAAAACACCTCATAAACAACTCTCTATAAGTTACTCCCAATATCAGTCAAAGTGACCAAGTTACAACAAAAACAAATTCGATAATCCAATACATTGAAACTATAATAATTAATTAATTCTAAAAAAATGTAAAAGATCGCATACAACACTGAGAAGCTAATCCCAGTATTAGTATTAGTTAGGAGACTAAGTTCCAACGAAAACAAATTGGGTAGTCCCGATACCCTAAGACTAGAAAAAGATTAGAAACAAAATGCCTTTTAGATAATTGCAAGCTATGTTTGTGAGTTGTCTTCATTATTGCCTCAGACCAATACTGTGTCAAAAATCTCATATACCTGCAACCAATAGTGTGTCATAAATCTCAAAATATCTCCAGCCAATACCGTGTCAAAAATCCTATTGGCAAGGAAAAACCTCGAAAAAAAACTATATTCCGTCGGCCACTTAACTCCTTCCATGACATGAACCATGACATCTGTTGCTTTATTACTGCCCTACCTATTAAATATTAAAAAATCAGAAGTTTTTCTGCCGAGTAATCTCGCTCATATATAGGTCGAATCCTGGCAAATTGTCAGCTGCACCCAAACTTTTCAAACGCAGAGCTCGAGAGCTCACATATTGCTGGACGCCCTAGATTCAAGAGAAAATTATCATTTCGCTTGTCCCACCGACACAGAGTCAACTCAACTCAACAATCTGTAAAATTTTGAAGTTTGTGATAAAAAGAGTACATGTTTCTAAAGGTAGAAAGGGCACCAAATGAAGGAACAGAGATTGCTAGAGAATCGAACGGAATATTTTATGAAAAATATATTTTAATATTTTAGTATTATCGAATTATATAAGAATTATAAAAAATAAAATGTAATTATTTTTAAGTTGTTTTTCATAGATAAAACTATATTTAGTTTTTTTTTTCCATATTATATCAATAATATAATAATTAATTCATTCATTATAACAGTAAAAGACCTCACAACTCTCCATAAGGTAATCTCAGTGTTAGTTGACCAGGTTACAACGAAAACAAATTCGATAATCCCAATAAGACTATAATTATTAATGAATTCTAAAAAATTAAAAAATCTCATCACAACACTCAGAAGGTAATCCCAGTATTAGTTAGGAGACTAAGTTCCAACAAAAATAAATTGGGTAGTCCCGATAGCGTGAGACTAGAAAAAGTTTAGAGGAAACAAAGTACCTTTTAGATAATTGCAAACTATGTTTGTGAGTTGTCTTCTTCTTATTGGCTCTATTGGCTCAGACTGGTACGATATTAAAGTAAATCTCATATAACTCCAACCAATACTGTCTCAGAAGTCCTATTTGCAAGGAAAGCCCTGTAGAAAAAATTATATTCCGTCGGCCACTTAAGTTCTTCCATGACATCAACCATGATTCGAATCCTGTAAAATTGACAGCTGCGCCCAACCTTCTCAATCGCAGAGTTCGAGAGCTCCCATATCTGTGGACGCCCTAGTTTCAAGAGAAAATTGTAATTTCGCTGGTTGCACCGACACAGAGTCAAGTCAACTCACCAATCTGTTAAATTATGAAGTTTGTGATAAAAATAATACATGTTTCTAAAGGTGATTAGTATACACCAAATGAAGGAACAGAGATTGCGAGAGAATCGAATGGAATATTTTATGAATGATATATTTTAATATTTTAGTATTATCAAATCATACAACTTACAAGAATTATAAAAAATAAAATGTAATTATTTTTAGGTTGTTTCCTGAAAATTTTCAACTTAAATAAAAAAATATTGAATAATTATGATTTTGTGTATAATTGAATAATTATGATTTCGTGTATAAAATGTATATACATTTTTATTATGAGTGATATCTTTTAATATTTTAGTATTATCAAATGATACAATAATTATAAAAAATAAAATATAAATACATTTTTAATTTAAATCTGTAAACTTATAATAATTGTATATTTGATTTTTTTAATGTAATTTTTGAAGTGAATTCTATATGGTAATGGAGGAGAGGTATTTCTAGTCACTATTTGTATGAAGGATGAAATGGTATATTTAGAGGTTATAGGTAAAATATTGGTATATATGGAGGTTATTGAGAGGATGTGTAAGTTTGTGTGTGGGATGTGTCCCTAAATAGAAAACTAATGTTGGCTAGAATTAAAAATAAACCAAGATGTTGTAAAAAAAAGTGTGAATCACATGTTTAAATCTAATACTTTAAAGGTATCTCAACAAGAAATTGAAATAAATTGTTTAAAGATCTATGTTAATTAATTTATGTAGATATCAATTTCATATATATCTACATATAGAAAAAGAATTTTAATATATGAATTTCATATATGAATTTTTATGGTTAAAATTTTTATTTCGTCCTAATTTTTATTTGGTCCTATATACTCTATTTAGCATTCAAAAATACAATTTAAACGATGAAAAATATTGTATTGTATTTTTCACTGTAAAAAAATTTGCACGTGAATCCTTTTAGTGCAGTCTAAAAAAATTTTCAAGTGAAAAATTTTGTTTCCTCTCTTGCGCTCTAAAAAATATCTTTTGATATCCCCTAGTATGCCCAGTGGTTATAGTGATCGATTGGAGAAATTCTTCTTCATGTTGTGTGTGCCTAGCCTCCATATATATATATGTGTGTGTGTGTGTGTGTTTAAATTGATATGCCTAGTGGTTACAATAATCAATTGGAGGCATTCTTGTCATGTGGTATGTGCTTAACCGCTAGATATATATGTTGTGTGTCCCTAGTTGGCACATACCTTTTGATATTCCATGGTGTGCCTCATGGTTATAGTGATATAGTGATCAATTGGATAAATTCTTCATCATGTTGTGTGTGCCTAACCTCCAGAAACATGTTTTAAACCCGAAAAAACTGCCTTCAAAGCCTTCAAAAAGTCGAACTATAGACTACTCGTGTTTAAATTGGTATGCCTCATGGTTACAATGATTAATTTCAGGCATTCTTGTCATGTAGTGTGTGCCTAACAACCAAATATGAATGTTGTCTCTCCCTAGTTGCCACATATCTTTTGATATGCCCAGGTATACGTGGTTATAGTGATTAATTAAAGAGATTCTTCGTCATGTTGTGTGCGCCTAGGTGCCAGATATATGTTGTGTCCAAAGTCACCTCATATCTTTCAGATATATTGTGTCCAAAGTCACCTCATATCTTTCAGATATATGTTGTGTCCCGAGTCAACTTATATTTTTTTATATGTCTAGAGGTTACAGTAAGAATAGGTCCAATTAACTCTTGTCAGAATGTCGTCTGTGTCTAGCCTTCATATATATGTTGTGTTCCAAGTAGCCTCATGTATTTTGTTATGCCTCCAAGTTATAGTAAAAATAGGTCTAATTAACTCTTATCAAGTAATTATAAGCTTACCAACTCAAAAAAGAGATAACCATTAAATTGATCTATAAAATTTATAAAACCAAATTCTAACATTTATAAAATTTTATTCGCTTATAAAAATATTTTCTCAACAATTTTTATTTCTAATTTTACATAAATTAAACAATTATTTTTTATTTTATAAAATTTTATTTAAAATTAATTTTAATTTTTTTGCTAAAGTTGTGCCAACTATCTTTTAATACTTATTTGTTTATATTTTCTCAAATTTAAAATAAATAAATTATAATCAAGTGAGTACAATTTTCAAAAAAGATACATAATATCCAACCCTAAAGCCAACAACCAATACTACATGTACCTGTGAAGGACCGTAGCCCGATGACAACCCAAAAGAAAATGGACACGACTGTTGCTTGAATCTTATTTTATGTGCTGGCAAGATAGTTCCCATTTATTCAACCTCTTCTTCTCTATGTATATAAATTGTTATATGAAATGAAGGAAATGTAATTGACAACAGAGCGCAGAGAGGTCATCAATCCAGAGGGATTCAAGAGTTCGGCTCAGGACAATGGCTACAGAGCCATTAAGGCTAGCCCGAGTAATTGGCGACGTCGTTGATACGTTCACTCCCAGCGTGAAGCTTGTGGTGACATACTGTCAAAACGGCCACCAGGTCAGGAATGGAATCGAATTGATTCCTTCGGCCACTGTGTGCAGCCCCCGTGTCGAGGTAGGAGGGTCAGATATGCAAACGTTTTTCACTCTGGTATGTCCTTCTATTCCCTTAATCTATTCTATTCCCTCGGATCGTGTGGTGTTATATTTATAAGATGATGTCATTTCGCTTATAAAACTTTAATGTTAATTGTGTGCTTTCAGATTATGACGGATCCAGATGCACCTAATCCTTCAAACCCAATCGAACGGGAATATTTACACTGGTGATTATCCAGTATTTCTGAATAGCCTATGCATATTTTTCATGTTGAGCATATTTTATTTTATAATTGAGTAACCTGCACGTTTAGAAATCGGAATTAACATCCCATTTGTACAGCGTTTGGGCTTCTACACTCTGAACATTCAGTTAACATTGCAACTTATATCATGTGCAGGATCGTTACTGACATCCCTGCTTCGACAGAGGATCTTTTCGGTAGGAACTGAATCACAGTGTTAGATCAAACTTATTTGTTTATATTTATATTATGAAGCCCTAATCGTCGAATATCTCTGGAACGACGATAATATATTTGTTTTGAATCATATCACAGACTCGCGATAGATCTGTTGTTCTACATAACTTCCATCGATCTAAATTAACTATCAATGTCAAATTACCATTTACCACAGTTCAATTGATAGATCTGTGTCTTTGTTTAGTTCCCAAAATTATGAGAAGTAATCTTTGAATCTACACCGTCTTTTTACTAGCCCCACTATAAGGAAGTCGATATTTATATTTATTCGTGTGTAACGTATGAAGGCTTTTGTGAATGTGATCAGGAAGAGAGCTGGTTATTTATGAGGCTCCAAGTCCTGTGACTGGGGTTCACAGGTACGCATTTACTTTGTTCAAACAGACAGCACCTGAAACTGTGTGTGTCCCTCCTGCATCGCGCCGAAACTTCAGCACCAGAGATTTCGCTCAGCGTAATGGGCTTGGATTACCTGTTGCTGCTGTTTATTTCAACGCTCGAAAAGAGAAACCTCGAAGGGGTTAGAGTGTGCCAACTAGATTGCCATGGCCGTCACTTCCGATTATGATTATAGAAATAAGATTGTGATTTTGTGTTCGACAGTTATTGATTTTCAATATGCCAAAAGTGCGACAATGCTTTGTGTAATCGAAATCGTGGTAGTATTATGTACTACAAATATCTGCAAATATCTGATTTGAGATAGTTATCGTTACTTCATGCTACTCACAATTATTCGTCGGACTTGACAATTCTACATCGGATTGTGCATTAATCTATGTTCTGATGGTTTATATCTGGATTTGGAGAATTAGGAAAATTAAAGATTAGACCTTGCATACCAAATAGAATATTACATATTTATTTTTATCAAATGTTCAGAATTAGTTTTTATCTGTTTTGGTCAAATGAATCAACGCGAGTCTGGCTTGCTGGCTATGTCATATTTAATTTTTCCTCTTTTGGGAAGTCTCCCTGGCTAGGTATAGGCTAATTTTTTAACACTTTTCAAAGTTTTTCATTCCATCATGACTTGGACAAATACACAAGACAGCCCTCCCTTTTACCACATATCTATCCTACAGATTATGCCCTCACCTTGTTTGTATTCCTGCTGGCTACTTCAATGGATCAGCAATAGGGAACTGTGGTTGCCTAGCGTTGGAATAAGGAGAACACTACAACATTTGCTGGAACTGGGATGGGTACCAACACAAAGGCTGAACTACTTGTACTGTGGAGCTTGCTTTGGTTTGCTTATAACTTTCAAATCTAGAATCTTTCCATATATGGGGACGCCAAGCTGGATCAAAAGTACTTCAACATTTCAGCCTCCAAGCCTGCTCAGCTGGACAAACAGAATTCTATATCTTCTGAGGTTTTTGAACTCACCTCCTCTGCATCACATTTGCAAGGAGACTAATACTGGTGCAGATAGATTATCCAAACAAGGGCTGGACATCCCTTTTGGACTCCTGCATATCCAACATTGGCGAGGTCCCAACTTATTGAGTTCCTCTACTCTGTCATGTGCCATAGATTCAGTTTTTTCTGTAATGTTTCTGCGCTGTCATATGGTGGACTAGTTGCTCTGGTTTACAGTATTATATATTTTCTCAGTTAATTGTATATATCCTATATGTTTCATTAACAATAAACTTCTCTATGCCTCGCTGAGCAGTGTGTCGCTACTTTCAGTTTTATGATTAAGATATCGCCAGAACTATACAAGATATCCAATACAAGGATATGCAAATGTACTGTTCTTGTTATTATTCAAAGACACCGATTTTTCTCTTCTGAAGAAAATGAATCTACGTGAGCGTCGTCTCTTTCTTTCTTGATAAAGTTTGAATTAAAACCCTTTAATTAAATTAATGTGTCGGGCAAAAATATGGTCTTTCTTGGAGAAAGTTTGAATTAAAAGCCTTTAGCTAAATTATTGTGTTAAGCAAAAATATATGAGATAAAGATGAAACAAATATGGGATGAGAGTAAAATTGTTTTGAATTATTATTAATCACGTGGGATTTAATTAGGTTAGAAGTCAAATAAATCTACGCGATTTTTTTCTGTGTTGCATAAAGATTAAATGGAAAATCATTTAACATTAAGCGAAATATCAGATGAGCGTCTCGCTTGCAAAATGGATGGGATGAGAATTCAATTAATTTGAAGAATCATTAAAGCGCATTTGAGGGTTTTGCCAAAAGTCCAAAAGTTTAGATTTTCACTAAGCGCTAACGGTGGTCGAACGAATTTCGAAATTTCGGAAATATCTTAAGCGGACCGAGAGGGCGTCAAATTCGCACCAGTACCCAGAAATTGGCTGAGGATTCTGTGTAAAGAATTGGGATTATAAATTGTAATTGTCAAAATTGACAAGGGCATTCAAAACACGTTAGTAAGAATTAGCATTGGTTCTGTAAATTTTATATTTATTTTTAATATAATATATATCGGTAGTTTTCCATTAACTTCATTTTAATGATTATCATTTCAAAATGACTTTCGAGCTGCTCTAAACATTTGCTTAAAGATAATATTGTTTTCAGAAATATTATAGGCATAAAATGACAAGTAACACATCTTTTATTTTTATAACTGGAATAGTATTTTTTTCAAAATATTTAATATAAAATTTCATGGTTTAGAAATATTATAGGCATAAAATGACAAGTACCGCATATTTTATTCTTATAACTGTAATAGTAAATTTTTGAAAATATATAATATAAAATTTTATTGTTTATTATTTTATTTTAGGTTAAAAACATAACTATTATTTTATTTTATTTTAAAAACATAACCATTAATTTATTTTATTTTAAAAAAATAACAATTAAAAGTAGAAACTATTTTATTTGAAAAACCTAACAAAAACTATTTTATTTTAAAAACTTAACAATTAAAAATAAAAACTATATTTTTTATACCGTGCTTTAAAAAAACTATTAAATAATAGATTATAATATAGTTTAAGTAATTTATATTTAAAAAGATTAATAAATAAATAATTAATTGATGAAAAAAAAAATTGAAATTGTATTTCACATTATAGTATTTAATTTAAAATTTAATATTTAATAATGTTTATAATAAGAAATGTATTAATAAAAGTTATAATTAGATATACACATAAAATACACATTATTGTTAATTAAAATTTATGAATAATAATTTTAAGGTATCATAGAAGTAATAGTTGATGTATTCACTTGATCACATAAATAATATTATTGTTCATGTTCAATTTTCAATTAAAGTTACTAAATTTAGGTAAAACAGTCATACTCATGGTTGTACAACACACCCTTTATAGTAATTAGTATAACACAAACATTATGAAAATAAATAATAATTGAACATAAAATAATCACTCAATGTTAAGTTCAAAAATACACATTGCAATTCCTTTCTTTTTTTAATTTTTTTTTCAATTTTGAGTTTCATCTTAGATGAAGAGAATACATTAAATCCTTATTCACTAGATGATTTGGTACCCAAAATCTACTATGCAAATAGATAAACCTAAATAATGTTAAATTATTCACCGTTAAGTATTTATAAACTGTGCTATAACAAAAAAAACATAATGATCTCATCCTAATCAAATAAAATTTTCAAAACCCCAATTAAAATTCACTACAAAAAATCATTACTAAAATTTGAAAAAAAAAATCTATAAATTATTATCAAATATGAACATAAAGTAGTATTCCAACATGAACAAAATTATTGTGATAATAATAACCATTCAACATCAATATCAACCAAAATTTACAACTTTTTTGGAATAGAATAATGTTATTGAGTTGAGAGGCTTCTTGTACAACTCAGTGTGAAAGCTATGTGTAAATATGTCACTCCCTCTTAAAATAAAAATAAAATATTTTTTAAATATAAGAGCAATGTTGACTATAATAAAAAAAAGAAAAAGAAAAAAGAAAATATGTTCATATGACCTAAAAATATTTCATGTAAAATAATTAGAAGTAAAAAACAAATACGTTAGTTAAAATTTTAAACCTTATAATTTTCAAAATAAAATTAACATGTGATATCAACTACATGTATATCTATATATATAGAAAACAGACAGTATCAACTACAGTATCAACATACTGAAGTCGGTTCAGACATTGTGTTGGATGAATGGAAACAAGGAGATTATGAGTTTTCGTCCAAGTGTTACACAACTATTCGTTGTGCATGATGGATCGGTACAAAGGTAATGAATCATCCTACTTTTAATGGAGTTGGATATATTTCTAATTTTATTAAATACATTTAGTCACATATTTAAGAAATGTAAATAATTCCTTTCATGGATATTGATTTTCAAGCAACCCCTCCACGATTGTCGGGAGCTCACTATAACAAATTATAGAATTGTGCTTTAGTCAAGTCTTCTATGTTGTGCTGTTTCACTATTCTTGACAAAAGATCTAAAGTGATCCCAATATATGAGGGTTATACTAGCCCTCAGAATTATGTCCAATTTTTTTGTGCTATTTGGACAAAGGATAAATTTCCTATTGAGTTTTGGGTGCTTTAATTTATTCATACATTGGGCACATTTTCGTAGGCCTCATATTTAAAAGAAGAAATGAAGAGATAGATGACTAGTTTGGATTCATTGGTAATTGAAATTTGTACTGAATTTGATTTCTAAGATGAGGATGAAAAGATAGATAGAGTTATTAAATAAATTAAGAGGGTACCATTCCCCACAACAAATCCTATTGTTTCATTCAACAGCTATGAATATTGTGGAAATATATATGAATCGAGATTTCAAGAAGTTGTTGCTTGTGGTAAGATTAATAAACATCCTAAAGAGGATGATTTTGAGGAATTAAGGCATTTATCCTTCACCCAAATTGAAGGCTAGACATAAAAGGTGATTCAACATCGCAAATAATGCTATACAAGGGTGAAATGATTCCTTTAGCTATATTGTGATACATTTCCATGTAACCAGTATCCTATAAATGTTCAAAGTATATTTTTATTGGTGCTATGTCTAGAGAAAAATTCCATCTCCATGTTAATACCTCAAATTAACATCTTGGGCATATGACATCTAGCATATATTATTCCACGTAAAATTTATATTGTCTTCTTGTAGGTGGATTATGAACTTGTTTTACATTTTTCATGATGGAAACTGCTGCAATATATACCAATTGAATTCTTCGCACTCAGGTACATGTGTATATAAATGTTACTTGGTTCTCCTCAAACATTCATGAATTTGGCATACCATTCCACTAGAAACACATAACCACTACCATTTGAAATTCCTTTCTTAACAACTTGGTCTTATATAAAAAATAACACACCTTGCACTGGGAGTATGGGGGGCAGGTCAAGACGCAACTAGTTTGGGTAACTCGGATTATCCTGGGCCACCTGATTCATGAGAAAAGGCGAATTGGCCAAGCTATGCAGGAGAACCTTTGCAGCATCAGGGAAGGACTCGACAACATTATCGACAAGATTCAAAACACTTTGATGATTGCTGGGTATTTGGACATTCTTCGACCAGACTGTGCGCCACCGGTAGATGATCCAAGGGAAAGAGAATGGGAGAGCATTGTGAAAATGCAAGCATTGAATAGCGTTGGGGAGAGAGAACTAGCATTGAGCATGTCTAGGTTCTTTTCTTTTTGTGTTATGATAAAATCTTGGTGACATTCAAGCCCTATTATGTTCAAAGTTCAGAGCCTAAGTAGATTTAGCTGGTTAAATGTTGAAGCTCTAGCCCATTTATCTATCTCGGGGTCATTAGAATGGATACTGCTCTAGTTTCCCATGTTGGGCGAAGATGTTTTGACAATTTTGGACAAAGGGTCTCATTTTTGGCTTGCCAACAGATCTATGACTGTAAATATTAAACTAGTTAATAGAAGGTGTCCCATAGCTGTTGACTAAAAAAAAAAAATCAAAACACAATTGTAGTGTTCTACGTAAATGATAACAAGTTATAACTCTATTGCGCAAGGTAAATTCAGAGATTATAGGGAAAAGATGCATGATAGAGAAAGTATGTGCTATAGTAACATGGTTGAGGGATATGGCACTAGGTTTTACTATGGAGTTGTTGTATAAGGAGGTGAGGTAGGTTGCGAGAAAGAGAATGCATGATGACACAAGGTGGGACAGGTACACTGAGGGTACATTTATAACAGTGTGGAGGATTATGATAATTCCAGACAAACAAGTAGTTTTGTTTTGCAAGGAAGAAGGTGAAATAATAATAGAGCTTGCAGTGATGTGAAAAGAAAGAGGGGTGATATAGGTTAGGATTCATGTCATAGCATGTGGTCAGAGGGAAGGATGCATCATAGAGCAAGGAAAAGGATAACAGTGGCTGTAAAATTTTCATTAATAATTCAATTTGAGAGTGTCATTAGATAGGAAAAGTATAGTTATCTAATAAAGGATATTACATTCTTACACAAAGGACCATGAGATATTTGGGTTTGCATTAACACCATAGCATAAGGTAGAATTGAAAGGACGCATTTTGGAATGAGAAAACATGGAGGCTCATGTTATTGTGGTAATGGAAATGGATAAGTATGGGAGAAAGGAATAATGATGAAGATTGAAGAGTAAGTGAGAATGTAAAAGGATTAGCGTAAGTGTTCCTTGGAGTATATAGGAAATTAAAGGGATCATGGAAGGCTAAGAATCTAGGAGGAAATATATTTTGCAAGAAATAATAAAGAACATGGATATATGTTTTAATCATGTAGAGATGTTACCTGCAAATAATTTCTTAAAACATAAAAATGACAATGGAGAGAAAATAAAATATAGACATAGATTTTCTCCTCCAACCCAAACCAGGAAAACCAGATTCATTTATAATTATACTCCTTTCAATGTTACAGTGCATTATGTATGTTATAAAGCTTTCAAAAACCCCAAATTATTAACCATGGATTATAACATAACCATAGTAACTTGATCAAATCTACAAAATACCCTGGGAAAAAACCATAATTCTCACAACTATGCACAAAAAACCATGCACAAAACCATGGGTAAGTTCGCCCACCATATTTGGGTCCTCCCCATAACCTTGGGTTTTCCAAACTACCTTTAGGTCCACATAAAAAGAGAATTTTTGGGGCATTTCCCTGGAGCCTGTGTAGGGGGGATTATTCCGCCCTGTAAACCCCCTGGTAGGGAGGCTACCTCCCTCCTGTTGTGCCCGATGCAATGTAAAAACATCTACAACTAGTCCTAGAAAGAATATAACACATACCCAACATCCTTCCACTTATTTTTTTATTTCCACCAAGGGGGCCACAAGAGCGTAGAAGTCATTGGTCCCAAGCTACAATGCCCACTCTTTCTCTACTCCAAGAAAACTTATCAGTGAACACATACTTTTTAAATGCATCTGCAACATTCTTTAATGTGTCCACCTTTACGAAAAAAACCAATTTTTCCTCAACCATATTTCTCACAAGTGATATTGAACATCAATTTTCTTTGTTTTCAAATGATAAGCATGGTTCTTTTCCATTAAATTTCACCTTGGCTGTTAGATTCTATCCTTATAGCTTGATGTACCAACCCCATACTTGAACACAAATATATTTGCAACCAAACTGTTTATTTTCTTGCATGAGTCGCTACCATGTATTCATCCTCTATAGCTAAAGGTGCCACTAGAAAATATCACTTTCTCATCCATCTAACTTTTGTTCAAATAGACACATACCCACTTGTATATCTCCTCCTATCGAAATCTCCAAACTAATATGCATCAACATCGTCAATGATGTCTGAAACTCTACGCGATCTTAGTCTTCCATGGTAGCACAAACCATAATCGCTAGTGCCACACAAATACCTGGAAATACACATCATTGTTGTCCAATTCTCATTTCCTCGTTTTGAGTTAAACTTGCTCAATACTCCCACCTAGGTTTGGAATGTTATAGGCGAAATACTCGTCATAAAGAATTTTTACCATATGTTACATTTAAAATTTTTAAATTGTTGTTTCTTGTGATGGGTTTTGAAATGCACAAAAAAATGTATTTTTGATAGCCCACAATTTTAGGAAAACATCATTACTATCCTCATTACTATCCTCTCTAAAGGCATGGGTCATCAATATAATTATAATGTCATCGCAGTTATCCATAATGACAAAATCAACTGACATAAAAGATTGAAAATAGGAGCAGGCTAAGAAAGTCCTTGGAGAGCTTAATGTTTAATGAGATGGGTATATATATATATATATATACTATTAGAATTAAATTAATAGAAGCATGTTAAAATATTATCTTAAAGGACCTCTTGTTATTCCTCATTTGTAAATCTTTTTTTGTGTATCTTCTCTATATGATTTCCTATGGTATTTCTTAGTCTAATTTATCTTCTCCATTTTCTCAGTTTCTTGTTGTTCCTTGAATAAATGTTGTCTTAGTGTTTGACGAAGTGTTTAAATTTGAAGAGTGCTATGTTGAAGCTTCTGGTGTTTTCCATTCCATTTGTTATTTTTAATCCAATTCCTTGCATATTCTTTTGCTACACAGTTGCAATGTGAGAAGGTATTTCACCGATATCAAAATGACCATTTTACACCCTAATTTCAAGTTGAATGTGAAATACTTATAACAAAAAAGATGATGTATTTAATTACAATATTTTATTGAACATTCTTATTCAGAAGAAGAATGCCTTTCGTATAATAAATATTGAGATGTACAAAAGTATATGCTCAGGATATTGAAACTAAGGAGATTATTAAGATAATTAATAAAGACTCTATTCTCTTTCATATCGGGGCAGATATTGATACTGATGATATTGATACCGATGAAATTTGGCAACGTATCCATATTGTCTTTCAATATCTCAGTTATGACAATATTGTTGATTGATTAAATCAACAGGAAACTTAGCCTATTGAAACTTGAGAATTTTTACCTTTGAAAAATTAAAGTAGTTGAAGATTCGACTGAGTAAAGTATGAGATAAATATGTTTAATTAGACAAACTTACATCAATCAAGTTTAGCATGATTTTTATAAGTATTTAATCTCTAATTTTTTTATTTTCATGTGCAATAGTTTTCCTAATATTGTAAATTGTTTTTTCTACGTAACTTACTTTTCCTAATAGCATGGAAAGAAATGTGGTCAATCATCTGAAGTGATATATGAGGAAAATTATTTAGTGTTTGAATTCTAATACTTGTTTATTGTCAAACAAAGAAATTGTGAAATGTAATTAATTTTCACTCTACTAATTATACACAGGTGAGAAAGGGAAAGATTGTTCAGAATTAATAAAATTCTAAATTTGTGAATTTATGACATTATGAAGAAGTTCTTAAAAGAAATTTAGACTCTCATGGAAAATATATAATTATTGTACTGCTTTGATTCAAGTTGATGTCTCGTATGTACGAGCACAATTAATTAAATAATATAAGGTAATACATCTTCAATTTCCTCTGTTCGTACCTTCTAAAGGCATTGCAGAAAATGGTCAACTTAAAATTTTGTGGGTTTCAACATATGCATCATGCTTTTTCCTCTGGTTGTTTTCGTCACATGAAACACGAATTTTCAATTTTTGGTTTAATTCTATTTATAAATTAGAAATGTGAAAAAAAAATATTTAAATTAAAATGGTGAAAAAAAATTATAATATAAATAATAAATGCGATGAAGTGATTAACACTGGGTATGTAGTCATTTAAAATTACCAAAAATATTAATTATTATGTGATCATATTTCAAAGCACTCCGTAGTTGGAAGAGTGAATGCATGATTCATTAGGTAAAATTGTTATAAAGCAAGGGTGTAGGAAAAATATACTAGAATTTTAAGATAGAATCAACTACAATTTATTGACAGATATAAGCATATCAAGATCATGAAATATTCATACAAACCACATACTCAAACTATGTTAAAAGCACACATAGAAGAAAATATGCATGTGGTTGATGTTCAAAAGAAAAATAATATTTTGGAGTCAAAATCAGGGATCATGAATGTTTAGGATTTTTACATTATGGATGCAACACATTATCCTATCACCATCATTCAACTATCATTCAACTAACAAAAATAATAATTTTGTCAAAAAAACATACTGCACACAAACTTATTTGTAGATCACACTTAAATAAAAATTACAAGCCACATAAACAATTCTCATGAGATCCAACATATTCAAAACAAGGAGAATATTGTTGAGAAAATCTCTCAAGAAAAATCTAACAACCAATAAACCAATCCTACCTATATACTATTGTAAGCATTATTTCAAGTTTTCCATTTAATGCTTTCATTACATCATACAAATATTATTATAAGAATCATAAATTACATATAGTCACATTTGTCTTGATTGTATTCATCAACACCCACATCCACTTTGGAATCTCGCAAGCATCGCTCTTTCTTCACCACCTCATCTTCAAGTTGTCACTTGAACTCCATTTAAAACATAACCACATCTGACCATTGTTGAAAAATGTTTTATAATTGACACATCTCGATCACTCAAAGGACAATCTCGATACTAGACCACCGTATGGAGAAACTCTCATCTATAAAAATGCAGCAAACTATATTTTTATAGTCATATAGATGAGTTTCTACCTACTAAGTGTATCCCACAGTCAATTATGAAACTGACCTTTATCACACACAGAGACCTCGTAAAGTAACCTATAATTGATGCTATTGAATCCTAAAGCACAACAAGATCCATCAGTGTATCACAGATTCATACAATCAAATTAGCGATATGTTCTCTTGACACTGAAGAACATTGAGAACCATTAATTTAATTTTACTACCTTGTTCATTTAATTGGTTCTACACTTTTTACATACATAATTAAAACTAATTAAATATTACAACAACAAATTATTGAATGTATTTGATGTCAGTTGAGTTAATATCAAATCAATATTCATCTTGGAATTTATTCACAATGTTTAATTGTTAAAATGGTCAATTCTAATAAGTTCACACTTCCATATTAAATTTACCATACTTAATACGTTTATTATATAAAATCCAAAGGAAAATAAGGCCTTCCCTGAACAATTTTAGCAATAAACCTATGATCAAGATTTACTTCAGCACTCGAACACAATACTACATCGCCTCCTCTCCTTATTTTCCACTTCAATGCTATCATCGATGGTATTGGTTGGGAACGACTTCCCAACGAAGTGATCATGTGAGGAACCATTCAGTTGGATATATAGATTTACATAGAGACACTTCCTTGAGGACTTTTTATCTTCCTCATGCCATCTATGGATCTTTGTGGGTCCTCTTGTGTTTATTTATATTCCATGCCTTCACCCATAGGTTTCTCAGTGCATGTTGGAGAAAATTTTCTATCAAAGGTAGTGTCGAATTCCCTCTTTGATTTGATTTGCGACTAGGTTTTGTGAAATTTCTCACGCTGACAGGTTAGCCTTTCTGTGTTGAATCTCGCTACCTATTGTTTATTACCCAGAATGCATATAAAGTTATAAATTGAATAGAAAATAGGTTTCTTTTATCTTCATGGATCACATCCCTCTCTTCATGAATGAAAAACCAACACAAATAAATAAATAAAAAGCATTTGATGGCCAATATTGATGTTGAATTTGCGGATATAACCATTATAATGAATAAACTGAATGTTTGATCAACTAGACTTATTGATCCACAAATGTAAATCAAGTGCAATTCCATCCAACTTAGAAATGATGACAGGTTTACATCCCAATAATTATAAAAAATTTCATTTAATGTTGCTTGTTCAATCTTTCATCTAGCCACTTCTTCCTAGATAATCAATGGTTCCCCCTTTGCGGTGTAGTTTACACGCTTTTTGTCAAGGATGTTTCAAGTAAAACATTTGGACATTGTTATGGAAATATTTAATACATGCTCCACGCGGGGTTGACCACTTCCACACAAAAGAACATACTAAAAGGAATAGCAATACAATATTTGTTGGTGGCTATTATCTTTTTCAAATACTCACAACGATATTTCACACACAAAGATATCTATCCTTACTCACTAACCCATCACTGGCTAACCTATGTACAAAGTAACAATTAATTCTTCAAAATTCTTCCAGCATCTTGGGCCCTCCCTTGAGGGAGCCAAACCCATATCGGCTCTGATATCGAATAAGAATTTTGAGGAAAAAATGTAGTGCACACAAAGTTATTTGTATATCACACTAGAAACCAAATTACAAGCTACACAAATAGTGTTGATGGCATCCAACAGATTGAAAACAAGGAGAATATTGTTGAGAAACTCTTTGAACAAAATTCCAACAACCAACAAACCAATTCTACCTATATACTATTGTAAGCACTATTCCAATTCCAAATTCTAGTTCTAAGTCAAATTTAATTCTTGATAAGATGGTTACATGGAAGCTTCTCAGAGCTCAAGGAATATTTCTTCTCTAAATAGTAGTGCACAATTTTGAAATTTTTAAATTTAGAGACCTACATAGCACTCCATGGAAAATAACCTCTCGAGGGAACCAATGAATAGGTTGAGGAAGATGGTAACACAACTTTACTCACTCAATGGATCCCCTCTTCCTATTTTCAGAAGAAAAACTTTAGCTCATGTAATCATGTATTAAGAATGTTAATACGCTGATAGTTTTAAATATACATTTTTATGTAAGCAAAGAAACCCGACATAAAAAAGGTATATTTCTAAAATATGACCTTATCTACATTTATGATAATTGTGTAGTAGTATTCCATTCATTTTTATAGAAATTGAAACATTTAAATGCTTTGATAAAAATTCAAATTGGGAATAGTGAAATACGAGCATATTGATTGTAATAATGGAAACCCGAGTGTGACTAAAATAGATTTCTATATCTGAGCATGGTTTTTGTATATTATTTTTTCTAGAAGAACTGATAAGTGGAATCTAGATGGTTTGGGAGCCCTCGATCCTACCAATAAGTTAGTAAATGAAATTCATGATTCAATAAGTAATTTGTGTGTTATGGTCATGTTGTTATTTTTTTCTTATGATAAATATGTGAAAATATTTAGCATAAAAGGGTAATTTTTTAATTAATTGTTATTGGTGAAGGGTTAATTTATTCCCAAACATTACGTTTGAAGGGAAAAATTTTAATCATAACGTTTCATGACAAGAAACATAAAAACCCAAAATGTAAAAAAAAAAATTGTTTGAAGGGTAATGAGAAATTCAAATTCCAACCTTGCTCCCACTCCATGTGCAATGTCTTGTCTAGTACAGACCATTGCATACATTTAGCTAAAAAATTCACTTTCATATGGAACATCAGACATGTCCTCTTCCTCTTCCTGTGCCTTTGGACTTCTTCCAACATATAACTTTACACCTACATCAATAGGAACCTTCAGTGATTTACTATCCTGCATGTAGAACCCCTATATTTTCTTCTTTTAGCATTCACTATTTTGAGGTATGGACTTAGTATTTGACTGAAGGTCTACGCAATGCATGTTTATATTTTTGTGATGATGTAATTATTTTTATTGTGAGGAACAAGTTCAGTTCCTGGTTATCTCCCCAAGTCCTGATTACAGTTATATTTCTGGTTATTTTCTTTGATTGATGTTATGAACATTGTTTAATTATGAATGAAATGCATACATAAGACACACATACATACATACATACATACATACATACATACATACATACATACATACATACATACATACATACATACATACATACATATATATATACTCTCTCTCTCTCTCTCTCTCTATCTCTCTGCTGTCTTTTCTCTCTCTCTCACCCTCTCTCTCCTCTATCATTCTTATGTATGTCTATCTGTATGTATGTATGTATGTTTAGCCATGCGTGTCAAGTATAAATATTTTTTTATTTTGATAATTTCAAGTATATCTAGATTTCCTTATGCATACATGGAATTAAATACTATCATCACAAAACATAATAAAAAATTTATTTATACATGCAAGAAAATATTTTTCAAAAGCTGGAGTCCTATATGAGTAACTATGCATAGAAAATCATCCTATATTCATATTATAGAGTTCATGGGTTACGACTACCTTTGGAGTTGTAAAAATTCGAGAAAAGTATATGGAACACTAAGGATCTTGGCTAAATAATGTATCTATGTGTGGATAAAGTTAGATTTGTACACCTGATTGTAATTTGTTTTATAGCCATGTTCCAGGTTGTTATCTTCTAAGCACGTAGGAGACACATTGACATTTAAGAGGGGTCATCGAAGAATTTTTTTATTTCTACTCCTGTGTGAACTAGAATGTTGTCTGTAAGTTAGATGTGAAGATAAACATTAGATAGTAAAATTTCATGATAATACTTTAATTATACATAATGTTGTTTAAGTGTCACTTATTTGACATAAATATTAGGGGCGACTAACTTCCTAACTCCCCAGAAGGTATTATATTAGTACCAAGTTACCCATGACTAGATATGTATTTGGGATTAAAAAGGAGCTCTATATTTCAATATATCCAACTTAATGGGTTAGAGATTAACCATTGTCAGGATAGGAGGTAACTCCACCAAAAATACTTAATGAATTTATTAAGGAGGCATATGAATATATACATGGAGGTGAGAGTCTTGGAATTAATTTCCAAGTGTCTCTTCAATTCCTTACTTTCTATTTACATTAATGTATAATTTCGCCCAATCCCTTAGGATTAAGTGTCAAGATTCACCCCCTTAATCTTAAGGGATGCTGGTGAGTGCAATAATCATTCTCAATTTTTCAAACTTTTCTCTTCCAAGCGCTTTGGTGAAGATGTTTGCAATCTGCTCATTTTCGGAACAATGAAATAGATGGATTTTTATGTCCTCAACATGATGTCGAATCAGATGGTACTTTATATTGATTTGCTTCGTTTGATCATGGAATTTTTTTATTATTGGCCAACATTATTGCAGAAGTGTTATTGGTCAAGAGTGGAGTTGAATACATTTGTTTCATCTGCAAATCTTCAAGGATATTCTTGAGCCACACAATTTCCTTTGTCACTTGAGCTTATTTCACATATTCTTCTTCAGTTGTGGAATCTGCTGAAACCGATTGTTTGCTTGATCACCAAGAGATAGCTCCTCATCCAAGACTCATAGCATAACCTGAATTATATACCCGAGTTTTTTTTTCTCCATAAAAGTCTCAATCAGAGTATCCAATCAAGACAAAGTCACCCACCTGTGTATATTTGAGTCCAAAGTCTTCAGTCCTTTTCAAGCACAAGACCAATGTCCTTCATAAGGTTTTTTCATAAACCTCGAGAGGATTCGAATAGAAAATGGGATGTCTTTTCTGGTATTATTCAGGTAGATGAGACTTCCTACAAGTTTTGTATACTTCATTGCATACTCAAATTCTTTCCCTTCAATGGATGTGATTCAAGTTTTGTTCCATTGGAGTGGTCAAAGGATTGCACCTAGCCATGCCAAACCTGTTCAACAGATCTCCAATGTAATTATTTTGAGAGAGGAATGTAAATTTAGGATGTTGAGTCACTTCAATACCAAGGTAGTAGTTAACATAGCCCAAAATAGTCATTTCAAAACATTTCTTTAATTCCTTATCTATGGATGCAATATAACTCTCATTGTTCCCTGTCATCAAAATCTCATCTACATACACCACAAAATATACCATTATTTTTTCAAAATTATTGAAAAACAAAGTTAGATCATCAAGGTCATAATTTTTGAAGTCAAGTTTCAGAAGATTCTTAGTTCACTTCTCATACCGAGCTCGTGGTGCTTGCCTGAGGACATACAAGGATTTTATAAGATTGCATAATTTGTGTTCTTGGTCCTTCACAAGAAATTTTTCTAGATGGGACATACATACATTCTTCTTTAGATCTCCACTAAGGAAAGATGTTTTTACATCCATATAATATTCTTTCCAACTATTAAGATTTGTTAAGGTAAAGGGTGTCAAGATGGTAGCCCATTTTTCTGTGGGAGAAAAAGTCTCCTCATAATCGACCCCTTCTTTATGTGCAAAACCTTTTTCCACAAGCCTGGATTTGTGTTTGTCCAGTAATCCATCAAATTTCTACTTGTTCTTGTAGACCCTCTTGCAGCTAATTGGTTTGGTTACCAATGGAGGATCAACCAACCTCCAAGTTCCATTATTTATCAAGGCATCATAGTCCTTTTTCATTTCTTCATTCCATTCATCATGAGAAGTGACTTCTTTGAAGGAATTTGGTTGAAGATCTTTAGACAAATTCAATTCCGAATTATAAGAAACATCCATATCAACAGGGGAATTAGAATCATCTAAATCACCTCCATTTTTCCTGGTCGAACTTCTTGTTCCTGTCTTTCCAACCTCATCAGGACGGACATTTTCTAGTGTCTTTGTCAACCATTTTGGAGGACCTTTCTGGGATCTCTGAGGCTTCTCTTTTGATTGAGTTGGGATTAAATCAAGATTCAGTCTCGCAATTCTATCAATCACATCACTGAAAGTGTCATCTTTGGTTGCTTCTTCACGTGGGGAAGAGAGTGCTTCAGTAGATGATTCCATAGATTGATTCAATATAGGAATCCCCCCTTCAAGATATGGAATCTGATTATCAAATTATTGAAATGACTTCGCATGTGCGAATCTATACAAGTGATAAATTTGTTGCTCATCAACATTATTAGTCTTGAAATATTCAAGGAATATTACATCTCTATATACTAAAAACGTATTGTTAAATTCATCATTGAGACCATATCCTTTGGAAGTATTGGAATAGCCTAAGTAGATACTTTTCTGACTTCTTTCAAGAAGTTTATTTCTCTGTTCCTTAGGTATCAAAGAGGAAAAGGTGGAACCAAAGACCCTAAGATACTTACCGAAGGAATGTGGCCAGGCCAAATTTCATAAGAAGATTTGTTTCTAATTCCATTATAAGGAGCCTATTATTTCTGTAGAAAATACATAAAATTGCACAAAGTTATTTCAATTTTATCAAGGCTTATTACACGAGGTAACCATAGACAATATGTCAAGACATGAGGTAATATTTTGGGTAGGTATTATCTTGGGGAGGTTTTAACTGGGGGAGTTGACAATTGGGGGAGTTCGAGCTTGGGGGTGTCAGACTGGTGAAGATAATACTTGGGGGAGGTATTTTTCTTGGGAGGCAGGCTGAGGGGATCCATTATCTTGGGGATGTAAGGACTGATTGAGGTGGAAGGGGCAGACGGGAGGTGGTGGGGGTAGAAAAATATGGTAGGGGTGATGGGAGTGATGGGGGCTGTCGAGGATGTTAGGGGTCGGTAGAGGTGGTAGGGGTCGATAGAGGTGGTAGTTTGCTATAGAGGAAGGCCTGAGTGGAAGGAGTGAAGGGTCGTCAGGGGAGGACCAAGTGGTATAGAGGCTAATAGGCTGACTGTTATTAGAGGCTGAGGGGTGTGGCCTGAGCGGAGAGTGCGTAGGAGAGCCATGGAGGGAAGAGAATCTAAGAAGTGGGTTGGAGTAAACTGTGTATGAGACCAAAGGATTGTGGGATAGTCAAATTGGTGTTGGAGTTGTGGGAGGAGACAAAGTACAGTGGTATAGTGATATAGTTCGATTGTCTAGGTCAGAGGAGGACTGCAATTTGGGTAGCGAGCCGTGAGGGAATAGCGTAGTTGGGTAGAGGGCCAAAGACGCCCGAGGTTGAGGGACCGAGTCAAGATTTTTTGTTAGTTCATTGATGCTAGAATAATGGTGTGTTATGAGCTATACAACATCTACAATTCTCTGGTCCCAAGTATTAATCAATGATCTGAGAGGAGAATCTATAGAATCCATGAAATGAATAAGAAATTTAGTTTACAAATTATCGGTACAAGGGGAAGGTAGGAGATATTTATGCTAGGAGCAGGAAGAGAGGTAGAGAGACAGGTCTGCCATGAGAAAGAGGGAGTTTCAAAGGCAGAAATTTCGGGAATATAGCTAGCTCTGATACCATATAAGGATAGGAAGTAACTCCACCAAAAAGACTGAATGACTTGATTAACGATGCATATGAATACATTCATGGAGATGAGACTCTTGGGATTCATTTTCAAGTGTTACTCCAACTTCCTTATCTTATATTTACATTAATGTACAATTTCGCCCAATCCCTTAGGATCAAGTGTCAACAACCATAAGGAATTAAATTATAAGGGATGTATATATTGACTAGACGAAAAAAGTCATTAAGGGATCTCGGTTACCGACTACACTTGTTAAATCTTACTGTGTGAATAATTTGATATCTATTGGATAAGGAACCCAATGGGAGAGTTATAATAGAAGAAATGGAATTTCCCTTGCAATTAAATAAAATGATTACATTTGATTGACTACCTCAAGGAATGTAGAGGAATATGCATGGGATGAAAAATATAATTTCCAAACAATTCTTTACACTCACATATTGAAAACATAGCTTAAACCTAGGTTCAAAGATATAAAGGCTGAAGCTGGTACAAATTCGTATGAATATAAAGGGAGCCTAGCCTTTTCATACAATTCTCGATTATGAGTACCAATACCATAACTCTACACAGTTAAAAGACATCATCAAATTCGATGTTAACTTAAAGAAATGTAATTATTTAAATGAGATAATTGTAAATAAAATCTAACACAAATCAATGCATGCCAGAACTCTATATAAAAAAAGTTTCCATATATTAATTTAATGCAGGAACACATCTACATATAAATGAATTGAAAAAAATACAAAAAGTAACCATAGACAACATTGATATGGAATATAGATATAAATTTAACCCCAATATCAACATTGGTCGATTCTGAAAATAAAATAAATATCCATCAGTGTAATACTCCAAAATAAGTACACACATGTTGAAGACATAGCCTTTGATACTTGAATGGATACTGTGAAAATTAGATACACAAGATTCACAGTAAGATATGGTAACCATGTGAGGAAACAATACTTATCTATCTATCTATATATATATATATATATATATAGATAGATATAGATATAATTTTTTATCAAGTCAACAATATTCCATGAAAACTTATAATGTTGTAGTGCATGATAGTGATAGTGAAGAATCAGAGAACATCTTGACCCAGTGAAATGGACATAGCCATATGAGGGATGAATACATAAAAACCCTAAACCTATACCAATATCTCATGCGCCTATAGGGTTTATAACCCAATAAATCAAAAGGAAAATAAGAAATAAAAGATTATAACACAACCAATAGCCTCTCGGTGGTTAGGATTCAATCATTTAACTCTAACTAGAGTTACAGTGTTCAATATTATGGAGTATTATTCATAACTGACATATGTGTATCCCACTTTGGATGAATAATGGGGCTTATGTGGCATGACCTTTAATTATGGAAACTGAAATAGGAAGCTTAACTTATCAGTGACAGAAATTTCCCATATAGACTCTGATTGAGATGATTCTTACATTTTTGGAAATGTATTCATGTATATAATATGAATAAAATACTTGGCACCAATGAAATGGAGCTTTACCCCAAGAAAATATAGTTTTATGCCTTAAAATTCTCCTAGAAGGTTTAAAAACCCAATTTTCCAAATTAGTTCCCATTGATAAAAGTGATCTTCTAAATTTATTCCTACACTTTTTCCATGTAAAAGAATAAGCATAGCTTAGAAAATATCTAATGATCCAACATGGATCATTTGGGTTTCTACAAATAAAATTTGTTGCATTTTGGTGAAGGACCAAATTCTTTCTTCCTCTAATGTCATCATGCAGAATTTTAATGTACTTTCAAAATGGCTCATGTCATTTACTAAAACATAAGACTCAAATATACTCTACTCATTTGCGGAAGAAAATTTATGATCGATAACACATATCAAAAGCATGCATCATGATTCAACACACATACACAAATATTTATCTACGGGAAAGAAACTTCTTAAAATCCATTCCTATATTTATTATATTAATTAAAAAATCTGGATGAATACAATATGCTTGTTGAAGCTTGAGCACAACCTGCATCTGTATCTTCTATACTTTGCTTGATTGAGTAACTTTCACCAAAAAGTAGCCAATTTTTCAAGCCTCCAAGCTCCTACTTCCTTGCATTGTTCGTCTAGGAATTATACCATACTATTTAGGAAATTCCTCGATCTGGATTGTGAAATTATTTTAGGTCCTTCTTTGACTGCATGCATATTTTGCAAAACTTGGAATAGTTTAAAACTGATAATACAATTCCCTTGAACTCCAATCTCAAGTTGGTAACTCGAATTTCTTGCATGTATGAGTTAATTTAGGCTAATTGATCATTTCACTGGTTAAAGGTTGAATTTACACCCGTCTTATAGACCTCCCATTAGTTATTCCAACAACTGAAACTAGTGTAACTAACCATAATTCAATTTAACTGAATTAAATTCTTACAACTGAAATTAACTCAGCCTCAGCTCCTAAAATTTAAGAATCATTGTCCACAACTCAAGTTCATGGCCACATATCAAATTATCTAAGCTAACTGAGTGATAACAACTATATCACCTCAGTTAACTCATTCAAGTTTTATGTTCATGTCGAATTTCAAATTTCTCCTAATTTAATTAAGGGAAAAATAAATCAAGAATTTCTTGTTCCATTTTCAACACTCCTTTTTAGGACGAAAGGGATTATTATATAGCCCTAATCATGCCTCTATGGAACTTGATTTTTCCTCTTGGTAGTTCCTTTGTCAAAATATCTGCATCTTATTCCTCTCTAGGAATGTATTCCAACAACATGATCCACCTCTTCATGGAATCTTATAGATTGTGATATCGGATGTCGAAATGATTAGATCGATCATGAAATACTGGATTCTCAGAGACTTTGATACAAGTATAATTATCATACTAAATAACAGTAGGATACATCATGTAACAAAATAACCCAACAAGAATCTTCCTCATCTAAATCACCTCACATGTTTCTTGACTGACAACCATGTATTCAGGTTCTGCTAAGCCGAGTACCACATATCTCTACTTCCTCTTGTGCCAAGAATTTTTTTTTGACACAACACTGAACATTATTCCTTATGTTCTCTTTCTGTATGTTGGACTCACTCACCAATCTACATTTTCAAAGCCTTTCAGCTTCACTCCCTCGATCCTTATGTACTAAATTCTAAACTAAGTAGTGCCTCTGAGGTATCTCAATACTTTTTTTGCCTCCTTCCAATACATTTTGGTTGGCTTAATAATTACTTTACTAAGTTGGTTAACTTCATAACACACATATGATCATTTTTTCACCAAATACACAAGTGAAACCACAAGGCACCTATAAATAGTAGCCTTCACTTCGTCACCTGAAGTGCCATCCTCCTTCCTCCAACTACCTACTAGAGGAGTGTCTATGAGTTTTATGCTCTCCATGATGAACTTATTAAGTATCTCATTATCATACATTCATTGAGAGGAAAATAATTCCCCGTATCCTTTCCATACTTTTAAACCAAGGAAATAATGCATGAGCCCCATGTCCTTAATCTCCACTTATCTTGGAAGATCATATTTGCAAGAACTCATCAAATTATCATCACGTGTTTAAATAAAATAATCGACATATAATACTATAAATAACAATTGACCTTAAAAAACAATATGGTAAAGGTTTTCATCTTCTTTACTTATGTTGAAGCTGAACCAGATGAGATAGCTATCGATCCTAGTGTACCAAACACATGGTGTCAATTTCAATCCATACAATGATCACTTGAGTCACCACAAATGTGACTCTCTATTGAAGGTCTCAAATCCTTATGATTTTTCAATGTACACCACCATTGAGGAATTTTGTCTTCACCTCCATTTGATGGATCTTCCATCGCATCTACATTGTAACTGCTAAAACTGATATGCTATAAGAGTACATTTTTACTTGAGAAAAGGTATCCTCATAGTAAATTACCTCCACCTATGATAACCCCTTTCCAACAATTTTGGCCTTGTGTTTCTCGATGCTTCCCTATGTTGCTTGCTTCACCTTAGATATCCATCTTGAACCCACCACTGATTTTTATTTTTCTCTACCATGGCATCATCCCATAATATTTGTTGCACTCCTTCCTCGAATGAGTATGGTTCAATCTCTACTATATCACTCATCAAATCCATCTAGCCAATGTACCTGTCCTATGACCTCTTCTTCCCATGTTGTGATGTTAGTGCTCCCACATTCTATCTAGCATTATGCAATAATCTGTGAGCTTCATTGGTTTTCTTCCTTTCTTTCTCTTGATATCTTTTCTTTATTGGGTGTATTCATTATATGTTCCTCTTCTGTTGGCTACTCCAAAATATCCTAAGTTTATTCCTATGGATCCAAAATCTCCTCATCTAAATGCAACTAGAGCTCCCTCTAAAAAGAGCACCACATTTCCTTTCCCTCATCAGACGTCACATGTTTATGAACAACTGTCATCCTGAGAGATGGAAAGTACACATGATAGTTGTGAGGTGTTTCTGTGTACACCAGAAATATTCCCAACTTTTCTTTCGACTCTATATTTTTCATTGATTCCTTGAAAACATGATGGTATAATGGTGATACAAATATCATGACCGTGAGACATCTGATTTCTTCCCTAAAACATATTATTCTCTTATTCTCATCCCAATAGTTTGATGATGGCTCCTATTCTCAAAATATATTGTCGTGTTTCATGCTTCAACCAACAAGTGTAGTGGTAGGCCTTGGTCATGAAACATCACCCTTATTTCTCCCACAATAACGTTGTTTTTCCTCTCAGCCACCTTCTTCAATTGTGGGTTGTAGGTTGTTTTAAACTCACGTCGGATGACTTCCTTTCCATTGAAATTTTTAAACTCATTTGACACATATTCACCATCGTTATCAATGTTGAGAGTCTTCACTTTCCTGCGATTTTCTTTCTCAACAAGTGATTTAATTTCAAAAAACTTGGAGAGTGTCTGGTATTTCTTCTACCTGAATAAAATCCAACACTTCCATGATAAATCATCTATGAATATAACATAATACTTGTGCTTGGAAGTGGAGGCCATTGAGAAATATATACAAACATCATAGTGGATCGTTTCAAGGATTCATACGCCCTACTATCTCGATCATTGAAGGGTGATTTTGTGTACTAACTCAAGGTACACCATTTGCATGTATTCTTATGCACTAGTGATCCATTTTGGAGGCCTGTGATGACATGCTGAATGATATTAAAAGCTCCATTATGAAATTTTTTGAAGCTTGTATGCCATAATTTACGACATCTCAACTTTGCACCTTCCGTGCCTATGTGCTCAAAACAACATATAATTCCACATTAAAATTTTAGAGGTTCTTTAGCCAAACCCCAATTTGCTTCACTTTTCCCTGGGCAATGTGTCCCAGCAATTCCTTTCCTTTTTTGAATATAACATCATAACCATTTTCTTACAACACCATGATGGAAACCAAATAATTCTTTAGACATTGAACAAAAATCACATCATTGAGCTGGAGAGGGGGCGAAAATATCTCTTAAAATTATTTGTACCAATACTCGTCACCCTATACCTCCCATCATCTCCCATATTAATGTGAATATGGATGTATTTCTCCTCCAAGTCATTAAAACATTCTCCATTTCTCGTCATATATAATGAAGCACCACTATCGATATACAACACACTACCCATCATTATGATTTCCATGCATGTAATGGGGGTGAAGTCAAACTCGAATCCTGAAGCGAAAGATGCACCTTCTGCTTCTCTTGAGGGCTTCTTCCCACCTTCTTGTGTGGACAGTTTGTGGCATAGTGTCCTAGTTCATGACAATGAAAGCACTTAACTTTGGACAAGTCTTTCTTATTTCCCCTTTGACTGAAATATCCTTTGGATCAAGATTCTTTCCCTTTCCCTTTCGTTTCTTTCCATTTAAGGAACAATTATCCTAATCATCACACTTGGATGAGGTTCCATCTTTGGAGTTTCTCCTTATTTATTCTTGCACCAAATCAGACAAAAATATTTCCAAATCTAATAGCTTCTCCCTCCCATTCACTAAATCTTGGTAGTTGTGCCAAATCTTTGGAAAATCTTGAAGTTATAGGTTTTCTAGATAATCTTATAAAAGCATAACACTAACACTCCCAAGGTCATCATCGCATTGTGTGAACCTGATAAGGTATTATGGTATTGTGTCACCCTTTTGCATCTTGATATTTCAAATATTGTCTTTGAGTACCAAATTCATGTGGTCACTATTGTTGATCTGGAATAAATCTGTCAATGTTTTCCACATTTCATACAAAGTCTCTTTATCGTGGATTTTAAAGACAATGTTCTCTTATGATTATTGCAACATGATCCTCCTCACCTTGGCTACATTGTTCTTCCAATATGCTAAATTCCGAGAATGAGATGCTACCAATTTCTGGATATCATCATTAATGAATTCCTTCAAACCATTATCTTCTAACACTACCTCTATGCAATCCTTCTAAAAAAAATAATTTGACTTCCCTTAAGGGAATACTCGGGTATTATTCCATAGAAAGACATCCTTCTATCTCTGAAGAATTGATTCTACAAATTTGACCCTCACACAATAACAAGTTTGAAATTTCTTCTCTACTATGAATATTTCTCTGATACCATTTCAAATTTTAAAGTAGATTTAAAATTTCTCATTTAATTTACTAAAACATAAGACTCAAATCTACCCAACTCATAGGTAGAAGAAAATTCTTGATTGATAAAACATATCGCAAACATACATCATGATTCAACACACATACAAAGATATTTATCTGAGGAAAATAAACTACTAAAAACTCCTTCCTATCTGTATTTCATTAATCAAAGAATCTAGATGAATATAATATGCTTGCTCAATCTTGAGCACAAACTGCATCTGTCTCTTTTATCCTCTTCCTGACGATCTGACTCTAGAAAACACTTAGCCAAATTTGTAAGCCTCCAAGCTCCTATTTACTTGTGCTATTCCTCAAGGAATTTGGCTCTATTATTTAAGAAATTAATATATATGCATTGTGCAATTTCTTTAGTTCCTTCTCTAGTTGTATGCACCACTTGTAAAACCTGGAATAATTTAAAACTAATAGTACACTTCCCCTGAACTCCAATCCCAAATAGGTAACTTTAATTTCATGCATGCATGAGTTAATTTAGGTTGATTGATTAGTTAACTAGTTAAACACTGAAGTTACATACCATTGTTATACCTCCCACTAGCTCCTCCAAAAATTAGAACTAGTTTAACTAATCATAATTAAATTTAAATGAATTAAATTGTTACAATTGAAATTAACTCAACCTCGACTCCTAAAATTTAGGAATCACTGTACAAAACTCAGGTTCATTCCCCCAACTCAAATTAATTAATCTAACCAAGTGATAACAACTATATCACCTAGTTAATTCATTCAAGTTGTCTATTGATGTGTAAGTTCAAATTTCTCCTAATTTAATAAAGGGAAAATTAAATTACAAATTTATTGTTGCATTTTCAATGCAAAAATCTCCTCCTCACATAATATTTAAATTAATTTTTATTTTCTCTCCTATAACATGGAAATATCATCCAAGATTAACATCTACATGTGTTCATAACTTATTCAAAAATCATGTATTAGGTCCTTATTCCAATAGAATCGATGTTGTAATATTAAGGATTGTATATAAAATTTACTAATAATCCTTTAGATAATGGATTATAAAGGTACCATATAATATGATACCGGAATATACTTAGAAGAGATTACGGAATAGGGATGTAATGGAGAGACAAAAAATAAGTACTTGATATTACATTTAATACCACAACATCAACAACCTTCCCTTGTTAAATTCAGAATCATATATTTATACTATGGTTAAACTATAGAGTAATTAAAACTATATTAACCACCTTAGTGAGTTGACACAACATATATATAATTTGAATTACATTAACATTATTTATTAGCGAATTGTCTTTGGTTTTCATTAACTAGGAAGTCTATGTTATGGAGTGGAATAGGCCGTCCAACACACTACTTCTTTTAGAGTATATAGTTTTTCAATGTCAAACCAAATAATGAAATTTTAGTGTAAGCCACTTTACTTCTTCTTTATTTTCAAAATTATTTGATAGAATGTGTACAAAATATCATACAATAAACACTTCATAAGGTGTTGGAGTTACTACAGTGATTGAAATCTCAAGTTTTACACTAATTATTGAAATAATCTAGTATTTTTGTTAATTTTGGAGGCTCTTAAATTAATAAAAAATTATTTATTTATCACCTTTTAATAAGGGGTTAAGAGTAATTAGGGGATATATAATGTGTGAATCGTATAAGATTTGAAAAATTATTGAAGGAATGAGAGTTTTAGGTGGGATTTAAAAATATCAGTCACTAAAAGGAATATTTAACTTCTTAGAGCTTATGGAGAGTAATACAATGAGTCTAGCGATGTGGTATAATTTAAGAAAAATTAAGCATGTAGAAAATTTTATATTACGTACTTGTTAAGGAATTATAAGATGACATATGTAGGTGCATCCATTAGGTCGCAGCCAAGGGTTTTGTATTTATCTTGCAATTAGAAAGTTTTTTATTAGTCAACAGGAAATTAGGTAATGGTGCAAACAACGATTGACAACCAATTAATTTGAGGCAAGGGAAATCATACATTACTAGGTACCTAAATAGGGATTCATAGATAGAAACAAATGTTGTTTCAAATTAATGAAAGAGTAAATTAATATGGTTTGTTATATCAACAATGATGGAATAAAAGCACAGGCTTGCATGTTACTATACTAGAAGTTCGAAATGGGATAACATGTTAAGAATATTGCTACTTTGTTCTATAAAACTAGGTCATGATGATGATGATACGGTAACGTCTTAGAACATATGTAGTACATATAAAAATAGGCTATGATTTAAATAATGTTTTTAGATTATGCTCAAAGATGATGTTGGGGTAGAAAGAAATATGAAAGAAAAAAGAGCCGCTAATGCTATTATAATTAATCGACTTTGATAAATACGACCCTTACTATAGAAAATTTTAAAATAACAATTATTTAGAGGTAAATATTTGGAATTATGTGTAGCATTGATTATGATTCATAGAAGCATATACTTATTGAACACCAATTTTCCACAAACGATTGGTGAAATTATGTACTTTATTAGGTAGTGTATCCCTATGGGAAAAACATACTAAAAATTGATGGGGGAAGCTATCATATCTAGTAGTATACTTTACCTCTGATTTTCTCTTCCAAAATATTTCATTCTCTCCTCTAGAATTATACGTCTCTAAATAAAATATATCAGTACTTATTTCAATGAACTGAAAAGAAAAATCCCAAGGAAAAAAGGTATTTTAGTGATAGGAATTACCAAATCATGGGGGTTCTCTAATAATCTTATGTAATATAGCCCTTGTCCCATTGGTTTCATTGGACTCCAATATATGGTTGATGGTTCTATTCCTTCTTTGAAATTAGTTCTTGGTGGAGGAAGTAATAAATATAGATATCTTCATGGTTTGAGGGAATCATTATTGATGTGTATTGATAAATATGGAAGAGATGAAGAGTATGAATATTATACACTAATGATATAATTCATATAAGCTACTTCTAAGGAAAAATCCCTAACACTAGGCCCCCTTTTAGAAGAGATAGATATGACATTACATAATTCTTCGATTTTTTAATAGGCATATTTGGAGAAAAATTGTTAAGGTGATAATTTAGTGAAATCAGTTTAATTCTTTTGTGAGAGACATTATACTTGAATAGGTGTGGGGGGGTGGGAGCATTGTTTCCTCCTAACATAGAAATAAATTTATGTTCATAATTGTGTACTATGAGAAGTGTTAAGGATCCATATTTATCTTAAACTATAAAAATATAAACATCTACTAGGGAGAACCCCCCTTGAGTTGGAGGAGAGCTAGCCCAAAGTGAAAAGAGGTTGGTGAGGTGACAATGGGGCTATCGAATTACACATGGTATCACACTTTAGCTTTAGGACTTTATCTTCAGAAGTGCGAGATTTTTCTATATCAATTCTCAAATTGTTTACAACACTATTGTTAAGAACTAATAAGAGGTGATGTTGAGCGGTTTTTGGGTATAAGAAACAATACCATTTAAAAACTAGGGTTCTCAGTCCTTGGAATTACTTCACCTGGGCCTAGGGGCACACTAGAATAATTTCACACTAAACCATGAAAACTTAAAAGTAACTTAACAGATCCATAAAGTAATAATAATCATAATTCCTAATTTCCTATTGTACGATATGATGCAAATTATTCAAACATGAAGCAATGAAGACATGCAATGTCTGAATTTCAAGATCGATGAACCAATACAAGAAGTTAGAAACTACAACTTTGATTCAATACTCTGTGTCCTAACTCCAGGAAGGAATCTAGTTTGTAGTACAGAACATGCATCGTGTATTATCAATTCTTAATTGACAACAACTAAAGGTCATCTACCTCATCAACTCCTTCCCATTTTGTGTTTTTATGTTATATTCCTTATAAAAGTGTCAAATTTCTCTCAAAGTAAGAAACCACTGAATAAAATAAAAAATAGTTGAGATATGATTGAGAAATGGTCATTTATTTCTTGAAAGGATCTTCAGAATTTCTTTGGTTTTTTTTCATCTCAAGAAACAAGGAATGACCTAAGAAACTATCGTGATGTAATATAAGAAACAACACGGTGCAATGGCCATTTTCAAAGCCAAATGATGTCCATTGAGGACATGGCCTTTATTTGGTTCCTGTTTCATAGGAGTTTCGGGTATAAATGGAAATTTTTTGTACCATTTCCAGTAGTAAAAAGGGAAAACCTTCTTTTCCATGGGAAATAATTTACCTTTCCTTTTTCAAGATAATCTAAATCACAAAAAATATGAACTATACTGCACACATTCTTGGATAATGTGAAAGTGGAAAAGGAATACCCAACACAAGTGATGCACACATGTACATTTGAACACTAATAGATTTTTGTAGTTGAAATGCAATGCTTGTTTTCATTTAAATGTAGGGTTTTTAAAGCAGGGAGAAATAATGGCTGCTAAATTAATAAGCATTTCTTTGGGAAAAATTTAAATCTTGTATTGGGTGATGAAGATAATAGAGGGTATTGAATCTTGATTCTTGACATCTAGAGAGAACCCTACAGCCTAACACAATCCAATGGAATTGACCAAAAAAACCCAAATAGAGTCAACCCTACTATAGGAGGAAGGGCCTGCAGTAAGAACTTACCATTTTGCAAGAGCTGAGGGCGAATGTTGTTCTGCAAGAGCTGAGGGCGAATCCTGTTCTGCAAGAGCTGAGGGCGAATGTAGGGAAAATTCTATTCTACAAGAGCTCATGGTGAATGCTGAGGGCGAATGTTGTTCTGCAAGAACTCAGGGTGAATGCTGAGGGCGAATACTGTTCTGCAAGAGCTGAGGGCGAATGCTGAGGACGAATGTTGTTCTGCAAGAGCGGAGGGTGAATGCGCGTGTGATATCAGAGGTTAATGTAGCACACATGTGCATTTGAACACTAATATATTTTTGTAGTTGAAATGCAATGCTTGTTTTCATTTAAATGTAGGGTTTTTAAAGCAGGGAGAAATAATGGCTGCCAAATTAATAAGAATTTCTTTGGGAAAAATGTAAATCTTGTATTGGGTGATGAAGATAATACAAGGTATTGAATCTTGATTCTTGACATCTAGAGATAACCCTACAGCCTAACACAATCCAATGGAATTGACCAAAAAAACCCAAATAGAGTCAACCCTACTATAGGAGGAAGGGCCTGCAGTAAGAACTTACCATTTTGCAAGAGCTGAGGGCGAATTATATTCTGCAAGAGTTGAGGGCGAACGTTGAGGGTGAATGCTGAGGCAAATGCTGTTCTGCAAGAGCTGAGGGCAAATGCTATTCTGCAAGAGCGGAGGGCGAATGCACACGTGATATCAGACGCTAATGTAGCTATTGCAACGGATACGAAACAATAAAATCATTTTTATGTTGCGCGCATATAAGTTTCGTATTTTTATTTACCGCACATATAAGTGTCGTTATACCGACGGTGGAAAAGGCATCGCTATTGTGACGAAGGCCTCCAAACGTCGCAATTGTGACACTTAGACATTGTGTCGCACTTGCGACGTTTGGAGGCAGTCGTCGCAATAGCGACGCTTTGGGCCATAGTTTCGTAATTGTGACGTCTTCCTCCAAACATCACAATTGTGACACTATTCTAAGTGTCGGTATTGCAACACTTTTATATAAACGTCAGTATAGCGACAGTTTCGGGCGAGATGGAAAAAATTTGGGGAAATTTCTGACATTTGGTCAAAAGCGTCGGAACCAAGTGTCGGAATTTTCGCCAAATGTAATAGTGAGAGAATGAAACAACAGGAAGTGGACCACATAAATCACTATGCACAAGTTGCAAAGGGGCTGAAGCGTGCCAAGAGGCACGGTTGTCAAAACTATCCCAATGATGTTTTCCGAGTACACATCCGAAGCAAACACCATCTCGGCAAGATAGCATAGAAAGACCTGTCACCATATTTTATTTACATAGAGTTTGAAGAGAGAGATAGTTTAAGTGACCAAATCGCTCATGACAAATTTTTCTCACTTAATCATTATGAGCAACAAAAATAGAGGGAAGACATGATGACCCAAAGTTTTCAAACTTATAGAACCTTGTGGAATCGTTAGTAATGCCAGTAGCTAAAATATGTCTAGGATATTTGAGGTCCTTGATTACAACATCATGAGGTGAGAATTCTACTATTTTCCCTTCACCTGAATGAGTTATGTGATAAATAGAGAAAAGGTTGCATGACAAGGTAGGAACACATAGTACATCATTAAAATGCCCACTATTGAGATGAATGGTTCTAGATCCTACAAAACTAAGAGATCTATCATCACCAACATAGATATGTTTGGTGTTACAATTATTTAAAGAAGAAAACATAGCTTTATTTTTGGCCATGTGATAAGAAGCTCAAAAATCAATGAGCCACTCATGAGAATGATAAGAGGAATATATATTTAATGCATAACCAGATCTTGATGCTTGACAACCACAAGCAGAAAGTGCCATTCCTAAAGATGAAGGTGAAGAGTGCTCCAAATTGATTTTTTGTTTCTTCATTGTTGCTTCTAAGGCTTTCGTCATCTTAAAAAATTTGGGCTCTATATGGCCATCATGATTACAGAAGCTGCAATGTATATCGGTCTTCTTCCCTTTGTTTTTATTTGTCTTATCATGTTGGTGAATTTCTTTTTCATTTTGCGGCTGAAATTTCTTAGGACCCATGTTTGGTTTCGGACCATATTTTTTAGGATATTGCTTCTTTGGATTCTTTTGATATGATTTTTGTTGGGCTGCTAAATATTTATTAGAAGCGTTTCTAGGAGTGATAAGACTAAGGTGTAAGAGTTTTTCTTGTTCTCTTATCAAAGAATCACGAAAGGCATCAAAAGAGGGATTCTTGTAGGTGGTTCCAGAATAGATGATGGCTTTTCTAGTGGAATGGAAGGAAGAAAAAAATATAGAGTATGCAGGGCCAAGCTTAGCAAGAATGCAATAGATGAGACTACCATCTTCCTTTTTGAACTTACACCCTTCTAAAATAAGTCTAAGGGTATTGAATTTGGACAAAAAATCTTCAATAGAGGAGAAAATATTGGGGTCCAAAGTAAGCAACTCATTTTCAAGCTGGTGGGCCCTAATTTTATTTTGAATGCCAAAGATAGTATCTAGCTTGGCCAAAGCTTCATGACAGGTGTCAATGTCAAGGATATGAAATCAAATATCTTGAGCTATGGACATTCCTATCAACCCTTGTGCTTGATCTTATTTATTTTCCCACTTAGTGACTTTATCATCATCGGAAAGTTTAGTTTCATGTCTTGTCGATATAATATAAAGCCCTTTACTTCTAAGTATATCTACCATGTGAGGTAGCCATTGGAAATAATTGGTGCTATTAAGAATAATCAGGCATGAAAAATCCATTATTTAAAAGAAAAAATGAAGCTGAGAAAAGCTGAAACTAAATGCTACAATGGAAAGAGCTCGAAAAAGTAGGCCGATTCAAAAAACACGGCTCCAGAAATGGCTTCTGGATGAAGAAGTTATGCCTTTTTGAAAAAACGAGTCAAGAGGAGCATTACTTTGTTGTGCTAATGCTCTATTTTAGAGGAGCCTCAACATTAATAACGCACAAGTCAAGACCAGAGAGTCGTGTTAGTGTGCCTTTACCTAGAGCGATTTCGAGCTGATGCGGGTCAAATTTGCAAACAAATTTTCAAGAAAAAAGGACTCTATTTAATCCATTTTTTTGTCAATTGTTCATCTATGTATGTGCTTTTTCATGCACACAAAACCGAGCAAACAAAGAAATTAAATCCTTACGGTAGAATATTAGGTTTTTAGTTAGCCTTACTAGAAACTATCTATTTTTTTACTATTTCTTATTTCCCTAGCTCACACAAAGACATGGGGAAAGAGCATACGTGGTACAAAAAATCCCTTCTTCCTATTTTTGATTTGATGAGATCGCACAAAGTGCAGAGAAAAGAGCATACATAGAGAAGAGGGTATAGATCCAAAAAATAAATAATACCTAAAAACCGAAATAAACAGACAGAACCGAAATAAGCAGAACTATTAACAAATATAGCTGCAAAATAGATACTTTACTCTGAATCTAAACTAACATAACTTGGGTAACTAGAAACATTTTCACGTGAAACAAAATGTGTTCCTCACTATAACAGACACCATGGACACAAAAAAGCAATTCTCTAGGCCTGAAAATGTTCATAAATAATAAATTGAGAAAACTGCAGTCGCATGCAGTCAAACTGACTTTGAATTTGGATCAACAATGGATGCGGCCCTCAAAATAGCTTTGATACCATGTAGGAATTTACAGGCTAAGTTCCTTAGATCAAGAACCAAAGTTCACCGCTCACAAACAGATCAGAAATCAGTACACCAGTATTATCACGTTGTTAAAACCCTCGAAGAGGGAAATAGTCCATGGCTTGAGCCAACGCGGCTCCTTCAGGAAATTTATTAATATAAAAGGAAAAGCTACATATGTTTCTCTCGTAAATGGTTAGAAGACAAATGGCCCTCCATGCTATTTAAATATAGATCATGGACCAATCAAGTACTAACCCATGGATCAAATGTCATTAATACCGAGGAGAGACATAACCGTTGGATCACTACAAATCGTGACCATCAGATTATAAGTTACAAAGTACATGGTGTTGAGGCAGTAAATCCTCTCTGCGGACAAAGGCATTCCTAATAGCCCTAGGGTGTGTCTAGCAATAATCAAAACACTCAATGGCATTGGTTCCTAGTTACAAAAAATATAAATATCACGGTAAGTAGCCTACCTCAAATCCCACGCTGTTGTTGTCGAGGAAGAAGCGGTGCTCTTCGTCCCTAGCCTGACAGATCACAATACTTCCGTTCTCTCCATACGGAAACCTGTACACATGCAAAGAAATGATGACATACAACGTAATACTTAAAGCATGTAACTATATATCAGTTAGAGAGGATATAATTCATTACATTACATAAAAGAGTGGACACAAGAATGGAACCAAAATCAGAGTCGCTTATATTAAAGATGAAAGAAAGGGAGATTACAACCAAATGCTCTGATGCTATGATCTTCCTTCGGTAGGGCTTGTAGTTAAGAACCTCTCAATGAAGCCTGTCGGGAATCTAGACAAAGCTCTCTCTCTTATGGGGTTCTCCTAGGCTTTGCTCTCAATAGTCGCCTAGCGATAGTTTTCTTCCCACAAGTTCAAATAGCTAGAAAATAGAGAGGGTGTAGTAGATTTGACAAGAAAGTGTATAGAAATGGAAAATATGCCCAAGAAATAACACCATAGAAGATAAAACTTCAGATCTTCATTAATATCAAAACCCTTAAGGTAGGGCAACACCATACATTCACTCCTTAAGGAAGGAGATCACTCCACAAGCCATATGCTTGCCAGTACAATAATCCTTGACATCTCTCAATGGAGAGTCTCTAGCCTCTATATAGGTTTCATACATGCAATACCATGGGTAGTTACCATGGATCTCTCAATACCATACATCCAATACAATGGGCTTATCACTTTATTCCTTAGCTACATGTGATCCCTTACATAATGTGGGTTAACCACTTTATTTATTAACTATGGCCCATTTATTTATCATTCTTATATTATTACATCATATTATTCCATTGGGCACCTCCCTCTGTACCCAATATTATCCCCTCTAGGTACACTACATTACACCCCCCTTAAACATGTTTTGTCCCCAAAACATGAGAAGAACACAAATAATAAGATCTACTCAAAAGAGTATTCCACTGGTACCATTCATGTGCATCTAGCCATCCAAGGGAAAGGTGAACACTTGATCTAGTCAGTGCCTCGATTTCTTGAGATGGAAGCAGGTTCTGGTGGTTCTTCATTGTTGATGTGTTGTTAGTGGATCGTCGCACCTCTCTATGTGTCATCCAGGGGTTGTTGTCCTTGATGCTAATTTGTTTCCACCTTGCTGGTTGTTGTCTTGCTGGGTGATGCGGGTGGTGATATGTTGAAGCTTTAACTGATGTAACATCTTTCCTTAATTCCTCCATTATTGGTGATGGAGTGGTGTCTGGTTCTTTTGTTGGTACTTGCTTTGATGTATGTGTTTGACTGTCGACCGTCAAAGCCTCATCATCTGATGTGTCTGTGTCATTAGATATTTTCTCTTTTTCCTCCTCGATCTCTGCATGGTTCCTAATGAAAATATCGTGCAATGTAATTTTCTTATTTTTATACTAGAGCTTCATGAATTTCTTTTGCACATTAAAATTGACAGTACCAACGGATTCCATCCAAGGATGTCCCAAAACAACATCCACAACAGCCATATCTGAAGCATAAAAAACAGAATGCAACACATAATTATCCATAGAAATCTTCAAATCTTTATAAATTTGAACATCTTCATTATCAACCTGTGTGTTTTCAATATGCTTTGCTGGAACTTGCAATTTTTTAGCCAAATTCACATTGATACAATTATGCTTGCAACTAGGAATGATAGACACAACAATGTTCTCTTTCTGAATACTTCCATGAACCCATAATATGGAAATATTAGTATAAAATAAGTCTTTATGGCTCTTGCTATCCTTCTTTCCGACTTTGGACCACTTGTCCAAAATGACTTTTTCAAGTTTTTTCTCAGGAAGTTTCCTCACTGCGCTGTCAAGTGAGGTCCACCATTTATTTTCCTCATATTTTAGATGAAGCCCTATGGATCATATCCAAAAAATTTAGTATTGAGCCTTGACATGTTGTAAAAAATCTTCAATAGTAGGGCCATCATCTTTTCCTGTAAACTTCATCTTGCGAGAATCCATAAAATAAAGTAAGGGTTTTGAAGAAAATCACTTACTTTGGAAAAAATTTAAAATGGACATTACTCGGTAAATATAACTCAGAATGCTTAATATAGCCTGTTTTTGAAAATGGAATATTCATTCTGCATCTAACAATATTACTGAAATCCCGATATAGGCACTCTGGAAACACAGATTTGTGCTGCAACTGTCCCGCCGTCACAAAATTTCTAAAAAAATGGTTGATTTTAAATTAGTGATAACTCCCTCATCCGGACTCCAATTTGACCGATTTTTTTTTTGAAATCGGGTTAATTTTCAAGGGGAGGTAATATATTTAATTTTTTTTCTGAGATTGTGTACCAAAATCTACTAAAAATTTCAGGAGATCCACCGTACACAAATTTTCGTCAGAAACATTTCTGCAACACAACTAAATTTAAATCAGTGATACCACCCTCATCCGGACTCTGATTCAACTGATTTTTTTTTGAAATTGGGTATTTTTCCATAAGGAATCCAGATCTGATATTTATTTCTGAAAATTTTGTGCCAAAAGTTCCAGATCTTCTCTAAAAACTCGCCGCCCAAAAATTTCCTGCAAAAAAATGAAAAAACAAATCTTCCAAACTCTGCCCAAGAAAGTGCTCTGATACCACTTGTAGTAGATATGACAAGAAAGTGTATAGAAATGGAAAATATTTCCAAGAAATAACACCATAGAAGATAAAACTTCAGATCTTCATTAATATCAAAACCGTTAAGGTAGGGCAACACCATACATTCACTCCTTAAGGAAGGAGATCACTCCACAAGCCATATGCTTGCCAATACAATAATCCTTGACATATCTCAATGGAGAGTCTCTAGCCTCTATATAGGTTTCATACATGCAATACCATGGGTAGTTACCATGGACCTCTCAATACCATACATCCAATACAATGGGCTTTTCACTTTATTCCCTAGCTACATGTGGTCACTTACATAATGTGGGTTAACCACTTTATTTATTAACTATGCCCCATTTATTTATCATTCTTATATTATTACATCATATTATTCCCTTGGGTACCTCCCTCTGTACCCTATATTATCCCCTCTAGGTACACTACATTAATGTAGTGTACCTAGAGGGGATAATATAGGTGTATCAAAGCTAGGTTTTCTCTGATACCACTTGTAGTAGATCTGACAAGAAAGTGTATAGAAATGGAAAATATGCCCAAGAAATAATACGATAGAAGATAAAACTTCACATCTTCATTAATATCAAAACCCTTAAGGTAGGGCAACACCATACATTCACTGCTTAAGGAAGGAGATCACTCCACAAGCCATATGCTTGCCAATACAATAATCCTTGACATCTCTCAATGGAGAGTCTCTAGCCTCTATATAGGTTTCATACATGCAATACCATGGGTACTTACCATGGATCTCTCAATACCATACATCCAATACAATGGGCTTATCACTTTATTCCCTAGCTACATGTGGTCCCTTACATAATGTGGGTTAACCACTTTATTTATCAACTATGGCCCATTTATTTATCATTCTTATATTATTACATCATATTATTCCCTTGGGTACCTCCCTTTGTACCCTATATTATCCCCTCTAGGTACACTACAGAGGGTAGGCTTTTATAGAGGGTGGAGGAGACGTTAGGCTCCCTATAATCATGGAAAGAGTCATATCGCTTAGGAAGGTTCCATGAGAGGTGGAAAACCACTTCCTAATCATGGAGATCCATAGGCAAACAACCCAAACTCATTTTGTTGATTCGTTCTGAGTTTGTTAAAATACAAACTTTTTCCTTCTATATTAAAAAAAAAATCCTTAAAAGGGTTGGTGTGGGCATGACACAGGGACAGAGTGCCAACTGTCATACCCAATATGGTGCATTTTCCCCATTGGCACGAGGGATGAAATGGCTACCCGCACCAATGCCAAAACATGGATTTTTAGGGTTTTCTAGAGGAATTGTTCTTCAGGAGAATTCTTATCCTTATGTAGAAGGATGCCATTAAGGTATTTTCAAGACATTTTACTACTCACAGGTCATGAGAATAGTCCTCCAATGTGTGGTACGATGGATTGCAGGGACGTTGACAAAATTTTGTGTAACAGATGCCCCCTAAAGCATGAGGTCCGAGAGAGAGGGAGGGGTGAAATGCTTTATGAGAATGTGCCCAACTAAAAACACTGCCATCAGAAAACCTGTGAGCACAAATACAACTAATATCTCTGATACATTATATGTGGTATGGCTATATCAATCCATAATAGAGTGTAAAAAAACTGGGATCCAAGGTATGGACGCAGCCATCCAGTAAATAAGGATCAACAAGTAGACTTGGGTATGGTCCCAACCATCCAATCGAATGAGTCATGTAATAAATAATAATAATCCACACAGAATCCGCAGCCTAGATTCTTATCAGAAAACATCCAGGGTCTTGTGCTCCATCTCGACTCGAATAGAGTACAAGTTCAAGCATGTTAATACGTGAGCTGAAGTCGAACATGCAAGAACATCATCTGATTACCAGCCAATAATGAAAGTCGTTAACAGACACAAGAGATACCACCAATAATGATGATGGCTCTCAAGGTACAAGAGGTACAATCCACGGAATGTGAATAGTGAGCTAGCGTCGAACACTCACAGAATCATCCGATCCAAGGTAAATGATGAAAAACTTGCATCGAATGCGAAGAACCTGCCATTAAGGCATGCAGGCTCCAAGGTACCTGAAGGGAGTCTTTAGATCAACTTCCTGGATAACGAGCTGAAGTCAACAGGAGGTGACCTTGATCAAAGGTGGGTCATAATGTTTCCCACATCATCGACACGAGATAGAGGGACATAATGTTTGTGAATCAATATCAACAGAGAATCAGAGGGAAGGTGAAAATTGTAGAGGCCAACTTCTCTTGAACATATCGGCGGCATGACATTGGATTTGGCAGTATTTTTCATCAAATGATCTAAGGTCATGGTGACATGGCAAAGAGAAAATGAGCAGTCAAAAGATATTACCCAAACCCATGGAGGTAATGAGATGAGATGTCCCCAACCTCACACAAATGTAGACAAGTGCCATGTTTAAGAGTGACATACTACCGACATGACTATAATATTGGTTCCATTTTCCCCCACCATTTTTGGCGAGTACCCCAATTATTTTTGAAAACAAGCTTGAATGGGATAGCATGTGCTTGTGATATAAGTCTGTCCTTCAGAAAAATCCATCCTAGTACATTTAATGAGCCGTAGGAAGGAGAAACTTGAGTGATGTCATTACGACAGAGTCCGATGTCATCAGTTTTTAACGAGTTTGACAAAGGAAGAACTTAGCTCCTTTTCATGTTTAGAGAGCTTTAAAAGACAACGGAAAAGAAAAATCCAGCAGTCTCTTTTCGTAGATAGTCCCCTAAATCCAAAAAGGTATAAAACTATGTCTGAGAGAACCTCCTAGTCGCGATAGGCTAGGGTATTCCTTTTTCATAAATAATCTATCCTAGCCCGAAAAAGGGGTAAACATATACTGGGTAGATGTTGTTTTGCAGCCAATTTTAATGAGCTCAAAACGACAAGTGACTCGATGATATTTTCAATTTTATAGAGTGAGAAAAGAGCTGAAAGGTGACTCTAGAAGTGATTTTTTCATGTTTTTACCGAGTCCAAAAAAGTATAAAATACAACTCGTGTTGTCGTCTTAGTCACGTGAAAGCCTGTCGCTGCACAAAAAGTAAGTGTAAGACCCATTTTTCGACAAAAATATAGTAAAATATTGAAAAACAAGTCCCCAAACCTAATTTTAATCTTGAAAAGTTATAAATATTACCAATGGTAAAAAACATATTTACTTTTTACCTCTTTACCTCTTTGTAGAGCGATAGTGAGCTATTTCCATTGGGATCTTGCAGTGATGACTGAGAGCAATCCAGTGGACGAAATCAGATCTTGTCTTGTTCAAGTAAGAGCATCTTCCATAAGCCATCTTTTAAGCCAAATTTCATAGCTTTTAACTATAATTTGGTGTCCCTGAGGGGAGGAATTGAAAATTTAGGGCCTCCGCGGTTGGCACAGCTATCTAGTATGGACCCACACTAACTGGCCCTTTTTTACACAGGGGTCGCGCCAAGTGGCATGACTGTTAGCAAAACATCCACACCAACTGCGCAACCAAATATTCCATTCAAAATTAACAAAAAATGAGCCAATTGATTGTTATTTGAAGTGCCCAAGGGATCTTACAATGTATTTGTGACCAAATTGATGCAGGTACACAACAAAAATGGTGATTGAATGGAAAGAAAGTGAGCACAGTGAAGAAGATGAGTTGGAAATGGGGAATGAGGAGTGCATTTATGCTTTCCAAATTTGCAGTTTAAAGAAATTATTCTTAACACCATGTCCCCGGGCTTAACCCGAATTACTACAATATCTGATAAGTATCTGGGACGAGGACGAGGAGAAGTTTAAACTTCAAGATCAAGTACTTGAACTTGAAGTGTTCGATGTATACTTCATCACTAGACTGTCACACAGAGGTCCAGTTGCTATATTGACTGGCACCAGGCACTCAGGTGAAAACAGGACAATGGTCATGTAAAGAGTGTGCAAAGGGGCACAGAAAGGGTCAGGTAGCAGGAAGGTGGATATTCAGACCATTCCTGATCTCGCACTAAGGGTTGTAGGCACCGCATGATGCTACCAAGACACAGCTCCTTCTCGCATCAGAATGCATGAACCCAATAGTATTTGACTGGGCTACAACTGTGACAATGAACATAAAATGACAACTAACCAAATGCAAAACGACCAAACTAATTTTTTTTGGATATGGGTCCATCTTGGTATTGTTCTTCCTAGAACAACTACCTATCTTCCAAGGCCAGGGGGCTATAGTCTTAGATCCACCATTGAGAGAGCCATGGATGGCTCAATGGGAAACATTGATGCCTAGGGCAGGGGGTGGCCAGCAGATGTCATGGCGGCCCGAGTTCTATGGATAGCTCCGACGATAGCTGATTGTCGTAGAGCACTTGCCCTATGCTGGCACTGATTTCACAGGACACCCAAACCTTCTACTCCTAGAAGGAGAGGATTAGGATGAGGAACTGGGTAAGCCTCTTTTTTAATTTTATGAGTTTTATGATTTTTTGGTATACATGCATGTTCTAACAGCTGATCCTATATGTATGTAGATGTTGGCCCAAAGAGGCCCACTAGAATGTTCCTAGTGGAGTCACCAAATTTTTGAGGCAATAAATCCCCTCTGCGGACAGAGGTGATCCTACTAGCCCTAGGGTGGGTCTAACAACAACCAGAACATGCAATGACGTTGGTTCCTAGTTACAATAAAGACAAAGATCACGGTAAGTAGCCTACCTCAAATCCCACGCTGTTGTTGTCGAGGAAGAAGTGGTGCTCTTCGTCCCTAGCCTGACAGATCACAATCCTTCCATTCGCCCCATCCAGACACCTGTACACATGCATAGAAACGATGAAATACAACGTAATACTTAAAGCATGTAGCTATATATCAGTAAGAGAGGCTATAATTCATTTCATTACATAAATGAGTGGACACAAGAATGGAACCAAAATCAGAGTTGCTGATATTAAAGATGACAAAAAGGGAGATTGCAACCAAATGCTCTAATGCTATAATCTTCCTTCGACAAGGCTTGCAGTGGAGCACGTCTCAATGAATCCTGTCTGGAATCTGGACAAAGTTCTCTCTCTTACAGGGTTCTCCTCAAGTCTACTCTCAATAGTCGCCCAGCTATAGTTTTCTTCCCACAATTTCAGCTAGCTAGCAAATAGAAAGGACCGGATTTTATAGAGGGAGGAGGAGAGGTTAGGCTCCCTATAATCATGGGAAGAGTCCTATCTCTTAGGAAGGTTCCATGAGAGGTGGAAAACCACTTCCTAATCAGAGAGATCCGGAGGCAAACAACCCAAACTCATTTTGGTGATTCGTTCTGAGTTTGTTAAAACCAAATTTCTGCCTTCTATATTAAAAAAACATTCCTTAAAAGGGTTGGCACGGGCATGACACAGGGAAAGAGCACCAATTGGCACACCCACTGTGGTACATTTTCCCCATCGGTGCGAGGGATGAACTGGTTACCCGTGCCAATGCCAAAACATTAATTTTTAGGGTTTTCCAGAGGAATTGTTCTTTAGGAGAATTCTTATCCTTATGCAAAAATATACCATTAAGGTATTTTCAAGTCATTTTACTGCTCACTATTCACAAGAATAGTCCTCCAATGTGCAGGATGAGGGATTGCAGGGACAGTGACAAAATGTTGTGTAACACATGGTAAAGAAGCACACTTTACCTAACCTTACACTAGACTAAGTTATTCTTAACTATTTCGTATGTGTCAGAATATCCTAACAATTTTCTCCTCCAAGATGCACTACTATGTCTCCTAGGACACCATTGTGTTCCTTTAAGTGAGCATTCCAAGATGATTTGGGAAGCACACTACAATCGGTTCACTGGGAATTTCGGGGTTGAGAAAATAGTGGCAATACTGGAGAGGTATTTATATTGGTTGAACCTTCGACAGGATGTTGGGAAGTACATTGAACCTTACACTTATTGCGTCATTTCCAAACCAATCATCAAGAATAAAGGTCTCTATACTCCCCTCCCTACCCTTAGTTGACCTTGGGAATCCATCTCCATGGATTACATGTCGGGCCTTCCTTCAACTAAGCATGGAGATAACTATGTTTTCATGGTCGTCTACATATTCTCAAGGATGGCCATTATGGCAGCTTGCAAGAGGCATATGACAGTAGAAGCCATTGCTAAACTCTTCTTTGAATGAGTATGGGTACACTTTGGGATACCACAGTCTATCATATCATATTGGGATAACAAGTTCCTCATCACATGTTGGTCCAGCCTCTAGTCAATGTTGGACACCAAGCTCACCAAGTACACAAGTTTACATCCCCAAACTGATGGCCAGACAGAGGTTGTCAACGGGATGATCATACACATTTTTTGCATGTACAACTCAAACTAGATATAGCTACAGTCCCTCTTAGGTGGGCTTGTGATTCCAGCCAATATGTACCATTGATGTAGCCTGCCATTTGCAGCTACTCAGGCTGATTCAGAGCATGTTTAGTCTGAAGCTGACAACGTGAAAAACTTCATTGAGAAAATTCAACACATCTTCCAACAGGTTCATGACATATTGGACATATCTAATGCTAAGTACAAGTAGTGACATGATCAACATTGGGTGCCATACAACTTCTAGGTGGGCGACAAAGTGTGGCTAAATTTGCGGAAGGAGTGCCTCGCTCGACCCCACCGTAAGCTCAACCCACTCTGATATGGTGCATTCACCATAACCAAGGTTTTATGGTACCATTCCTTTGATCATAGTATTCCACCATTCCTTGGTTTTCACCCATTGTACAATGTGGACCACCTTTCACCCTACTTTCAACCTCTTCTAAACACATCCGACATGGCATAAAAGCTCACACCAACGGAGTTAAACCCAGATTTCATGGAACAAGCTACATCTAATTGGATCATGGAAACACATATCAAGGACACCCAACAATATAGGATCTATTAATATTGAGTGTTCAAAGAAAACCAACTCCTTCACTAGGGCAAGTGGCTCATGAGGGACCAAGTTCAGCGGAAGTTTCCTCATTTCATAGAGGAACTCAATGCAATGGGAACCATTGATTCCTAAGAGGGGAGGAATGATACAGGTGGATATTGGTGGTCACCTTCCTATTCCACTTGGACCCCCACCATTGCTTCTTTCAGTATTTCGGTTTCCTTAATTGTAGCACAATTTACTATTTTTGGCAGTTTTTTGGGTCCTAAACTTTCGGAGCCATTTTGAGGTCCTAAATGAAATTTTTTGGGAAAATCAATTCTTAGAAAATATCATTTGAAGACTCAATATTCAATATTAATAGTGTATTCATTGTATAGATCTTTCTAATGAGGTATCATGTGCGACAAACAAATATCATATGCCAAAGTTACGACCCCTAGAAATTGATGTTCCAATTTACCACAATGCGTCCCATAGTTTGGTGTTTCATCTCTCGGGGTTAGGTTTTTGTAAATTTAGGGGTTTCATTGTTTCTCAATAATAAATAGGCCCGTGAGCCTAATTTTAACATAGTTTAGAGGCCTATATCCACCACATCTCTTCTCAGAGATAAGCTACTAGTGCCCTAGCTAGTTTATTTCCATTTTGTCTTTAATCATATTTCAGTTATGTGATATTAATGAAATGAAGTCCTATTTCTATTGAGTCTCTATGTTTATGAGTATTTATATATTTTATTGCATTCCTGCATAATTCTGTATCATATGGAAGTTGGAATTGGCATTGATAAAAGGAAAAGTGACAATAAATAACAATTTAATATGATAAATAAAGGAAAATAGGAGAAAAGGAATATCAAGTGACACAGATATACATGCAAGGGAAATTAGAGATAAAAGTATGGAAAATTAAGAAATAAGGAAAAGGGAAAGGAAGAGACTAGACATCAATGATAAAAAGGCATTAGAGAGATAATTCACATCTCGCACCTTGGTATTGCAGACCTTTTGAGATCCTAGAGGGGATTGGACTAGTAGCATACACATTTATACTACTGTAATAGAGAAATTCCATGATGTTTTCCATGTTTCATTGCTTAAGTTATATGTATGGGATGTTGATCATGTGATTAATTAGTCTGTATTGTAGGTGGAACTAGAGGGAGAGTTACATCCAAATCCACAATGCATATTGCAGCAGAAACAACTCATACTCTAGAATAGGAAGATAGAGTAGGTTAAAGTATAGTTGAAACACTTTAGTCCTCATAATGCTATATGGGAGATGGTTGATCAAATAATGAAATTATATCCTTATTTATTTGGTGGTTAAAGGAAATGAGTTATAAATATATATATATCTGTGTGTGTGTGTGTGTGTGTGTGTGTGTGTTCCATTGTAAATATGAGATCGAGCTATGTTATAAAGCTCTAATAAGAAGTATGTTTGTCATGTGTGTCCTGATTTCAATATTTTTCATTGTAAATATTACATCAATCTATGTTTATAAAACTCCAAAATCAGTGTGTTTTGTTGGTAATAAGTCTCATAGAACACCAAGGACGGTTTTCCCCCAAGGGGGATGGTTTTGCAATAGACCTGGGTTTATTTTCTATGTAAATAAAATAATACCATGGTCATGGGACATGTATTCCAAGCTGAATGGGTGGAAGAAAAATATAGTGGTAATCACTTATGGTATATTTTTTTTTTCTAAATTATAATTCTATTATGAAGACATATTCTTACAAAAATACCTTAGTTCAGCTATGGAAGCCTAAAGACTGGGCTTGATGTCCATGCTTTAGCAAAATATCGAACTGCCCAGAGTGGGAAACCAGTTCTTTTAAGAGAATTTTCACTGCCCTTGAGAGGGAAACCGATTCATTGTTCATTGCATACATAATAATAATAAAAAAAAGACAAGAGTAACTGGCAGCTACTGCTGCTATAGAAAGCCAGTAAAAAATAGAGAATCTCCCAAAACAGTAGAACGAGTGTACCATGTTGAACCATGATAGGTGGGAATTACTACTCGTGAGATGGAGAAGGCAGCTCCTCCACTATACGACACCAATACTCACTTTTTGGTTCTTCAACGTCACCTTGCTGTTCGCCATCTTTGCGCATGGTACCCACGTCCACCTGCATGGGTTGTTTACCTAGGTCTGGTAGTGCTGAACCTAGGGTCTCGACCGGTCTTTTAGTAGCATTCACAGCCATCGCAGGGCTGAGACTCAGGGGAGGGGGGTTTGGACCAGACATGGGAGTAGGTCCGCGGGACATTTCTTCTCCCATGGTGACTGTTACAAAGACAGTGACAGAAGGCTGGTTTAAGGAGCAGTCAAAGTGGAGCTCTGCACTCTGAGAGGTTTGGCGAAGAGTGGGACTATCTGAAGCAAGTAGGGCAGGGGAAACCGGACTTGTCAGAGTAGTAGAAGGATGCGAATAGGGCTAAGCTGCGTGTACAAATTCAGGATGGTTGTCGCGCCCTCTGTGGCTATGGGTGACAGGAGAGCGCCTCCACTCAGTAGTCTCAGTGGAGGTCTTTGCATCAGAGCTCGTGGAGGGACGTGAGCACACAGACCGGCTACGACACCCCAGTGATAGCGCATTCGGTGTCACAACCTAGGCATGTTGAATGAAAAATTATGAGTCTGCCTGAGGCACAAATATCTAGAAGGGGTCAGAGGGAACCTGCAGTGGTTGTCACAATAAAAAGGCAAACAAGAATTGGAGCAGTAGAATAAAATTTCGGTGAAATGCGAACCAAGAGTGGTTTCCAAGCAACTGAAAATAGAGCAACGCCACCCTGTCTATGTGCGAGCGCTTGGCTCGGCACAAGCAGCAGGGCAGGCGCTCCATAGAGGATGCATATAGTGAATGCAATCGGAGCAGGAGCAATTCGAATCACCCGAAACAAAATCCATTATGAACCAACTGAGCAGGAAGTGAATTAGAAATCGTCGGCGAGGGGTAGTAAAAACACTAGGAGCTGGCGGAGTAATGGCGCTATTAATGGAGCCACAGGGGGCCATATGGCCACACCATGCAAGCCTCCTTGAGATGTGGCCGGGGACTGACGTCCCGTCAGGCTTCCATATCATCCGCATCCGGAACCTGGCGATCATTGTGCACCAGCTTGATGCAGTTCTCAAGATTATCTCTATCATGGATGGTTTGCAGGGAGCCATGCTGGAGAATATTGATACTATAAACTCCTAAATTAGCTAGGATATTTTCCACTTTGTTACCTTCCCTTTTGGTATGGGAGAAGGAGATTGCCTAGTTGTTTTTCAGCCAGTTGCTTATTCTCTCAATTCTAGAAGCCAATCTCCAACTTGTGGTTGTTTTCGCTGAACTGGTGCCATGAAGCAGCTAGTTGGCCATGTTGATGAGAATCTGGGAGTCCCCTTCAATGATGGTGGGGGAGAAGTTGTAGTGATGAGCAAGATTCAGCCCTTGCCAAAGCCCTTCCAATTCTGCTGAGTTGTTGGTGTCCCAGCCTATGGAGCTGAAGTAGATTGCAAGGACGTCTCCTTTGGAGTTTCTGAATATGCCACCAAATCCAGCTTGACCTGGATTGCCTTTTGAGGCTCCATCAAAGTTCAACTTGATGATCCCTAGAGTAGGAGGTGTCCAATGAAGCGGGGAATCTGGATTCTTTCGACTGTTGGAGCTGGAGATAGTCGATATTTTGAGCTGCCAGTTTTTCCATATGGCGATTTCCTTTGGTTGGTTGGGAAGGTTCTCTTCCTGCCAGGAGTGGAGAGAAAGAGACTCTTGGAGGTTATTACTGAAGGTATTCCACCAGGTGTCTAAAGGAGTGGTTTGATCTTTGAAAATTATTTTGTTTCTCTCTTTCCAAAGATACCAAAAGAGAAGACCCGGAATGATTTGCCAAAGAGTATTTAGAAGAGATCTGTTGTAAGGATGTCTGGGCTAGTTGCGTATGATGTTAGTTAATTCCCCATTTGGCTTGCTCTTTTGACACCTGAAGCAGATTTTCTCCCAAAGAGTGTTGGCTAGCTTGCAGGAGATCATCAGATGTTGAGTTGTTTCGTTACTTTGTTTGTAGTTACGACATTGTGAAGGACCAAAGAATCCTCATTTGAGAAAATTGTCCCAGTGAGGATTCTTTTGTGGCTGAGTAACCAGAGAAACATTGAGGCCTTGGGCCAAGTACCTGGAGTCCAAACAAATTTCCATAGCGGATCACGGGGTAGAGGTACAGGATGCATGAGGGAGAAGGCCTCTTTTGTGGAGAACATGCCTCAAGTCGAATATCCCCATCGAAGAATATCAAGATCCTCTGAATATCTGATTTTCTTGCATTGTAATTCCTCACTGAGTGTTTCTAAAATATCGTCCTATGCGTGATGAATGATATGAGTAGGGTGTTGCCATTGTCTGTATTCATTGCATCTAGTGGGGAGCCAGAACTGGCTGAATTTTACTTCCTTAGGTCCAATGATGTTTCCGCCATTGAGGATGAGAGTATCAATCAGCTTTGGGTTTTGCTGCCATGAGTCAACCCAGAATCTGGCTGTGTTCCCATTGAAAATTTCCCAGAAGCTATGTTGTTGTATGAGAGCAAAATGTTGTTTGGCTGCATTCCAGATGAGGGAGCCAACGCTTTCTGGGGCCAGCCTGATTAGATCTTTAGGAGGTCTATTATTTGCATACTTGGTTGTCTAAAGTTTGGCCCAGGGCGTGTGAGGATTTGAGAGCTATTTCCTCCAAATACGAGCTCCCATGACTTCATTGTTGTGAAGAGGACCTCTAAGACCAAGTCCTCTTGCCTCTTTTGGGGAGAAACCATGTTCCAGTTGACTAATGCCCATTTCTGATTTTGGCCAGAAGACCCTCAAAGAAATCTGCGTTGCAAAACCTTAATCTGCTTGAGAACCCATTTTGGCGCTGCAAGGACGGAGAAGAGATAGAGAGGCATGGATTGCAACACAACTTTAATGAGAATGAGTCTGCTTGCCAAATTGAGCGCTCTGAAAGTCCAAAAATAAAGTCTGGCTTCCAATTTTTCCAAGAGAAGGTTCTAGGAAGAGTGTTTAATGGCAGTATCTATGAGTGGCGCTCCCAAGTATTTGGCTGGAAGAGAAGTGATAGAGAAACCAAGAATTTGGGAAATGTTGGCTTGGGTTTGGGGAGGAGTATTGAAAAAGAAGAGTTGGGATTTGGATTCATTGACTGACATACCGGAGGCTGTTGAGAAAAGGTTCAAAATGGCTTTAAAGGATCGAGCTTCTTGGACAGAGGGGAATCCAAAGAGCATGTTGTCATCTACAAATTGTTGGTGGGTAGTAGTGGGAGAGTCATGAAGGGAGATGCCACATAATTTCCTGGTATGGACAGCATGATGGATAAGGTTGCTGAGACCCTCAGCCATGAGAACAAAAATAAAGGGGGATAGAGGATCCCCTTGTCTGATGCCTTTGGTCAGAGAAAAAGGAGTGGAGGGGATACCATTGATGAGGATAGAATACAGGGGGGTAGTGATAACGCTCATTATCCATCTTATCCACATCTAATCGAAGCCAAAAGCTCTTAGGAGGTGTTGATTATAATTCCAACATAATTCATCAAATGCCTTAGATAGATCAATTTTAAGGAGCATACCTGGCTTCTTGGTACTCTTTAAGGAATGAATGAATTCATGAGTTAAAATGATGACATCCATTATTTGACGTCCCTCCACATATCCAGTTTTCTTAGGTGATATTAAAAGCGGCAGAAGGGGCTTGAGTTGATTGGATATGACTTTGGATATGACTTTGTAGATTACATTGCAGAGAGCAATGGGTTTATATTTTTCTGGAGTACTTGGGTGCTCTTCTTTGGAACCAGTGCTATGAAGTTTGCGTTGAGAGAAGGGAGAAGCCAATGTGAAGTTCTTGATTCCTCTACAAGCTGCCAGACTTCCATTTTGATGAGATCCCAGAAGTGGTGAAAGAAATTTGAGGTGAAACCGTCGGGTCGTGGAGCTTTTCCTTCCTTAGATTGAGCCATCGCTATTTCAACCTCCTGAAGGGAGACAGGGCGCAGTAACATCTGAGTGTGCTGGACGTTGACTAGATTGGGTATCAGCTGTGTTATTTTATCAATGGCCGGTTGCCTGTATATATTGAGCTCTTCTTGCTGTATGCTTTTAAAGTAATTCAGAAGCACTTGCTCAATCTCCTCGTGTTGCTCCACTTGTTCTCCTTGCGGATTGGTTATGTGGGTAATGCAATTTTGCATTCTTCTTTGAACTATAAATCTGTGGAAGAACTTTGTGTTCCTTTCACCTTCCTTTAACCAACGTATTCTGGATTTCTGTCTCCAAAATATTTCCTCTTGCTTGTGCCTCTCCTCCAGCTATTTCTGTATGTCCTGTTCTTTGGATGCCAGGAGATCTGTTCTTCCTTCGTGGATGATTTTTTGCTGAATTTCTTCCATTTTGTTTTCATGTATTTTTATCTCCTGGAATACGTTCCCAAAGACTGAAGAGTTTCAATTTTTGATGAGGTATTTGAGATGTTTAAGCTTTTGTTGGAACTGGAACATCTTCGATCCTTCTGGTGGAGTGAAGTTGTTCCAAGCAGTGTTGACCATGGATTTGAGTGAGGGGTGAGAGAGCCATAAGGCCTCAAATTTGAAATGCCTCTTGAATTGGGTACCGATATTTTGCCAATGGAGCGAAATAGGCCAATGGTCTGATCCTACCAATGGAAGTATCGAAGAAGAAAGGTCCCCTCCCAAATATATGGCGTTGTCCGAAATAAGAAATCGATCCAGTTTTGAGGCGATCTGTTGATTCCCTATTCTCCTGTTGTTCCAAGTGAAGGAGCCATTTGAGAAAGGGAGGTATATTATCCAACTGTTGTTTATAAAGTCTTTGAAGTGACAGCATTCTGGATCCAGTCTTGGCCTTCCTCGAGTATTTTCTTCCATCTTGGTAATCATGTTGAAATATCCTCCAACAATCCAAAGAGGATAAGATCTGTTGTAATTTAGGACTTCCATGGTGTTCAAAAGCGTTATTTTCCTGGATCGGTCTTGGGGAAAATAGACATTTGAGAGGATTCCATGTATATTTTTTCCTATAGGATGAAAAGTGGCCTGAATGAGATTATGTGTTGCATGAAAATTTGCGAGCACTATAGTCTGAGTATCCCAAGCTATCACAAGTCCTCCTGAAGATCCTGAGGCATGCACTGCAACTGAGTTACAACTAGGCCAAGATTTGGATAAGATTGAGTCTAGTGCCTCACTGTTACATTTTGTTTCTTTAAGAGAGAGAATATTAGGTCATTCTTTCTTAATCATGTTTTTAATCATTTTGTATTTGTCGGGGCTATTGAGCCCTCTGACATTCAATGAGATGAGCTTCATCGGGAACTATTAGCAAGAGGTTTGAAGAACCGTGCTAGCTTGGGGTATCGTCCTGAGTTCACCAACATCTCCCCTAAAGTGATGGTGCATTGCCAATCTGGTATTCGACCTCTCTTCTTGGATTCCTTTATGACTTTCAGGCTATCCCAATGACTGCCTAATTGAATGCCTAATTTCTTTTGCTGTTGGACTTTGGTTAGGACTATTTCGAGTTTTTCAATTTGACTAGGATTGATTTTTTCAAAATCCTTGCACCTGCAAACATCTTCTAGTCCTAGAATATCAAGCTCTCCAAGGTCTAAACCTTCAGAGTCTTCTTCCATGAAAATCGGTTGACTGCTTCCAGGATTCTCCTCATTTGCAGTTTTGGGATTGGCCTTTGGATCGTCAATGTTCATGATAATGGGGTTCCAGGTTAGGAGTTTGGTTGCAGGAGGGGATTTGGGCTCGGATGATTCACTTGATTGCTTCTCCTTCTAAGCCGACACGGGGTTAGGATGATCGAGAATGCTAGAGGGAGCAGAGGGTTTAAGGGTTGGATCTGGGGAGAGATGGCTAGTCCCAGAAGAACGGTCCGAGTTGGAGAGAACGACAAAGTTTTTACTGGTGGAAGGAGAATTGGAGGAGGGGGTAGATTTCTTCCCTCCCATTGAGGGCTTCTTACTATGTCTTCTACGAGAGGGAACCTTGGTCAAGCCATTTGGTTCCGATTTATCTTCGGCTTCCTTATTTAGGGACTGAGAGTTTAGAGGGAAGTCTCTGAACAAATTCCCATGAGCATGACACCTGCGACATCTAAATGGAACATATTCATAGTCTAAAGTTTGAATCCATTCAAAATCATCATGATACAAACTTAGCGCATCTGGCAGAGCGTTGTCCAAATGCATGTAGACACAGATTCTTGCATAGGAGGTGTATTTGCGGAGTTTTGTCTCTTCAGCTATCTTAATGAACTCTCCTAATCCTCTGCCAAATTCTTGGAGTGAGTCTTCATCCCAGTATTAAAGTGGCAACGAGTATAGGTGAATACATACTGGTGCCCAGTTGAAATTTTCTTTATTTGGTTTGAATCTTTCGACCCAGTTTCTGAGATACAACCCTGTTGAATTGAAGAAGTAGGTTCCTTCATCCATAACCTTATTTTGGTCCTCAATGCAATTGAAGACGGTGGTGAAGAAGCCTTTCAGTCCAAGCTGGAGAGTAACATGTCCCTTGGGCTTCCATTTGGAGGCAATCCATCCTTGCAGAGCTTTTTTAGTTGGCTAGAAACCGATAAATTTCCCTATGAGGGCATGATCCCTCATATACTAGATGCGAGCATTTATACGATGGCTTGGTAAGTCGATCTTGGGTCTTTCTAGAGCAATAGGCTTGCATGTGGAAGATGTGGGTGTTGTCGCGTCCTGCCGATTCTACGTGGTCAGCGTTTAAGATGCTTCTGTCCCCTTCTCTTTGTCAGAGTCTTCAACGTCTTGGTCAGTATTAGCACGCGTATTTTCATTATCTGCAGGGAGGGGGTTGGTCGTCCCCCCCCAAACTTGTCACCATGGCTAGTTACCAGGTGTTGTGTGCATTTCAGATTTGCGTCCTCAAGTCTGAGCAAGTCTGCAAGGTTGTGAGGGTTTCTGCAATCTCGTGAGAAAGTAAACCCTAACAGAGCTTCTCATCACTCTCTTCATCACTTATGGTATATTAATGGCCATGCTAATTTGAATTGGAATTATAAAAAGGCAAAGAGACAATAAATGGAAATTTAATTTGAGAATAAAGAAAAATAGGAGAAAATGAAGTTGAAGGGTCACAAATATGCATGGAAGGGAAATTAGAGTGAAAATGAGGGAAAATGAAGAAAAAAGGGAAAGGAAGATACTATACATCAATGATAAAAAATGCATCAAAGAAACAATTCAAAACTCTTCTCATTTCTATCTTTGATAACTTTCAGAAATAGAGCTTGAATAAAAGAGAGGAATCACTTGGACAATCAAGAAAGAAAAGGAGAGAAAGGGAGAACAAGGAAAATTTTGGAAAAATAGCTATAAGAAGAGGACATTACAGGTAACACATTGCATGTATGATTTCATTGTTGAGATTCAAATGCAGGGTGCATTCATTTGGTTATTTGGTTGTTTCATTTCTCTACTCTCATTACCATGTGATTTTCCTATATTGAAATATCTTTTCAGCCTTACCACGTCATTTCCTGGATAGCCTTGGGTTGTGGGTTCCTTTTTTTTGTCTAATATTTCTATGGCTAATAAACTTTGGATCCTGGTGAGGTGGTTTTACGAAAATTCACAAGGGTCAAGGGTCGAGGTTTGATTTCTCCTAGAACTCCTTACAGATGGGTGGATATAGGAAAATTTCTGCACACATGGTGAAGAAAGTTAGAGGCATCTAATCTTGTTTGGTGTTAGTGATATCTAGATTGTTTGAGGTGAAATCATTTTAGTTGAGGGTTGAGGTGGTTTGACCTCTAGAAGCTCTATTTGGTTTTGTTTTGATTTATCCCATGAGATCCCACATTCATTTTTGGAATATGGCATGTGGATGATTGGTTATCCTTCTCAATTTGGGATCCCTCTTACAACGATGAAATAAATAACTATCAATGAAAATTCCTATATAAATAAATAAAGTCAAAATAAGAGAAAGGGTTCTTGTGCATAGAGGTGAAGAAGGAAATTACACTTGAGAAGTGTCGAGGCTCGATGGTGTTGATTTTGTGGTAGCATAGAATGTTCTCTAAGACTCAAAATTTGTAGAGAGGCTTAGACACATATATTCTAGATAACCTAGAATTATTTCGGTGAAATTCCACCTAGATTATAGTGTATTAGAATAATAAATTATTTTTAAAGGGACACTAAGTCTAAAATTAGGAAAATAAAATAATTAAAGTGAATTAATAGAAATGGTTGTGAATGTTGTATAAAAGGTGGACCAAGTCAAAATTTTATCTTAGCCATTGATTAGAGTTCTAATCTGGGTCCTTGAAGTTTCAACGAGAAGGCTATAAGAACAGTTTAAAGGGCCATTTGGAAAATACATCAAGATGGAGATAGAATCCAAAGATCAAAATTATTTAGCGAGCAACGCTCGAGCAGAATATCGATCGAGAGGATTCTCACAGATAGGGAAAAAGATAATTTCTAGAAGGAAGAATTCCGGATCTGAAGAGTGCATGGAGAGGAGAGAGAAGAAGCCATATATTTTTACGTAGAGAAAATGAAGCAAAATTTATGCTCGGACTATGTAGAGTTGCAGAGGGTGTTTTATTTGTTACTGAGGAGACAAAAAAGATCATTTCCAGTTCTCGGAGGGTTTTTTCGGAAGTCAGAAGGCTCCAGTTTCCAGCTAGTAGTGAGATACATCATAGAGCCAGAGAGCAACATCATTTGTGACACAAATACTGCGTGGGTGACGTAGTCACTATGCAGAGGAAGTGAAGAGCAGTTTATATCAGGTGTAGGTCAGTGTCGGATTCTCGTGGCAAAGTGAGATTTGTCTCACAAGATTTTGTTCGTCAAATTACTCTATATGATTTTCATATTCAAAAATCATAACTTGTACTCAGAAAAATTACAGCATAATATTCAAACCCTCAGTTGTTGCGTCGGTTTTCCCACATTGGGTTCTTCTAGGGACAATTGTCCAAAAATAACAGTGCTATTGTGTGTATACTTGTGCTAGTACTTTTCCTTGTATGCTTATTGTCGATACTGCTGTGTATTTTATCTTGATATTTCCATAGGCTAAATTAAATATTTTTTTTGGTTAAAAAAGTAGAAGAAATTTACTCAATTGCTGCAGTAAGATTCTAGGTAGCCAAATTTTCACATGGTATCAAAGCAGAGAGAACATATCCAAAAGAGCCAGTACTAAACAAGATGGAGGAGAATGTGTAGGATGTAAATTAGTTTCCCTAAAGTATTGCGCAATCTAATTAGGGATCTACACAGCAGGTTTAACGTAAGGATTCTTCAGGAGGGACACAATTTTCAAGGAAAAATATCATATATATGTATGGAAAAATTATATGTCTCTGAATTATCTTCTATATTGGAAGAAGATTACGCATGTTTGTCAAGTTCAACATCTACAGGTGCCTATTTTATTGATAGCGGGGCTTGAGCTCACATGAATGGAGTACGAGAATATTTATCAAGGTATTACGTAGAGCATATGGTCTTTCAGATCAATATGGGATACAAAACCAAATGTACTGCATCAAGGAGAGGTATTGTGGAATTTCAGAAGGAAGCAAGAGCCAGCGTTAGAGCCATCAATGTGTTGCAAGTGCCAGGTCTAGGGATGAATCTTATTTCACTATCCCACTTACAAGACAGGTGATATGATGTATACTTCATTGGAAAGAAGGCATATGTCAAGCATCATAGTGGGACCAAGAAGCACCAAATTGGAACTCGAAATCAATAGAATCTATAGATTGTAGCTCAAGTCTTTAGTGGCATTGATAGACAAAAATATTGATGGAGAGAGGAACTTGAATGAGCTATGGCATATGAGAATTTGACATATGCATCATGGAGCACCAAGTATGCTTAGAGAGACTGTTACATTCAGTGCCTTATCGAAATCTCTTTTTGAGATTCTTACTATATTAATATGAATTAGAAGATAAGATTCGTACAAATACAATGACTCTTTCATTTACTTCATTCAATGCCTTTCAGTCAACTGATGATTCAATCTATTCTTCTGCTATATGATATGATCGGAAAAAAAATTGGATCGATCCAATTTCAATCTCCATAATACAGAGCATGATGATTTATGTAGAGTATTTGTACTATAGAATTATGCTAAGGAAGCCTTTCCCAGAAGTGATAACTTAGAAGAAGTCATATTAGGATTAATACACTCAAAAATTTGTGGCCCCTTTTCCATTAGAGCTCTCAGTGGTGATAAATACTTTGTCAACTTCATTGATGATTACTCTAGGAAAACCTGGAATTACTTCTTAAAGACCAAAGATGAGGTATTTGATCAGTATATAGAGTTTAAAGCTCTCTTGGAGAACATGATAGGGAAGAAAATAATGGTGTTGCACTTAGATAACGGTGGAGAGTATACATATAGAAACTACATATATTTCTATGCAAAGGAGGGTATCAAGAGAGAACAAGCAACTACATACAAGCCATAGCAGAATAGTGTAGGAGAGAAGAAGAACAATACTATTGTTGGGTTAAAAAAATCAATTTTATATGATCTAGATATTCCTAGATTCTTATGGGCATATGCATGTAACAAATTTGTGTACATCCAGAATAAAACTCCTCGCAAAGAATTGGGGAACAAAATGCCTGAAGCAGTTTTCACAAGGAAGAAACTGGAAGCAGGACACCTCAGAATATTTAGAAGTATGACATATTTTCATGTGCCACATGAGAAGATAATTAGACTATATTATAATGAAAAAAAGGGATACCTTGTAGGATATATCAAGACCTCAAAACCATACGGAATCTACATTCCTAGTAGTTGGAAAATTGTAGTGAGAATAGATGCTAAATTCATGGAAGATAAGGCCTTCCATACATCTTTTGAGATGCCAACATAGGATAAGTTAGCTGAATTTCCTTTAGTCCAAGAGCAGCATGGGAAACATGGATGACAGGAAGGAGGAAAAACACCAGGATCAAGTACCATGACTAGTGCTAGTATCTCCACAAGAGGAGAAGATTATTGAATTTATCAACATATGGAATAGTAGGAATAGGAGGAGGAATTGAGAGAAACACCTACCACCACTGGTCGAATCACTAGGGAGTCACAACATACACTGAGGGATGTAGAGGAGTTCATTTGAGCTCCTAGAACCCAAATGAGGCATCGTAGACAACTTAAAAGGTATCGAGCATTGGTAGTGAAGGTAGAATAACCCTCTATTTTTTAGGAAGTCGTACATAACCAAGTATGGGTTGTTGCAATGGTATAAGAGTAGAGTTATATCATGATGAAATAGTTTTTGGAAGTTGTGCCAAAATCATATAGTATATTAGGTGTAGGATCAAGATGGATCTACAAGATCAAGTATGTTGTAGATGGTATCATGGAGAAGTACAAGGCTAGGTTTTTGGCAAAGGGGTATGCACAGAAATAAGGAATTGACTATGAAGAGACCTCCGCCCCTATAACCAGATACACCTCCATCATATCTATTGTAACCTTAGTAGCACATATGGGATGGGATATTCACCTAATGGATGTCAATACAACATTCTTGAATGGGGTGATACAAGAGGAGGTGCACATAGAAAAACCTGAAGGCTTCGAAACCCATGAGAATAAATATCATGTATGAAAATTGAATAAACCATTGTATGGGCTCAAGCAGGAACCCAGAGCTTGGTATGGTCAGATTGATAGCTACTTCTAATGGTTGGGACTTGTAAAGAGTTATGTAGATCCCAATCTCTACTATTTGATGGTGTAGGATGAGCCACTAGTTCTGGTACTATATGTACATGATATATTCCTTACATGATCATCTAGTCTCATAAAGGACTGCAAAATATATTGGAAGGATAGTTTGACATGAAGGATTTGGTTTTGATGCATTATTTTCTATGGTCTGGGTTATGGTAGAAGGATGGAGATATCTTCGTAGGACAAGGAACATATGCCACAAAAATTCTAAAGAGATTGAGGATGGAGGATTGATGGACCATGGTGAACCCCATGATAACCAATTAGAAGAAGAAATATGCATCGGAAGAAAAGGAATTTGACCCCACCTTACACAGACAACTCATAGGATCACTCATGTATCTGGTCAACACTAGGAGAGACATTTATTTTGTTGTCAACACCCTTAGTATGTTCGAGGTAGAACTGAAAAAGGGTACATTGGGAAGTAAATAGGAAAATTATATGATATGTGTAGGGAATAGTCAGATATGGGTTGAAATACACCCAAGGAGATGATGTCAAATTGATCGTTTTCATAGATGCAGATTGAGCAAGAAGTTCAACAAACCAAAAAAGTATCTTTGGGTATTGTTTCAGCCTTGGATCAGAAATGATATCCTGGTGTAGTAGGAAGCAAACGTCGGTACCAATGATCTCAACCAAAGAATAATATATGGCAACCCACACAACAATGTGCGAGGCCATATGGGCTAGGAATCTTCTTGTGAGTTTGTTCAGCAAGAGGATGGAGCTAATTAGTGTCTACTGTGACGATCAAAGTTGTATCAAGGTATCGAAGAATCTAGTGTTTCATGATCACACCAAAAAATAGATATCATATGTCATTTTATCAGAGATTGTGTTCTACATGGGGTAGTACAACTATAGTATGTGCCCACAAGAGATCAATTAGAAGATGTACTCATAAAGGCTCTAGGAAAAATGAAGTTTATTCAGTTCAAGGAGAAGATGGGTATGGTTGAGAACCCATTCCAGTAGCAGAAGGGTTGTCAGTTACAACAACAACATATATGAGGGATTTTTATTGTAGTGGTAGTTAGCAGTAGCATGTAGATTCAGCAGAAACATAGATGAAGAATTCAGAGGGAGTTGTAGTACAATTGCAGTGTTGACAACGACAGTGTCAACAATAGTAAACTTGTAGTGTTTGTGCGGAGTTGATGGGAAGTAGTGTTAGACATCAAAAATGCAGAGGGAGATTTTATTGAGTCAAAGCAGTACTGATTGGGTGTACTGCTAGAGCACATTCCTTGCTAAGATGGACTATTGAGTTTGGGGTAGCATTGGATGTGCTCTAAGTCTCAAAATTTGTAGAGGCTTAGACACATGCATTCCAGATAACCCAAAAATAGTTTGGTGAACTTCAACCATATTATAATCTATTAAAATAATTAATTATTTTTAAAGGGATATTAAGTCTAATCTTAGGAAAATAAAATAATTAAATTGAATTAATAGAATAGGGGTTTGAATATTCTAGAAAAGGCCAATAAATTGAGAAGTGAATCTTAGCCATTGATTAGTTAGAACTAGTATTGGCTTTATATGGTTTATGGGTTGCTTCCATATGACGTTATTCCTTTGGTTATTTTGATGGATTTTTTGATTTATGAGTTGGATATAACACTATAAGAAAAAATCACATTGGTGAGGGTCATGCTTGTGACGGACCTTCAAGGTCCGTCACCTAGGCACATATGGTGACGGTCATTAAAAAACCGTCACTGTAAGTGTATATAGTGATGGTCCTTTATGGTCCGTCACCAAAGACATTTTCAATGACACTTTTGGTGAGGGTCGTTAAAGGCCCATCACTAATTCTCTCTTTGGTGACACTTCTAGTGACGAACTTTTAATGACCCTCACCAATGCTTTTTTTGTTACTTTTGGTGACGGTCAAAAAATGTTCGTCATCATTGATCACTAAAAACCGTCACTGTAAGTGTATATAGTGATGGTCCTTTATGGTTCGTCACCAAAGAAATTTCAATTTTGGTGAGGGTCGTTAAAGGCCCATCACTAATTCTCTCTTTGGTGACACTTCTAGTGACGAACTTTTAATGACCCTCACCAATGCTCTTTTTGTTACTTTTGGTGACGATCAAAAAATGTCCGTCATCATTGATCATTCCAATGAGTTTTTGATGATGCTATGTGCCTGTTAATATATTTTTTGTCAAAAGATAATGATTTAATACCATTATTGTGGAGCATTTTTTATAATATGTCCAAGGCCATAGTGGTTAGGGTCAGTCAATTTTTTAAGAAGTAATAAGCGTGTATCATTTCTCTCAAGTAATGACTAGTCGAATAGAGATTTCCTACGAGTCAACACATGATTCATATCTATTAAGTTTATTATCTAGCAAATTCCATTTAGGTAAAGTTCCACTGTTGTATTTAGGAAATATATTATTTAATACATAATCGAGCTCTGACAATTCTATTAATGAGAAAGACCTAACAATCCTCAACAATCTGGGCACACCTTAAATTAATGCTTTGGCACACACTAACATTTCTTAGCACCCCACATGTCTTGGAACATATGTGTACCTAGAACATCTTGTGATGACACTGATGCCCAAGCACATGGTGGCGTGCGCTAGCACAACATGGAAATATCCTAGCATGTGTTGGCATGCTGCATATAGTCCCTATCATGCCCTGGAACACCTTCGTTGAATGCATTGACATACATTAGCACTTGGCACACAATTCCACTTGGCATGTATTGGGACCTATTATTAGTGTGCCTAGCATGACCCTTTTCAAAAATATAAAGTCTTGGCTTATTAACCCTCTTATCGGTTCTTCCTTTTGTTGCCTTGACACATGTTGACATACCCTGGCACCTTGCGCCACATCCTTAGCACCTAGCATGTATTGGCATATCTTGGCACTATTAATTGGAACATGATATAATTAGCACACCCTGGAACTCCCAAGAACACTTTGGGAATTCTTAACATGCTTTGATATTCCCTAGCATGCCTTACCAATGCTTAGCATACCTTGTCTCTCCCTCCTTGGCATGACAACTAACACTAACCATTAACACTAGTCTCTGGTAGTACACGTTCCTCATATTCATTAAATTCCATGAATTTTTACCTAGTGCTCCCTTAATGTTTTTTCCTAGTACTCCTTAACACTCATAAACACGCATTATCACTCTCTAGCACACCTTAATTAGCACTCTTCAACATTCCCTTCCACTTCATAACATGCATAACACTAGTCCCTGACACATATTGGCGCTTGGCACATGTTGGCGCTTGGAAAGTCTTAGCATGTATGGAATACATTGAGATGCCTTGGTATGATTTCGCATGGTTTAATATTAAATTTATTTGTTATGATAAATTGTTAGAAAGTAGATGAGAAGCAACAAAGGAATACTTGGCACTTAGAATGCACTAAGACTTTTCACTTAGCACCTATTGCCACCTAGTGTTGGTGTGTCTAGAATGCCCCTCTTGGAAAAGGTAAATTGATGACTTATTAACCCTCTTATGTGTTCATTTCCTTGTAGTTTAACTTTTTTCTCCTTTTTGTTGTCTTGACAGTCCCTGACACACATTGACACACCCTTAGCTTGCACATCTTGGCATCCCTTATCACTTGGCACATCTTAGCATGCTTGACATGTATTCCCACTATCTGGCACATCAAGGGGGTGAAGAGAGATGTAGTCCTAAAGTAGGTCGAGTACAAGGGGTGAGTAAGGTTTGCTAAAGGGAGGTCATGATCATCCTCCAAGAGCAAGATCATCATGTGAGGGTTCAAAAGAATGTTGCATACCTTAATGGTCAGTTTGCGCTAGGAAGTAGGATGGCATATTGTTGGTTCTCTTCTGGCAGATCGAGATTAAGAGAGGTTTCTCATGAGAATATGGGCATGTGATTTCAATGGTGTCCTTGTGTGAAGGCTGCATCAAATTTTGAAATGTTGAAATTTGCAACAAGAAATAGTGAGATTGGAAACCATAAAGGACAAAAAAAAATGCACCCACACTTGCGAGAAATTTTGATGCACGAGGAGTGAGGAATGTGGGGCGTCTAATTTATTTTTCCCTTAAATAAATTGGACAATAAATTGTAATTTCAGCTCATAACAACTTGTGTCAGTTAATTAAGTCATGATGACCGAGTTAGCTCAAGAAATTCGAGTTGAGGGTCTAATATGAGGCATCTAGAGGGATTCTAATTTTTTGGGGTCCAGTTGAAGTTGATGCATTAGTGGGGTGCAAGTGTAATTAACTCAATTAAATGAGTTAAAATCAGTTTAACTAGTTCTAACTGAGTGATGAGCTAGTGAGAGCTCTATTGAATTAAATTAGATTTAATTCACAATGAGTGATCAATGAGATAACTGATAATTCGCTATTAATAGTTGCATGCATGTCAGTTTCGAGGAATACCCAATTGTGATAGAGGTTAAAGGGAACATAACTATCAGTTGTATTCAAAGAAAATTTCCCATGTGCAATTATAAATTCATTGGGATGCCATGATGGATTTCGTAATCAAGGAAGACTGATTTTCCTAATTAATAAGGATTTAATTCCCTAGGAATTGCATGAGCAAGGCAGGCTGAAGTAAGGATGAGAATTGGCTAAGTACGAGACCGAGTTTGCCTAGATCAACGGGAGACAATTGACAGAGTGCTGGAGAATATCATGACAGATTAAGCATTTTATTATTTCATGATTCCTTGACTTAATACACAATAGAGATAGAGAGGTTTTGATTAGTTTCTTTCCCCAAATACATCATGTTTTTGTGCAATTGATAATTTATTTCTCTTACTTATATGTGATTGTGTGATCATGTTTTGTTTTCGTCAATTGTAGGAAGGATTCAATATCTTGTTTTAGTAGATTACAAGATCAGATTGAATCTCGTTGGTTAGATTTTCTACATGGTATCAGAGCAGGGATTTTTTGGGTGGCGAGTTTGTAGAGAATATCTGAAGATTTGGTGTAAAATTTTATAAAACAAATAGAGTATTTGGATTCCTTGCAAAAATCTACCCAAATGGAAAAAAAATGGTCAAATCGGAGATCAGATGAGGGAGATATCATCGATTTAAAATCAACTCTTTTTTAGAAACTTTTTGTAACTTCGGGACAATTACACTATGTGCGAGTCAAGAACCTATATGCACTTGATGTACCAAATGCATGCAAAGATTTGGGTAGAAAGGCATAAGTTAGAGACTTGGTGGTTTAGAGGGAGCATAAATTACCTCTCAACATGCATCCTCATGAGAAGCAGTCTCAGAAGGTTGTGGAGTAGCTGCAACAATTGGAGAAGAAGAGAGGAGACCGAGTGGAAGTGTCCAGTACTCAAGCAAAGACCTCCATGAGGGGGGAATTTCGAGCCAGATGGGAAGAGGGAGCAGCCATACCTCGAGGTGTAAGGTGGGGTTATGTGTAGACACAATCCCAAGATAAGAAATTTATGCAAGGTCCATTGATATGGCGTGTCTCATGGATCGAACCTGGCTACGAGGAGCCCACAGTACAGTAGTAGGAAGGATCAGTTAGATTGATGTAGTCAGATGTCAGCAAGACAGAAATTAGAGTGACAGATGTCAAATACTGGAGCACAAATAGAGTTAGCAACAATTCAAAGGGCATGGATGCAGATGTCAGCAGCAATGCAGAGAATCCAGTACTAGACAGGTGCAGTAGCTAGCAGCAGTCAAAAGACTCTGATGATAGATGCATTATATTGATTCAGTTTTTCAGAGGCTATTCAGTTTCAAGATTTGCAGGTGCAAACAACACTAGAGAAGTGCAGCATGCAGCACATTCCAAAGGTATTAGATGGTGATAGATTGAATTCCTTTCTTGTTGAGAGGGAGTGATGAAATTTGCAACAAGAAATAGTGAAATTGGCAACTATAAAGGACAAAAAAAATGCACCCACACTGGTGAGGAATTTTGATGTACCAGGAGTGAGGAATTTGAGGCGTCTAATTTATTTTTCCCTTAAATAAAGTGGACAATAAATTTTAATTTCATCTCATAACAACTTGTGTCAATTAACTACGTCATGATGATTGAGTTAGCTCAAGAAATTCAATTTAAGGTGATCGAGGTGGATATTGGTGGCCACCTGCCTATTCCACTTGGGCCCTCGCCATTGTCTCTTTTAGTTTTTCAGTTTCCTTAATTATAGGAAAATTTACTATTTTTGTCAGTTTTTCGGGTCCTTAACTTTCGAAGCCATTTTGAGGCCCCAAACGATGTTTTTTGGGCATGAAAGGTTTGGCGATTTCATAGAAATCATGGAAATTGTATTAGTAGTTGTAGTCCTTGGATATATCTTTCTAACGAGGTATCATGTGTGTCAAACGAAGATCATATGACCAAGTTACGACCCCGGGAAGTTGGTTGCCCAATTGACCCCAACGGGGCCCATAAAATTTTGGTGTTACAACTCCTCAGGTTAGGGTTTTGGTTGTTTAGGGTTTTATCTTATTTTAAATAATAAAAAGACCCTTGATCCTTATTGTAACACAGTTCAGAGGAATATAACTATTAGTTGTATTTATAGAAAATTTCCCATGTGCCATGATGGATTGCACAATCAAGGAAGGTTGGTTTTCCTAATTAATATGGAGATAATTCCATAGGAATTGTGTGAGCAAGGCAGGCTAAAGGAAGGTTGAGAATTGGATAAGTACTAGACCGATTTTTCCTAGATCAGCAGGAGACGATTGACAGAGTGCTGGAGAATCTCAAGAGAGATTAAGCATTGTATTGCTTCATGATTCCTTGACTTAATACAAAATAGAGATAGAGGGTTTTGAGCAGTTTCTTCCCTAGATACATCTTGTGTTGTGTGATTAATAACTTGTTTCTCTTACTTATATGTGATTGTGCGATTGTGTTTTGTTTCCACAAATTGTAGGAAGGATTCGGTAACTTGTTTTAGTACATGATTATAAGATCATATTGAATCCTGTTGGTTAGATTTTCTACATGAAACAGAAGAGAGGGTTGATACCATCTTGCCTTGTGGTGGTTAGTAGGCTGCAAGGTCTGTGATAAAGACCAACATAAATGGAGGAGGGCTTGCACTGTAATTTAGAGCCATAATAGAAGTTGACACATGTGTAATATTGACTATGTTACCCTAGTTTGAGACTCAACATTGAGATCTGAAGTTCATGTCAAGATTCAGTCAAAGAAATGCCTAGAATCTATGGATCCATATGAGCTAGGTCGAGTCTCTTATGGAGGCAAGAGTCATGTTTTTTCTATGTGTGGATAAGGTTTGTTCTACAACAATTAGAAGTACATAAGTATAATGCCCTAGCTAGGACATTTTCCTAGCATGTTTAGTTCATAAGGTATGACCTTAAGACTGTGACAAATTTGCGTAGAAGAAGATGGGTTATGACCCTTAGAGTGAGGTTTATTTCTGCAATAAAGAGCGCAGATCTGGAAGATGGTTTGCAGATTCAGTATGTGTGGATACAACATATCCAAAGGAGAGTGGAACCTGAGTAGAAGATTGAGCATGCAGAAGAAATGTGCCATATGAAGAATGGATTGACATGCAGAGGAGTTGATTTTGGTGGAATCTCCATAGAGTTTTAGACAAATATTTGAAGAAACCTATAAAAAATTAGTAAATGGACTATTAGTGGCTGATTTGTGACTCTAGTTAAGTCATCTACAGATTATTAGAAGTATGATAAGAGGAGTAGTTCATATTTGTTCATAGATTGGACAACAAAGATAAAATTGTCGATACACAAGAAAAATGATCTTGAGAGGACTCAAACCATTGTTAGGTGGCATATTTGAAGAGCCCTAGATGAAGACAATATTGTGGGCCCTAGATTAGTAAAAATAATTGACTGTGGTTGGGTAGATTGATGGTAGGCCAAGTACAATTGGAGGGTTGTTAGGTTACTGTCAATGAAGAGCCCTTACTCTTGTTCTGGTGAAGGACAACAAAATTGGTAGAAGGGCAGGTGCATAGGGCCTAAGGATGTGCAGACTTTGAAGGACTAAAGTAACAGTCAATTGGGCCACCCAACTAGCCCTAGTTCACTATATTGTAGAGGATTGATTCAGTGAGAAGAAGGGCAGCCTCCATAGCCCTGGACTTCTCATCTTGGAGTTGTAGTATGGAAAAAGTGGGCATACCAAAGAGTTGTTCACAAATGGAATTGTGAACAACTTGTTACCACTCAAACTAGTAGTGGATCTAAAAGGGGTTCCTAAGAGGGCAACTGCTAGGAGAAGGGAAATGATGGAGGCTTAGCCCATTGTCACCACAACTAAGGCTCCTTGCTCTTCAAGGACTTTCACCGATGGGTGGAGTCCTGGTAGTTTAGGAAGTCACTTGTAGAGTATAGGTCAATGAATAGGTGGGAAGTGGCCCTCAAAACCATTTCCCTAAGATAAAATAAAGAGTGGGACTTGCTTTCCTTTTAGGAAAGGGAATTATGTTCTAGGGAGAGAGGAGGAGGATTGAAGGGTTGAGGGAGAAGAATAAGACTTATGAAGGAAGTTCTCAATCCCTAAAATCCTTTGGGAAATTGGATTCCCAAATGGCCCTTGATGAAAGGCCTTTGACACCAAATGGGACCACATGGGGCCAAGTGGACTCAGGTCAGGTTCGGGGATGGAATTTAGCAACCAATGATGTTCATATCCTGGACAAGGTGATGGGACAGGATCGGCCAAGATTTTTTACTTCGATAGGTCAAATTGATCCTACTAGGTTCTATCCTTGGGAACACCTAGACAAAAATTGGTCCTAGAGCTAGGGCTTGAGGTATCTGGAGATTCCACTGTCAGAATTGGCCCAAGTTCTGAGGAGAGTGAGGGAACCCAACAACGCAACTGCCTCTAGGAGATAAAATTTTTCCTCTAGCTAGATTCCTGGGAAATTGTTTCCCTATGTGACCTAATGGGGCTAGACCTAGGGAATGTGAAAATTTCTTAATCTAAGAAACCCTATTGCAGTATATTGATTTAATTCTCCTACTTGAATTAAGTTACAAGCTAATTTCTGAAATATTCAATAAATTAGCGAATTAAATAGTAAATACAACTAGCAACCTACACATACAGATCAATTACTGAATAACATGCTCATAGAAAAAGTGACACATGGATTTTCTAGACAACTATCCCCGAAAAAACCCAACGTGGAAAACCGATGCAGCTAGCTCTGGAGGGTTTTCATTATTATGCATAATCTAAGTATAACAATCCTAGGCACCAAAACTGGTTCACCCAACAGATAAATAAAAACGACAGTAATATGCTGCTCTAAATCCCTCTACGTCAGCCTAACTGGCCTGCATCGGCCTCTACACTCCTCAGTAAGGGCCCGCGTCACACCTGAAGGGCTTACACTTCCCCTGTGCTGCCTTGACTGGGCCTGCATCAGCCCTGCATGGCTCTTGCTGCCTCTGCGTTGCCCTTGTTGGGCTTTGGCTGGACTGCGTGGCTCCTGCTGCCCTTGTTTCTTTGGCTGGTTGAAATGCTTAAGAATAAAAATCATAGGTAAGAAAGAAGGCATTGGCCAAAGGTAACGCATAACAGTCAGAAAAAATGAAGAAATTAAATGAAAATGGATCAATGTCCACAAATAACTGAAATAGCTCAATGGGACTAGAGAGTAAAAGCTTTGACAATAGCAATAAGTGCTTATAGAATTAGCTAAGAGAATAGAGGAGACTAGTTCATGAGGTTAAAATGTTGTATAATTGTTGGCACAGGAAAACTGTAGAAATATTGTTAGAGTAAATCTCTGTAGGTACCATTAGTTGGTGATCATCGATAATCATTTAATTTCATCAAATACCCTGATGAATGGGCCTTACAAGCTATTTGCGTAGAAAAACCCTACAGAAGTTGTGTGATGGAAAAATATTCACACTATATTGAATAAAACACCTACCAAATAAGGATGACATTTCAAATGGGGCAAGAAACAATAGAGAGATAGACATCGAAAAAGTTAAAATGCTAGGGAAACAAGAAAGCAACTAGGTAGCATGGTAGAAAGCACAACAAAGAGAATGATAAAAATGGAAAACCCTACAAATTAACACCCATCCAAACATCACCACAATTTTTTCTTTAACTCTAAATCTCCAAATTCATCAAATTATATCCTGTATTCAAACCAGATCCTCTCTGTTAACCATTCTGAAGATAAGGCTGAGAACTTTCTATAGAACCATCACCTACATGTAGTGATCTTATTTTGTGACCAGACAACCTACTTTCATGGAGACACAGAAAGGTAAACACTCTCTTCCAAGATTTTCCATACAGCCCAGGTTGAGCAACCACATATACATCACCATTTTTTTCTCTTCAAATTTGTAACTTAGAAGAGCTTTGTCTGGACTCTGGCCACCTCTGAGTTGCTCCCAGAGTCACCCAGGCAAGCCCTCTCAACATCATCCTCTTTATGTAGTACCTAATTAATAATTTAATTAACCATAACAGTTTCTTGATCATGCAGGTATTTCAAATATATTTCCAATAAGCATAAAGCTTTCATGTTAAACAATCAGGTCAAAAGAATTTAGACTATGATGCAAAAAATACAAAGAAACCTCACCAACACTCAAAGGAAAAACAAAGTATCTTGTAGGTATGTAGCTTGGGAGGTACTCCACAAGCCTAGTGAGATGGGTTTTTATGAGTTTGGTCACAAAAGGATTTGTCAGCAAAGAACCCAAGCGAAGGGGTTTTGGACCCAAGATGGGGTTTAAAATCTAAAATAATGGAGGCATGGAAGGACTTGATGGAGACAGTGCTTGAGGACAACAGACTGAAGGAATTCATTGATACTGATATTCCCCAGTCCACAGCAATAGATGCCCAACTTCATGAAGCATGGAAGAAGAATGTTGCAAAGGCGAGAAAGATCTTGTTAGAGGGAGTTCGAGACAATAGTGTCTCGAGCCTCCACAAGAAGGAGAATCCATATGCAATGTGGAAGGCCTTGAAAGTTCTGTATCAGAATAGCAATGACCACAAGAAGCTATCACTGAAAGAAAAGCTTAGGAAGATCAAACAGGAGAAGGCTGAAATGATCCAAAAATACTTGACCAAGTTCACTCAATGCCGAGATGAGCTTGGAAGTGTTGGGATCTATGTTTCCTCGGATGATTTGGTGAGCCTAGCTCTTCTATGACTTCCCAAGAGATGGCATAGATACATGGACTCTGATAATGGGAGGGAGAAGCTTTCAAACTGGCAGTGGCTACGGTCTAATTTGGCACAAGAAGAAATTTGGCGAAGCACTAGAAATGGATCCTCATCAAAGACTGATGATGAGGAGAATTGTGCCTTGGTTGGAAAGGCAAAGAAAGGAAAAGGGAAGACGTCCCATTCCAAATCTGAGACTGGCAAGGCAGGTAAGAAGAGAGAATTGTCAAAGGTGAAATGTTTCAACTGTCATGAGCATGGACACTATGCCACAAAATGTCCACAAAAGAAGAATAATAAGAAGGAATGCTAGCTAATGAATGGTGAGAAAAGGAGTTTCACTCAGAAATGAATTGAGCTTAGAAGAAAAAACAAAATTAGCTAAGAGCCTTCATATGAATCCAAGGCACTTTAAGGCATGCAAGAGAACTTTCCTTAACATTGTATTTTCATTCATCCATTTTTGTAATTATAACATTAGGCTGTAAGCCCTAAAGAATGAAGGTACATGGAATTTAGGAAGGAGGTGTGTTGGAACCCAAGTAAATAGATAAAGAAATGTTCAATTGAGAGGCAAGGCCTAGAACCACACCATCCCCATCCTCCAAATGATCAATATTATTAGATAAGGATGACTAAAATTGTTGTATAGGTGACTCAATTTATAAGGATAAACTTTATACATGAGGTTGGAAAACATTCAAAAATAATTGAATAAAGAGAGAAAGGGAAAATATAGCAAGGGGCACAAATATGAAGGGCCTATGTCAGCGAAAGTCAAACCAATGGCCAAATGATTTTTACTTGATACCATCTCTTAAGAAAATGAAACTAAATATAAACACATATGTCAAACGGAATACTCCAATACCTACCATAATTAGTTGCATGTTGTTCAAAATATTGAATGAATTACATGCAAACTCTAATTTTGTTTCAAAGTGTCTCGCTTTTCGAGGAAAATACACGAATTTTGAAGGTCTACCATATGTGCTTCTTTGTATTCAGAAATAAAGCTAATTTATGGGAGAATTGTACAAGAAGCTAGTTCCTTCATGAAGGGAGTTCCTATTCATGCGTGAAGCTAGTGGAATGTGACAAGTCATCCAAGATACCTCCAAATATTTTATTTGTGCCTTGGGGAATGTGAAAGATACCCTTAATAGAAAAAAACATAAAAATTCATAGCCAAGTGCCCCAAATGTGATATGTTTCCACTTGTGCAATCGTGCTTCCAAATACGTGAACTTAAACAACAAAACACACCTTAAAATACATGAATGTCTCTCAACACGTGAAAGAAAAAGTAAACCCTTACCCTAGCCTTCCTTTGTTGAAAATTTGGGTCTTTTGTCACAAGATATCTCATCTTCTTTGGAAAGAGGACATAAACAAACTTTTTATATGTTTCTAAATGGAGTACTCTTCACCTATGCCATTCTCCTTTACACCACATGATACGACTGCCAATTTTCACATTCTTGATTATGTCATTCTTCTTTTATACGTTGACCCTTGACTATGCCACGAAATCCTCCAAAATCATCTTAAAGGATGGGAGCTCCTCTTCATGCATGAAGCTAGTGATGTGAAAATTTATCCAAAATTCCTCCAAATATGTGATTTGTGCCTTGGGAAATGTGAAAGGTACCCTCCAATGGAAAAAACATGCATAAATATTTGTGGCCAAGTGCCCTAAACGTGAGATGTTGTCACTTGTGCAATTGTGTCTCGTATTGATGCTCAAATTGGCACCCCAATTGTGCAAGGCTCACAAGGTGTCAGTTTGGGTCAACTCAAGGTTGTTGCCACTATGACCTTAACAATGAATCCTATCACTTTAGATTACTTATTGAATCATGGGGGTATCCCAATGCACAAATTTATGGGGTCTTTTATGTGACTAGATCACTAGCACTGAAAACCATCTTTACAATGGATGGTTCAACATCTTGATGATCCAAATCATGTTGACACAACTTTTGTATTCATTATTCCTTTCATCACAACACCTCCACTAGATATTGATGGTGTTCATAAACCTATTTTTGGCTCTATTCACCATGGAAACAATATTACTCCGATGCCATTATGCCTACCTTTGCAACTATCACTTCTCACTTCTATCTCATCGGGGAAGTAGCTTTCGTCCATGAATGACTACACAATTGGACCATATGAGCCAATCATTCATGTCATTGATGTAATGCCCACATGACACGAACATTCGATGATCTATCATAACGAAACACTATATGATAGATTTCATAGAAACCCAACCTGTAACAACAAGATACATTCTATTATTGAAGCCTACAAATAATGGAAAAATTATATTCTAAATAGAAAATGACCACTAACACCAATAAAATAATTCTTAGAAGTTAGTTCCCATAAACTTTATCTCATGTTTTCCCTACTACTAAATAATAACTAAATAAAATTATGGGTATTCTAAAGAATATTGGTACATTCCTTCGAAAGCCTTGGTTGTGCCTCCCTCTTCACATTCTCTTCATAAAATCTTTAATTCCATTATTTTATCACATTCCCATTTCATTTATTCTTCTCACACAAAGCAATGGTGATTTTAGGTGGATCTCTCCAAATTTATCTCAATCAAAGCAGTGAAGACGCTGAAATGTCAAGCATTTTAGAACCTGAGCCCTAGTTTCAACAGGCCAAGCTTTGAAGAATTCAATCCAATTCCACGGGCATCGAATAGCTCAGTTTTATCTTCATTTCAGCCCTGGTACATAATAAGCTTCCCTTCCCTCATCAATACTTGTTTTTATGCTATCATTTCAAGGTCGAAGTTATGTTCAGTGTCTACAAATAATTTCATAGATAAACAACAACAGACGGCAAAGTCAAACTACGGTTACTAGTAATTATTTCCTTCAATTAGAATAGATGATCCAAACAGAGCTAAACAATTACACACCGAGCCAAAATTTTCGTTAATTATTGATTAAAGACATGTTTATCCTTGAGGTCATGGACGCTAGAAGGACTGAGATAACTAGGTATGTAAATTGGGTTTTCAACCAAACAGATCTGAAAGTACATTTACGGCAATAAATGACGGCAATTATACCTTAGGTGTTGTAGACAAGGAACTTCCACAGCTCTCAAGCCCAGAGAATTATATATATGTGACCTAACATAGATTTTTTACGGCTGAAATTCCTATGTTTGGCAGCTCGTGCCTAATTAGGAGGTAGGAGATTAGTATTTTGTTTCTGATGCATAGAATTGTATCATAGTCTCATGCCCATTTATTTCATCCAACACCCAAATATCATACATGGCTACATTGCATGACATCAGATGACAACTCATTCAAATTGCTTGGCTGCATAACCAGGATTTTTCTTCTCGCTCCATTTTATTGGAAGGGAGCTCGAGAGCCAAGTTCGGATGCTATTAGAATCTGTTGTCTTCAATTCCTATGTTTTTTTGTCTGTCGTGCTGCTGCACATTACCTGCTAGGCATGCAATTAGCTTGCTGGTTGCTGGTTGCTTGCTATCCTTGTGTAAATGGCATCTTCAGGGGATACACATTCACATATGAAATAATATCATCAATATAATTTGTGGCTTATTCCTATCCAAACCCTTTTATCCTCAATTATATTAGGATTTTTGTTGAATTTGAGCAGGACAATAGAATAGAAGAAGAGCGGTTCATGCAGTGGGAAGAATGAATGAATAGAGGTTTAGTTCTGCCGATTGATGATATAGCTTCATAGGCACCCAAAAATAGGTAAAGTATATCATGGTTTTATTTAAATTTAGCGGGATGATAGAACAAAAGAAGATCTTTTCATCGCAGTGGGATGAAAGAACGAATGGATGGTTCAGTTTGGCTGATCGATGACACAGTTTCGTAGGTGCCCAAAAAGAGGTAAACCATCTCTTCCATCCTCACGCTCAAAAACAATTAAAAATTCAATCCATCTCTTCCTCTCTTCACAGTTAATGCACATTCACGATTGGGACTCGATCCCGATACCTACCGATGGCAATATCAGAAGGGGGTTTATGGTATTTGTTCCCTCGATGCTTCTGCTTCTATAGTGTCACGGTGCCCGTTATCTTCCTTCTACTTCGTAGCTTTTTTTGCCCCCACAAGTTCAAGGATTAATGGGAATAAGGTATTTCACAACTTGAATGAGTTTGTTCCATCTCTGTGTTCACTTGTAGTATACACCACTACTTTTCTCAAAGATTTATGCTAGATACAGTTACTAGGCATTGCAGTCCATGTCCCCAATTTGACCTGGGAAAACTCGCTTATGCTTTATAGCAGCCCTTGGCAAACCCCCCAGAATGTATCTAGTTGTATTGTCTCTGTATTTGGCTTGGGTTCTATTTGACACAATATATTTTTACACATTTAAATGTAGTCAATTAATAAAAATGAAACAGATTGGGTAGTTATCAATAGCCTCTATCTCATCTTGTACTATAAAACATCTCAAAATCAAATGGGGAGGATGGCCTTGTATTGGGCCAAGCACTGTTTAAATAATTATTCCGGAGGCATTCTCTTTGCTAGCTTGGGGTGAGTAAACATTGTTCATCCCCAGCCAATGAGAATCCTTTCTTATTGCCTTTCCAGCCAGTAAAATTTGGACATGTGGCACCTCCTCCAACCAATTAAAATCTACCATTTGACCCTGTTACCGGCTATTATTTACCTTTTCATTTTTCTCTTCCCAGACACCTCTAGACTCACGGCTCTACCTGACTCCTAGCCGCACCACTGCAACACGTCTCTGACTCCTAGCCGCACCACTGCAACACGTCTCTGACTCCTAGCCGCACCACTGCAACACGTCTCTGACTCCTAGCCACACCACTGCAACATGTCTCTCTGTTCCCGCATCCCAAGTCTCGCCCTCAACCCGGCGCCCTTCCACAGAGCTAGAGCAACAACAACAACCGGGTCATCGTGTTCTAGATTGTTAGGGGTTCTTGCTGAGAGCTCTGCGTTTTCTTTGGGGTTAGATTCACTGAGATTTCATGATTCAGCAACATTTTCTTTTTTTGGGTAAGATTCACTGAAATCTCGTTGGGCCTCCATAATTATAAACCGTTGGGTGTCTCTTTTTGCTTCAAGAATTCAATTTTGAAGGCATCCCATGTATGCAATGGCACGCATGGCTTCTCTCTATAAAATGGCGACTTGCCTTTTGGTCTCAGGAAATTCTCGTCTCTTCACTCATTTTCGTTTATTTTCTTCATTTTTTTTAAATGTTTGGAATGACTGAAAATATCATACCCAAAAACTTCATGCCTTTTGGATGCTAATTTCATTTTCTATGGATATCTTAAATTCATTTATATGGATATAAAGGGCAGAGCTCCTATCAGGTAGAACCACTTCCTATCAGGTATGGATATGTTAACTTCGTGGCATACACCCACTATACCTGTAGAGCCAAGTTAGGAATGCACCGAGAATCGAACCTGTGCTAGTTAGGGTAGACTTCCACCGCCTTACTGTAGGCCACAGTCCGGTAACTAAAATTTTTGGCATGCCTGAAGGAGAATATCGGTCAGGCTTCTTAGTCAATATGTACATGTTTACCATCAGTTTTGTGCTTTAAGTTCAACCCCTTAATTAAGGTGCTTCATGGCTACTTCGAAGTGCCAAGCGCATGGAAATGAAACCTGATCAATAATGTTCTCCTAAAGAGTGTGGGATGGGTGGGTTTGGGTCCGTAAAAGAATGTTTCATTTAGTATATAAGATGCTTCCATTGAGAAATCACGGTTTCTAGCTATAAGAAAATGAGGATAACTTAAAGCTCATATCGAAAAGGCTCACGGTATGTTGAGGTTGAGGGCCTTAAATGTTTGGATTTTGCTTACAATTTTTTCCTAGATAATAATTTCTCTGTTGTAAATGCCCCACCTTAGCAGATACCTAAAATATTTCCAAAAATGTCTTTAGATTACTCTACAAACTTATTGACATTGAAATTGAATTTTCCAATCGATCAAATTGAAGTCTCCACCAGTGATCCATTTTTCTCCTTGTAGGGATCGAGTCATTTGTGCTTAGAGTTGAATTCACTAATCTGTGCTTATTGGTGCTTATTGATCTAACAATTAACTTTATTATTGTTATGAATAGAGTTGGCGGGAGTTAAACCCATGACTTGTGAACCTCTGCAATAAACTCTCTCTTTATAGCAATAAACGCCTCTACTTGTATCTACCCTGTTGTAAAAATGAAATAGAGGGTTTTTTGTGATTGACTGAGCTCCCCTTAAAATTAGAACACCGTTTTCGACTGAAGTCTATGGGAATTAAATGGTGACTGTACGAACTTCTGCATCAAGCAATATGATCAGGGGTATTTCTTGAAAAACTTCATGTGATAGATTTTAGTCCTGGTCCCCTGGAAGATGAATATAAGAGAACTGTTGGTAGCTCTAAATTATATTTGAAGATTTATTTTGAGGATAGACCTATAGGGATACATTTTGGTGCCAACCCTGGTGATGATTGTAAGGGTGCCTCTACCCTAATACAAATGAATGATGTATCTGCTACTCCAAGGGTGGATTTTCACACAAAATTTGAGCGAAATAACTATAATTGCCCCATCAATGAAGTTGGTGATGCCAAGCATATGGATTAGGACATTTTAGAAGTGAACAAGAAGACCCCTTTCTTTGTGGAAAATTTCCTACAAGGAGCAATTGGAGTTCTGAGAGATCATTTGGAAGCCCTTGCTGATGAAAGCACATATAAGGAAGTGTAGCCTGACAATGAGGTGTACATATCTGACCTCAAGGAAGGAGAAGAGAAATTTTATGACATATATGTTGAGGACATCTCCAACCTCGTACTAGACCTACTGGGAAAAGTGCAAATTGAAAACCTTTCTTCCTTGGTTCTCAATAACGTGTTTGAAGAGTAGGGTATGAATCTGAATCGCTAGTGACAAGAATTGCATTTAGGCATCTTTCAAGATCAAGCTAGTGTTACTCAAGCCCTTATGTTAGCATCCATGGAAAGCAAGGGTTTTCATTTAAACAAGTTCATAAATATTGACATAGCAAATGAAGAAAGGGTATCCAAAATTCTGATGTATCAAAGTTCTGTGACAGTTGGAATGCCCGCAATCTAGAGAACGAAGATGATACAATTGTCATATATGTGATAGAGCCTTGAATATGTGTGATCTCCCTCCCCTTGATTTCATGTTATATGTGCACTCTTTCACAAAAAAGAGTACTAGGAATCACTTATATCAAATTGCAAATCACTTCTATCAAATTGCAAGGATTGATCGCTAGGAGAATATTACAAATGATATTGGGTGAGATATTATAATATAGAGGATTGAAATAACTTCCACTGTGATTTTAAATAGAATGAAATTATCTACTCTGTTAATTTTAACCATGAAGATATTCGCATTACAGACCAACATGTACACACACCATGTTAAAATACTCTTTATATTATTGAAACGCATGATTGGCATTGCAGAATTGCATGGCCATCAATACAAAATTACAGAAAATTTAAAACTGCTTTAGGATTACAAAGGCCATCTCATAGTAGATCAACCTCGAATATTGAAAGAGGTACACACCATATAAACATTGTATTTAATGAAATGCATGAATGGCATTACAGAATTGCATCACCATCAATGCAAAATTACAAGATGTAAAACATACTCTCTATTTATTTAAATGCATGACTGGCATTGCAGAAAATGCATCGTCATGACACAAAATTATAGAATGTAAAAACTTCCAGGATTACAAAGCCCATCTCACAGCAGATCAACCTCGAAGTTCAAAACCTCTTTCACGTAAATATATATCCATAACTAAAATAATAAACCAAGGTCTGACATGGGAATTGGCAAGACAAAAAAACATCCAATCGTGAATCCCTAGTGCCACCTCCCAAATAGAAAAGTTCTAGAACCACATGCCTTGTAATAAAATCATGGGAAATACTAAAATCAATCTTGAGTAAGGTACGCCCAAAGGATTAAATACAGGTATATCCACAGACTGTACTTAATAAAGATATATCCACAATCAGATAATGACCTATGGATTTAATACAGATATATCCACAAATAGAGTTAATAGAATGTTCCTATAGAAAAAAGGAAAAAATAGGGAGATGGGTTTTCTCAACAGCATATAAAATGTCCAAATGGCTGCTTGAAAATTATCGAAGGGGTTTCAATAAAAATGAAACCCTAATTATGTAAGGAGTTTAAAAAAAACGAAGCCTCCTAATTAGGTCTATGTACATTGGTCGGATACAGAAAGGAAATTATACAGAAGTACGCTGCATGGTCTCTATAGGATGCACAAGAAAATGGTTGTACACATGGAGCTCATTGGAAGAAAATCATGATCTCTCTGAGCCCACAAGCTCTTGTAGATATTGTAGATCTGACTTGCGGCTCAGCCCTACAGCTGCCATATTGTCTAGATTCTTTCCAGGAGGAACAATTTCCATATCCTCTGCCTTATGATCAGATCTGACTGCAAATGGTACCTCTCTTCTAAGATTCTCGGCAGGTTCCGGCACAACGAAAGACAAAGACTTGTTTTTGACAAAGCTAATAGTTCGTCCTCCCCCAATCCTCTGGGAGGTCCAAGACTGCACCTTGGAGTACTGTGTTTCTCAAGGGCATCCTTGAAATTTTTTATTTGCAGATCATTGCACACCAAATATATGTAAAGGAACTCATTGAAGATAATAATTATGCATTGAAGATACAACGACAATACCAAAGCCAACAGAACAAGAAACTAGACCTACCATTGCATTAGTACAACTGAAGCTACAAAGGCGTCCCTCTGCCCCTCTGTAGAACTGGAAAAAGGGTAAAACATGGATGCACAAACTGTAGCACATAGACTTGTTTTATTCATAGTTCACCTTTACAACTTTGACATGAGGGTTCTTTTCCGCAAATTGGCAAATCTACAAAAGTTAATTAAAAATGAGATATTTATCCAAGTGATGTCATCACAAAACTCATATTCTACTTGTACAAAACTATCCAAGCACACAACCATGAAACTAGTGAAACCGTAACAAAATTTTCTCTTTTGGTAAAAACTAAATCATTTTCATATTCGTAAAAAAAAATAGCTGAGATTATAGATCAAAGAAAATGTTGGCTGAAAAAACTCAAACCCTACTGGGTAATAGACCAAAACAGTGCCTATGAACATAGATCCTGAATGATGAATCCAACAAAAGCACTGTCCAAAAATTAATCTAGCAAGATTTTTTGACCGGACCACATATGAAACAAAAGCACACCTCCCATACGAGAGGGCCTGCCCTCTGGACACAAGGGAAAACTTGTAGGATTTTACCATCCAACACCTCTCAACAACCGTATCACATCCTTTTGAGGAGGTTGATTTTCTACTATGAGAAAAACCATAGGAAGCCATAAATTAAAAGCAATAAGTGGCTTAGGCATGCCGAGAACATGTGAGCCTAGTAAGGAGAGATGTATTTGACACCTGAAATTTCTAGCTCAAAACAAAATCCTTTTAGAGAAAAAAATTTAAAGGGGGCAACCCATTCTATATACCTAGGCTCACACTGTATAGATGCATAGACTCTTTTAATGGAATAAGAGGTCGATATAACGAGTACCCCAAGTATCTATGACCCCCTAAGAAAAAACCATAATAGACCATAAAATAAAAACTGAAAGGAGCACAGCCATGGTGAGAACATGGGGCCTACTAGGGAGACCTAGACTTTGTCAGATCAAACAATATATTTCAGAAAACAATATCTCCAGGAAAGAGAGGAGAAACCCATTCGAAAGTTGTTTGAATGGAATACATCAAAAGACATGTTTCACCAGGAATAGCTAAAATAGTTACTTTAAAAAGTAACGTTTTGGTAGCACAATATTACAAACTGGTTAATGATTCAATCCTCCGGCATACCTTAGGATGGATAGATATGCAAGCACCACAACCAGGAGCGTAGAAATATAAAACAACAAGCTTGTCTCCAGTAGTTAGAAGAGAATCAATCAATTCCTAGGCTGAATGAACTTCTACCATATTTGTTGTCACTCCTTTTTCCCACCATCTTGATAGGCAGGGTATACATGTATGTGTTGCACGAACCTGGTAAGAAAATCGACCAAACATAAGCATTGAAAACCCACACTTTCAATGATTTTATAGCAAAATCAGAAATACCATAAAGTATTTAAGCCTTAAAAAAATCCAGACACACTTCATACCAAGAAGTTTCAGAAAGAAACCAACCAAACAAAAAAAATCAAGACTATTTTTCTCAGGCTGCTACATGCCTATAAAACACAATAAATAACACTCTTTCATTCAATTTTAGGAAAACAACAATACTATCAAATATGAAGGGCATGAAGCAAACAAAAGGGCCAAAAACCCAGTTTTCAGGCATTTTCAGGAATCATAAAGCCTCTGAAAAAATCAAGAAAACAACATTTCCTTGTCAAATTCAGGAAAAACCCAATCCCACAGAACCACACACACCTTAACCCATAATTATATGTCATCTCAACCACCAAATCCACAAAATGACCAGCACCCCCAATTCAAACCATGTAGATCTGAATGAACCCAAATCCATACATAGAAAGGAAATCTTGTTGGGCCTCCACAATTATAAACCATTGGGTGTCTATTTTTGCTTCGGGAATTCAATTTTGAAGGCAGCCCATGTCTACAATGGCACGCATGGCTTCTCTCTATACAATGGCGACTTGCCTTTTGGTCTCAGGAAATTCTCGTCTCTTACTTCATTTTTCATTTCTTTTCTGTGTTTTTTTTAAATGTTTGGAATGACTAAAAATCTCATACCTAAAAACTGCATGCCTTTTGGATGCTAACTTCATTTTTTTATGGATATCTTAAATTCCTTTATATGGATATAGAGGGCAGAGCTCCTATCAGGTAGAACCACTTCCTATCAGGTATGGATATGTTAACTTCGTGGCATATGCCCGCTATACCTGTAGAGCCAAGTTATGAATGCACCGAGAATCGAACATGTGCTAGTTGGGGTAGACTTCCATCGCCTTATTGTAGGCCACAGTCCGGTAACTAAAATTTTTGGCATGCCTGAAGGAGAATATCAGCTAGGCTTCTTATTCAATATGTACATGTTGACCATCATTTTTGTGCTTTTAAGTTCAGCCCCTAAATTAAGGTGCTTCATGGCTACTTTGAAGTGCGAAGCCCATGGAAATGAAACCTAATCAATAATGTTCTCCTAAATAGCATGGGATGGGTGGGTTTGGGTGTATAAGAGAATGTTTCATTTAGCACAGAAGATGCTTCCATTGAGAAATCACGGTTTCCAGCTGCAAGGAAACGAGGATAACTTAACGCTCATATTGAAAAGGCTCACGGTATGTTGAGGTTGAGGGCCTTAAATGTTTGGATTTTGCTTACAATCTTTTCCTAGATAATAATTTCTTTGTTGTAAATGCCCCACCTTAGCAGATACCTAAAATATTTCCAAAACCATCTTTATATTACTCTACAAAGTTATTGACATTCAAATTGAATTTTCCAATCAACCAGATTGAAGTCTCCACCAGTGATCCATTTTGCTACTGGTAGGGATCGATTCATCTGTGCTTAGAATTGAATTCACCACGCTGTGCTTATTTGTGCTTATTTATCTTACAATTAAATTTATTATTGTTATGAATAGAGTTTGCGGGAGTTAAACCCATGACCTGTGAATCTCTGCAATAAACTATCTCTTTATAGCAAGAAACGCTTCTACTTGTATCTACCCTGTTGTAAAAATGAAATAGAGGGTTTTTTTTTATTGACTGACCTCCATGGTAGCTACATTGACCTTGATTTAGAGGATGTGAAACCTGAGAGGTCAACATATTTTATTTAAAATAATCAAACCCACAGTTCAATGTTTTGTTTGTATGTTTCTCGATTGCTTCATTGACCTTGATTTAGAGGATGTGAAACCTGAGAGGTTAACATATTTGTTTTAAGATAACCAAACCCCCAGTTCATTTTTTTGTTTGTATGTTTCTCGATTTCTCTTGGGTGGCTCTCTAATCACTGACAATAAAGAACAAGGGCACATTCTCGTTCTTGGATTTATGTAGCTAGATGATTGCTCTTGGGTGGGTCTCTAATCACTGACAATAAAGAACAAGGGCACACCCTCGTTCGTGGATTTATGTAGCTAGATGTTGGACGCATATGATTGGTCTTGGATACATGTTTACTGGTCAAAATAAATTACCTATGCTAAGACATTGGGTGTAATTATTGTATGTCGTGCTTAGAGCCTTTGGGCAGTTTTTTTTTTTTTTTTAAATTAATGTCATTTTTCCCTTTGATATACACCAATGACTTTATTTATGTGCTATTGTGCACTCACACTAATATATAAACACATGATGCAGATGCTTTAAGATGATTTAAGGTCCATCCCCTTATAGCCTGAAGATGTTAGTGTCTCATTTCTCCCTAACCAGCTCTATAATTTATTGACAGCTATCGTTATGGTAGCTTTTGTTTGACTATATGTCTAAATAGGTTTTTTTTTGTATTTTTTTCACATGGACTTGTCATTTGAAATTGGAAATGCTTAAAATATGAGATGCATTATTTTTTTGTTTTTTTGTTAACATGCCTAACCTGTGGCTTTTTGAGCAACCATGACCAATGGACAACTGTCAAAATCACCTAGGTGATCACACCTAGCCTGCGTCGCACAAACCCTTATGATGGCTGGATTTTTGTCCATGGGGTTTCGGACCAGTGACCCTTTCACCATGGAGTGCCTTAACATAACACCCTATCACTGTCTATTCTACACCCCGTGGGCTATCTAACATGCATTATTGACAAACAACCTCTGTGAAATTAATTCCCATAATTTGCATGTTTTACTTTATTTTCTTTCAATTTTTGCAATTCAGCATCTGGAATGCATTATTGATAAGAAAACTTTGTGTTTTGATTTGTATGCAAGGGTGAATATTTTTTTTTCTTGTTGTTTCTTAGAATTTGTTTTACTGAGCTCTAACCTTTCACATCTATGATTTTATGTAAGTTCAGATTTTGTGGGAGGATGATAATAGTGGGTCAAAGTGGGCATGGGGTGACGAATCAACGCGTGTTATTATCCCAATGATATCCAAGTGGTGCGTTGTCCTACACCAGCGTAAAACGATGAGGTTTGATTCTAGCTTCTTTTTCATTTACACGTTAAAACATGTTGATGCACTTTGTTGGTGTTTTATTTTTTTATGTAAATACAATGATGTACCAAAAACATGACTTTTATGTGTTGTAGATTTTGTCATAGAATTCAATTCTCCTTCAAAAAATCTCCGTTTTTAAAATCTTGGTTCCCTAACTAAACACAACACTTTATTTCTTGAAAAGTTCAACTTTCAAATTTTTTAAATTATTTTCCTTTTTTTATTGCATACCAACTTGACATTGTTTATTTCTAAGATGTATGTCTGTTTATGTTATCTAAATGCTTATTAACAGAAATTTTTGCACCTTCCATTCAAGGTGGCATATTTGGAGTTTTTAACTTGATTTGGATATTTAGTTAGGTCTTCTTAACCTTTCATGGTTGGTTAGTTGTGGAAGGATTGATGTTCAACAAGGCTTTGTTGGATGTGCATGTGACTTGTCTTCAAATTCTGATGCTACATCTTAGAAAACTACTCAGATGTTTCCCCTTCGTAGTTATTTCTAATTTATGTATGCATATTCATTCCTTAGTATTTTTTCTACATATAAAAATTATATGAGATTCGTTTTTAGTTGCTGATGTCATTTTTCACAAGCTGAAAGGTGCGTGCAAATTGTCACGTAATTTTCCAGGTACTGCAATGCAAAGACTAGCTCTCATTACCTTGTGTGATTGAGTCATCTTAACATTTATATGCCAGAATTGAATAAAACCACTTTTGTACAATTCACAGACTGGTTGTGTAATACAATTCACCAAATTCATGTTTTATCTTGGCACAAATCAAATCCTGCAATGAACTCTTTTGAAGGGATATTTTTATACATGCACAAACATTTTTTTTGTTTTCTTTCATATCTGAGATAAGAAAGTTATTTATTTATTTATTTATATAAAAACTCTCCAAAAGAGAGAGCTAGTCATTCTGAATGGTAGGAAGCATTCCTCCCTGTTGATGGTATTCCAAATAATAGTACAAAATTTGGACAAATCAAACCATAAGATTTGCAAGTTTGTTATAGTTCAGTTTGGCTGAATTATTTTGTCAGATCCCATTTGGTTCGGTCAGAAAAGAATTTTGAGTGGGATTTGCGGGATAATTTAGAGGGTATTGTTTGAGGTTACTATGCCTACTACCATAATTTTTTCTCAAAAGAATTTTTAAACTCCGTACAAAACTCAAAAATTCTCAATCTCTCTCTTTCATATGCAGGGCTTGATTAGTTTCACTAGATTCTAATGTGGACTAGTTTATTGCATCATCACATAAATGCCTAGCCAATTTGGGGGCTATAATAGTCAGCTAATCTTCCCCATCCCATCTGCTTGTGGAAACTGAGGCTCCTGGAAGGAATATGATGCATTTTGTTCTTACTTGTGAGCTTCTTGTCCCATGAAGGGTTTGTTGTGGTTCCCAGCATCAATGAGTTCAATGACAAAATTTTCATGCTTAAGTATTAATAATTAGAAAGGAAGCCATTATTGTCTTGTACTTGTTTTATTATAGATGTATATAAGTCATCCATAACTTACATGAGTTCAGCTACAACTCATGCTTGCTTGTATTGTTGACATTTTCAGAGTATTTAAGGTGTGTACTCCTGATTTTTTCTTGATTCTGCATAGTACCAAATTTGAATTTGAACCCAGACTTCGTATCTATGGTGCAAATTAGAAAAATGATAGATTGTACAGGTATCTTGTTAATTTTTTCTTTGTTTCTTTAACTTTCTCCGCTCATGATTGAGCATGCTATTTTAGGTGAATATTCCTCTTCCAATGAAAGGGGGTTTCACTTTATAACACTTGTAAGATAGATTCTCTTACTTGTATGAAAATTTGACTAACACATGTAACTATTTTGAGAAAGATACCCTTAAACTTATTTATTTTTCAATTGGACTTACAAATGCTAGGTAAGGTGCATTCCCTTCAGAGAGATTCTTTATACAAGTGGCACATTATTCCTTTCATAAGGGCTCATTGATTTGGTGCTTTTTTTGGCATAGGTTGGGCACTCCACTAGGTGAGGTTACCTGGCATATGGAGTGATTCATTTGATTCTATTATAAGCTAGATATAAACCTCTTCCTGTTCCTTATCTATAAAAGAGTGGGGGATTTTGTAGGGTGACATTGCCAATGATTTTTTGTTAATTATTCATGTGAAGAAATTTTGTCAAGAATATTGCACACAATTTAACATGAAACCCTCATTTGACAGTAAGTACAATAAACAACTCAGCCTTATTATATTAACATGAATCTGAGTCTGAACACCAAATTTGCGAGTTAGCGTTGAGTTCTCAAAACCAAAACTACTTGTCGAGTTTTTGCCGAGTCAAAATTTTTGTGATTCCGGACTCGAAGTCAGACTTAGGTTTTGTTGCTCACTATTTCTCAAGTTATTTCTTCCAAGTTTTTGACTTGGCCCCCCACACCTGATAGTGAGTAGGGTATGATCACTGAGTCCAAGTGATACCTGGTGAGTTTTACCACTATGATTGGGGTCCTGGTAATAGTTTGCAGTGTGCACTCTGGAAACCCTTCTACGATTAGCACAAAATTAGGGAAATGTAAAATGGGATCAAGCCTTATAACAGTGTTCGTTTAAAACTTTATTTCTTATCCATGAGTATGATTGTCTTTCGTCAGCTGTGTAATTTTTCTCCAGAGTTGCCGGATATCATGATGTTACATAACTGTTTCAATCTTCTGTTGTAGTATTGATTGCACCAAGAGTAATGCTAAAAAAGGTCTGACATAAAAAATTGCTGACATCATAGTCACACAAGCATATATCCATCTTAGAACAAGATTTATTGAGTGTTGAGAGATTTGTAGATGGATTTTTTCTCTCCCCTGGTGTGCAATAGATCCGGGGTTGAGATGGATCAATGCTAGTAAAATAAATCTCTCTGGTTGGATTGATTGAAATTATTCTTGAGAGATATTTTTATCACTCAAAATATTTATTCAGTCTTGGTAACGACTTATGCATTGTGGAAAATTCTCAAAGAGTAGCAGGGGAAAAGGGCAATATAGAATTGGTTCATATTTTGGGTGAATTTGGATAAAAGAAAATCTGCGTTACAACAAGTTTTCGGCATAAAGGGACAAGATTCTCAAACAAAAGAAAAATCCCTTCAAACTTTGAACAAACGAGTGGATGGAGAAAGAAAATTACATTAAATTGAGCCCTCCTAGGCTGCTGATGGTAAGAAATCAGTAATCTGTCGTCAAAGATCAGTTCTCTGAAGCTATTCAATTTCAAATTTTGTATGATTTTCCTTGAAAGTTAATTGGAAGGGCAAGAAATTTTCTTTCGTATTTAGTGGGTTAGGTTAGTAAAATAAGGGTTGGAACTTTAGTTATGTTCTTTTCTTGGTCCTAGGAGAAAAAGGGAGAAGGGAGAAAACAATGTGACACTAGGGATGACTAGATGAGCTTGGCATGGCAAAGACATCCTTTGATCTTACTGGGAATTTAATTGGCATAGTGGGAAAATGGGGTCATCCTTGGTGCCAAATGGGGTTGTCCTTGGGCATCCACAATTTCTTGTGATGCATGTGAATGCAAGGGAAAATGTTGACAATACTAAAAATAACATAAAGAAGGAAAGAAACAAGTGGTAGTGCTGCCATGACACGCATATAATAAAACACTATGTCATGATAAGCCACAGAGATATCTTTGAGCTGCTTTCAGTGTCCTTTATCTTTCAATATCAAATAGGTCGGCTTCAAGAATTGAATTCATCTTTCTTTATGTATGAAAATGGTGCTATTTTTACAAACTTGTGTCACGGATTCCCTATACCCTCACAATCCTTATGAAGAGATATAATGTTGCTACATATTCTAGTGTCACAGAGATGGGCCTTATATCATAAATTATGTCACGAAGTAGCATCCGCCAGGTTTTCGCACAGGGTGCCACTAAACTCTGGTTCTTGATGATTCAAAAAGTTTTGTTTGTCTTTGTATATTTCAGATCACAAATATACATGTTCTACTTGTCCTAGAGATGCTCAGACTTTTCACAAATGTAAATTCTATCATTAAGTGTAACTTCAGGCTTGGAATTGATCAAAATCTTGGCTTTTATTCACAGTGATGATTTTCGTCCCTTCTATAGACTATGTACCTTAGTCTTTTGGTCCTGTAGCATAGAGTAGATCACAGACTTCTGATTCATTTTTCACAAAGGTATAGGGATGTTCAGTCCTTTATGTCACAGATAAGACTTGCTTTGCATGTCTTTAAGTTCATCATTTTTACATTCAAATGCCTCAGAGACGATCCACATGGTTTTGGTTTCTTTTAACTTCAGATCACCATACAATTCTATCCTTCATCTCACAGTGCCACATATTTGCATTGATGACGAAGATGATGGTCTTTCTAGATGTCAAAGATGGATAGTCTCCCAAATGAGTCGAGCTGCCTTATATAGTGTTAGATAGACCTTGTATTATTTCATGTTGGTGTCATCATTGATGCCTTGAATCTTCAAATATGTGTTGCTATAGTAAGCTTCAGATACCTCATAGAAGTGTCACAACCTTTTTGTATTGATCGAAGAACATTACCTCAGATATTCGTTTTTTCCCAAACAAACTTGCTTCAATCATTATGGCAATTTTGGACTTGTTCATACTCTCAGACTAGCCTTTGAACTCAACAGTAATAGATGTTAGCTACAATGTTTTGGTTACTCAAACTATACAAATATCATGAATACACATGGTCTTTTTGATTAAGAAAGGAGCACACTGTCATGCTCAGATTTCCACTGAAAGTATTTTCACAGTAGGTTGTCTTCTTTTAACAGATTTCATATAAGCCATTTTATTTTTCTTTGAGTACTTTGTATAGCATAAAGATAATTACTTGTATTCTTATCATAGGATAAGGTGCCTCTGAAATTCACATTAGTACAGGAAACTTACTTCATAAATCAACATAGAGACTCAAATATGTGTACCTATGCCAAATATTTTTTCGACAACAGAGATATGAATTTCATCCTTGATTTATAGAGATAATTCCATAGAGTCTTTGCATGTATTATAGGTCTCTTTTTCTAGCCCTTAAGTATTTCAGTCCTTCCTTTATTGATGAGCTCGGTTCACAGGAATATTGATGTCTTTCTTCAACTTGAATCACAGATGTACTATGCCTCTTTCAATTCGTATTTTAAGGAAAGGATGTCACCAAATTTGTATGATACTTTACTTAAGGTGCCACAGGGATAATTAAATAAGCCAAAAAAATGTTATCTTCAATCTGCCTTTCCTTCAACCTAGCTTTGATACCATGTTGAGAAATCAAGATGCTTGTAGATTAGGGTATATTTCTCTTAACTTGATTATTAATTGTGAATGCTTGTTGGCTTCTTGTTACTTATGTTATCTTCTTCATCAAGAAATTACCAAAAGTAAAAAACATAAAGATCACAAAGAGACAAAGAACACAAGAAATTAGGCTCCAAGCCAGGGCAAAACCCCACAAGGGGGAAAACCAAAGAAAATCCTCTTCTTACAGAATCAGATAAAAGTGAGATATCCAAGACCCAAGACCAAGACCGAGACTGCCACAAAGACCCAAATCAACCATCCTCCCATCCATTTCCAACAAATCATGGTCAACAGAAGTCAACGCTGGTCAAATTTCAGAAATATGGTCATCTCCTAAAATTTCGGGCCTGCAATACCACAAAAAATAACTCAGAAAATTCCCATGTGTGAACAGAAACCAGGGCAGAAAACATAAATTTCTCTCCTTTGAATTTTGCTAAAATTCTACTTCTTGCACAGAAATTGAAGTGATGGATGGATGATAAAATGATATTTAACTATCTTGTATTTATACATGTCCAGGAGGTCGAATGGCTGCCTCTTTAGGCCATTTTGTCCAAGAGGAACGACTTGGTATTTGTGGTGACATTTTTTACTCCTTGACTTGAAAAATAAATTTTCTTTTTCTTTTACAAGTCCAAATGGGACCTTCACTCAATTACATTTCATTGACTCATGATAAATTTTATCTTGACTCAATTGACACTAAAATCATGAGGAACATTCTTTGACTAGAAATAAAATAATAATAACAATGAATATAATAAAATTATAAATACATCAATAATACATTTGAATTACATTATGAAGACCGACGCTAGTTACATTTTCAACAGGGTCATTTAATTAGAAAAGGACATTACAGTCCCCCCTTCCTGAAATTGCTTGTTCTTAGGTAATTACACGTTTGTGTATTGCAAGATATTTTCTTGCACATATGGAACCCAATTTAAAATTTCATGAATATATTTGAAGGCTTCATTCACTGTGCTGCGATTTCGTGCCTTCATTTTCCATATAAACAACTTATGGCTGCTAAGAGATGCATAGAGATCGTTGAATTTCATTGCCACATAATAGTAATCTTGATGGTCTAGTGACTGATTGTCGTGGTGTGCCTCCATTGGAATGAAATCCTTAAACTACTCACATACAGTAAGTGACACTCTGTTAATTTTCTCCTAAAAAATGTCATATTTATTTAGTAATAGAATGAATGGTGTATCTCTAAAACATGAATGCTCCACAACAATCTCAAAAAGTTCTTTACTGAAGGTCATCTTATTTCTCAGCCCACTTTTGGTCATATTCACTTATAGCAACACAAAATATTATAGCTCATACATTGTCAAATATTTCTAGCCACTTACAACCTTCATTTAATCCTGTAGTATTTACTCTAATAAGTTGACACTTCACAATTGGAGTTGGACAATCAAAGTTTTCATTAGAAGGTTCTAACATTGGACTACGATCATCAGTTAAAAATTCTATAAATGCTGACCCATTACTTTGAGTCACTCCAACATATAAAATGTGAGATTCTAACGGATTGTATGCATTACTTGATACCTCAACAACCCGTTCCTAGAAGTGACCAGCAACATCAGGGAGGACATGAAACTCATTTCTTCTTGCATACGTAGCCTGAATTGTAGTGTCCCTCCACATTTCATCAACTATTGGGGCATACTCACGTGTCGCAGCTGGGAAAAAACCATCTAAATCTCCCATTGCCAAAATTTCTAGAAGCCAATTGGAAAAATGTTTCAATTTTGGATTGAGAGAGTAAGTACATTGAGCAACTTCTTTATCATCACTTTCATCTGAGGAAGAAACTTTTTCATGTACACTGGAACCATCCACATCTGCTAAGATTTCCTCCTCAAAATGCTCATGCCCCTCAAGAAATATGAAAAGGTATTTATATAGGTTGCACTATATCATCAGTTCAATGTTTTGCAACTCCTCCTATGAAACTTTCTCACCCTTGTAGAGAAATTTTTCCTGCTTGAAAATTGTACTAGCACCAAAGCCTTCATATCCAAGTAACAAGAGCTTTTGAATCTTCTTCTGCTTCAAGCATTCTTGGAAAAAAATGCTAGAATGATCATCTGTATTTTCCCTCGATCCATGATAGTTACTCTGAGGGGTAGGTAATGATAGTAAGGAGCATATCAACCTTGTTGAGAAATTAGGGTGCTTATTTCAATTTATCTTTCATGATAATTAATTGTGAAATTGTTATGCTTCTTTTACTTAGATCTTATCTTTGTTAGCTTATTATGTCTTTCATCAAGTCAATTATCAAAACACAAGAGACTCAAATTTTAGGCTCTTTAGCCAGGGCCAAAACCTCTCCCTCTTAGAGAGGAAAACCCAAAAGCAATTCTTCTTATTGGTCTTCCATTGACGAGTACGATACCATGAAATAGACCCTTGACACCAGTATGCATCCAAGACCCTTGTCATTGCTCTTCTTAGCTTCTCTGGATGATCTCTTCTTTCTGCACTGCACTTCACCTTTATTAGGGAAGCTCAGTCCCTAGTCTAGCAGCCCCAAACTGTGTGCTTCTTCTTGGCTTCCTTTGATCTTATCCTTAGATTCCTAAAGTCTTCTTCTCGGCCTACTTCCAAAATCCTTTGGACATATTTGAAACTCAAGACCGAGCCTTTCTTCATGCTATTGTAGCCTTCCTCTTTACTATGATTACCTTCGGCCTCCCTGAGATATGTGAGGCAAACTTGCAGACCAAAACAGAGATATGATAAGACTTTCTTCCTTCGGTAACACACCTCCTTTCTTGACCTAATCACAGATCCTTTCATCGTTGTATTACCTTCTTCATGCATTGTTCTGCGCACTAGAATAGAGTATTATCTTTTGCTGTGATAGCCTTTTGTCTGAAATGTGCGAGGTGGTATAGACCCAGAACAAAGGTAAGTATACCTCTTCTTTCTTCGCAGACTAACCTCCTATTCTCGCATCAATGTAGACCCAAACTTCGCTCTTCTATCACAGACATGATACGAAATTGCCTACACCATAATGAGGCCGCATCATCCTTTATATAGTGACTGGCTTTAGCTTGTAGGCCGACATGAGGTTTTTGTGTAAGCCGACTTCATCAAGGAGAATATTCACCATCTTTAAGCCGACTTGTGGAGCATATTGACAATGTCTTGAAGGCATACATTTACATCAATAAATTGTCTTTATAAGTGTAACACCAATTCATATACATGATATACATGACTCTAAATTATATATATTTATGACAAGATGAAAAACTCCTAAAATACATCAAGAAGAATTCTTTGACCTATAATAAAAAAATCCTTGCTCATGAAACCCATGATGCACAAGTATTACAAAATACATTTTATTATCTTTGTCTTCTTCATTACATAAATTCATAATTACAAGTCATTATGAAGATCGAACTTAGTTACGCGTTCCAACATTCCCTCTTAACTAGGGAGGTATTCATATTGGTACATGGTCACTCTCAATATGAAGAATCTCATAAGAAGAATTTGATTGGTAATCCATCTGTTATAGCATCTTATTAACCAACATTTTCACAGTGCAAGGCCTTGATTAACAGCTCCATCTCTTCATGAGACCGTGAACTACAATGCTCGTGAGACCAATGATTATAGACATCTTCATTATTGTCTCCAAGGTACATACTCCACCCGCGTGTTCATTGAGTATGAACTCATAGGACTATTCTTTTGGGGGATAGCTAATCCTCAAAGAATACTCGTCTTTTCACGACTACTCTTACCTTAGATACCCTAATACATCCCCAAAAGAGTATCAAATGCCAAATGATTATCCAATCCCACATTCTGTCTTCCAGGGGAAGACTAGAATGATACGTCTATCTCTCCCTCTTAATTAGGGAGGACATACCCATTCCTATTAAGGAATGTTCTCAAGCTCCCTCTTATCCAAGGACTTGTCAAGGCTCCCTCTTAGCCAAGGAATTGTCTAGGATCCTAGGGACTTGCTTTCAAGTTTCTACCAGGTAAGAAACTTATTACCAACCCCCCTCTTAATCAGGGACCTGTAGTAGCAATGATGAAAACACCAAGCTGCTCATGAAGAACTACTTTCTTTGATGTCATGAATTTCTTCATTGTTGAGGAGTCTTCATCTTTGGGATATCTTCATTAGGGCTCAAATCACCCATCACTTTTCATTTTTTTCTGAAAGTGATCCATCAATCTTTCATCTGGTCTACCTTCATATCATGTTGCTTTCCTTTGAACCATACTTCTTCCAAGGATCTTACATCCTGCAATATGGGTATCAACCTGTGGAAGACATATACTTCCCTTTGGCTACCCTGAATAGGCTGATCAGATATTATTCAATTATAAATATGAATACTTAAATCAAAATTGACCTTAGTGATGATCTTTCACCATGACATTCTTCTTGTATGCATCGACATCCTTTTTATCTCCTAAAGATATTTATTGTCAAGGGTCTCTATCTTTTTCAGACTTCTATTAGAGTCCACATATCTTCCCTGGAGATCTCCTAGTGAAGTCTTCTTGGCTTCCTTGGATGTTGATTGCTTCTTTTCATGGTTGTACTTCCCATGATATATTCCTTTTTCTTTCTCCACAGTTTTATTTCATTCCCAGGAACTTCCATTGTGCAGTTCCTTGATATTGTACAACCACTTCATATTACATATGAGGACATATTATGTCGATTTCTTCTAGTATAGATCATGCCCTTTTGGCAACCTGTGCATCATAAGAGTTTCTGCTTTATATTTTGATCATACTTCTAAAGATAGAAGTATACTACTTGCAACCACATGGCATGACTTCATAGCATCTAGTGTCAACATATATATATACATTTACTTCATTCTTTTCCTTTTGAGTAATCCTGCAATAGTTTTCCTTAGAATGAAATAGTTTCATTTTATTGATTTGCTTCATCAATATGCCATCATATTTTAATCCCAAAATTCTGTAAGTTAGAATTGTTGATGAAACCTTTTTTTTCTTCTTAACTAGTGAATCCAAAGAGGATTCCATTATAAAATTTCAACACCTGTTTCCATATTGATTATTGAATGATAACCCTTGATCTAGATCACTGCCTTACATAAATATTGTTTTCAGTGAGGTTCCTAGGAGCCACTTCTTTCATGGCACTCTTGTTGACTGTTGTGGTCTTATTCCTTGGAAGGTTTTATCAACACGACTGTCATGCAAGCTATTATACATTGTATTGAAACTTCCCTTTTTTTGTAGAGAAGTTAGCGTCATGCTAGTGATTAATTTGAAACTGTATTTTAGTGGAAAAATTCACTGTTTTTTGGTGGAATAGTTCATAATTTATTCTGATCTTTTTTGGCAAGTGTACTAGTCACGATGATAAATGTGTGGTTTACTTCAAAGGGTTTTCAGATCTTTCTAGACATGCTTTTCATCATTTGCTTTGAATACTTCTCTAGAGCTCTACCTTCATATTTTATCCCTTGCACAATTTCTCCCAAGGTCCATGTTGTTATGTTTATTGGTGGTTTCTATGGAAATTTTTTCCTGAGGTTCTGCAAGGTAAATCCAAATGCAAAAAGCACTATTTTACATATTGATATTTGGTCAAGACATTCTTGTGTGATACTTGAATTTCATAAATCTATATTTCTATTTCGTGATCTATATCAATATATAAGAACACACCCATGGATTGTTCATATTTCTCAAACTATGGAGTTGTTATTTTTCTGTTGCATGTTCTTTTATATTGTTATGTTTTGATTCAAATTTTTAGTTGTGTTTTCCAATTATTCTTCTATGTATTACATGCTTTGTTAGAATATATCAAAATTTATTCTTATTGTATTTTTATTATGTATATTGAAGATATTATTTCTAGCAACTTTTGATCTTCCTAGATTTTCTATTTCTTTGGTGTATCTTTGCACCTTTAGGGGCAATTGCTAGTTTAAAGTATAATTTTTTAAAGGGTGCTAGCTCAATGGAAGAGCACTAGCTTTACAAGCAGGAGGTTGGTGCTTCGATTCCATCATGCCCTGATATTCATAGGGAATGAGGATGATCAATTTTTGGTGACGGATGATCTTTTGACTATTACCAATGAGCTTATGGTAACATTTTTCGACCCTCACCAAAATATGAAATGGTGACAGTCAACGAACGCCACCATATATACGCATCAATAGTGACGACCATTAAAGGTTCGTCACCATAAATCTTTGTTGTTGATATGAAATGGTGAGGGTCTCTGCTTGTCATTATAGTAATTATTTGTGATGGGCCTTGATGTCACCAATGAGTTTATGGTGACAGTCAATGAACATCGCCATATATATGCACCAATAGTGATGGTCATGAAAATTCCATAAAAAAAAATCGTTGTTGTTCATATGAAATAGTGACGGTCATTATCCGTCATTAATAATCAATATTCGTGATAGACATTGAATGTCACCACAACACATACTTTTGGCGACGCCACCTTTGGTGACGTTTAGTTTTTTGGTGATGGACGCTATTTTCTGTCACCATTGCTCATATGAAATGGTGACAGTCACTATCCGTCACTATAAATCATTATTGGTGATGGACCCTGAATGTCACAACACCGCCTATACTTTCGGCGACGCCACCTTTGGTGACGTTCAATTTTTGGTGACGAAGGCTCTTTTGACCCTCACCAATGAGCTTATGGTGACCATTTTCGCCCCTTACCAATGTCATTTTTTCTTGTAGTGTAATAATATTTGGCAATGAATAGTTGGCACGGGTTTAGGGGGAAAATTTTCCATAGTAGTGCATTGTTTGCATTTCGATTTCTACAGAATACTCATTACATAATGATTTTTATGATAAGTATATATCATTGGTGATTCTCTTGAGGACACATATGTTGTTGAAGTTTCAGATGATGACTACATGCTTCTTAAAGTAACACTTGGTGAGTTTATCATGCTATGTTTTTGTCATTATGTCATATTTGATGCATGGGCTATTTATGGTGAAGCTATGGATGATGCTTATATGTTTCTTGAGGATATGGATATGACATTGGATTATCTCTTATTGAACACATGACAATAATACATTTTTATGTTACATATATGCTACATATCATAGCTTTCTTCAATATTTTGGCTCTTCTTGTGTGTCGAAAGAACATGTTGATCTTCATAACGTGAGATAAACGAGATGGGTTACTAATAGAGCTTGATTGCAAAATGTCATGCTATGATTGGTTCATGATGATGAGTTCATACATATTTTTATCTCTATATCATGGGGTATGAATAAATTTCATATAGGGATATTATGGATGATCACTTGAGTTATCTATGGTCTGATGATTCTTCTTCATAAATTTTATTGATGGTGAAGGTTATCCTTATCTTTGATAGATGCATATTATGACATAATGGTCCAAGAGAATGATATTGTTCCCTGTCAATCATAACTCTTCATATATTAAGAAAATGCATGTTACATATATACGAGGATGGTTATTGATATGTTACTGTTGAAACTACTTGGTGATGCTTGAAAGCATTGCATATTTGATCACAGGTTCATGATACTGGAACTACATTTTCCTATCTTACTTATTTATGGTATATATTATTCTACGACGTGTGCTGGTTGTTGACAACTATCATGGTATCACTATTGAGGTTTTTTTATTTTGGTAATAAATGCCATATATGTCTCTTGATGTAAATGTCATGTTAAGACACATGATGTAATAATTGTAATATTTAGTCATGTTTCGAATTTTTGTGTGAGGTCATTTATGTATATAATCCCATTATTTTGGGCACTTGATGTAATGTTGAGTCAAGTATGTAAACCCATTGCGTTGGGTGATTGGTGTAATCATGAGCCTTAATGATAGGAAATTCCACATTTTGGTTGAGTTATAGAGTCATATACTTCTTTTTATGTCTTCTAGAAGATTTAACATATGCTCAGTGGGAGAATGATCAATATACAATATTCATATTCAAAAAATCATATCTAAATTTCTCATCACTTCACAAAGACAAAAAATACTTCACCCAAAGTTGGTCAACGCTTTGCCCTTGATGTCAAAGGGGGAAAGTAGCTTGGAGTTTGGTGAAAATTCATTTGGTACTTAGCTTGGTTTCCTTACAGATTTTTCTGCAACTATTTACAAGTGGTCTTGACTAAACAAAAATGTGGTTTCCATCAAGTCCAAAGGATGAGATTATTGGCATTATGATTAATATATTGTCCTTGATGAAAAACTACTTGAGAAATATGCCAAAATGATGATTATGTAGATACTACAAGTGATCTAGACAAATAAATATGAATTTGGAGACAGAAGAATGGTAAAGATAAAGTGTGAGAAAATATACGTGGTTCCCATGAAGAAAGTCCCTGTACATACGCGAGTATGGTGAAGAAAAGTTGCGTACAATTCCTACACCATGGGTATTTACCATTGTAGTATCCCATAGTAATGAGTATGAAAATTGATATTTTATCCTGTCAAAGAATTCCATTGAAGTTACTAAGGGATTGGCCGAAGGTATTGGCTAAGGCCTTAATATATAAGGATATGGAGGAAAAAATATCAAGTGTGCAAGTTATGAGTAATTAATGATTGTTTGATCTGAAACATGTGTGCACCAAGGACAATGGAGGTTTAGATCTGATAAATATGAAAGCATAGTAGACACTAATGAACATGCTTGATTGATATTTTGTGATTATGACTAACAATGAAAGTTTTATAACTGTAATTATATTTTTACATGAACATATGACAGTAAGGGTTGCGAAGTATGCTTTGTGGTTGTAGAGAAGGCATTATTTAGTGATATATGTACGCAGGTTGTTTCTAGAAAGGTCACGTACATACACAGATATTATTCTAGGGCGTCACATATACATTCTTCGAAAGTTCAGAATCTATACAGAGGTGTCAAACATTAGAGGCATGTACATATGTAGAATTGGTTTATAAGATTAATGTACATATGCTAGGGTTTTTCAGTATGATTTTTTTAATGATGTTTGATCAGTTCCATTATGATTACTATTGTCTATCAATGATGTATCTCTCATGATAATCTATGTTTGATAGTACTGTTTGGGTTGAATTGATTGTGGAATGAAATATTGACTAGAGATGATGATGTTGTATGATGATATGTATTTGGTTCAGTGATATATGATGGGCTTAGTATGTGTTTGGGTGATTTATTTAGTGGTACAATGATTCATATTTAGTTATCAATATTCTGAGATTCGCACGTAGTTCTTATTAATGGAAAGCATGTATATACAAGAGTATAGTTCATAACAATAGTGTATAGATTCTTACATATGATTAATCATGGTTTGTAGTGACAATATTTGGTTTCTATGATGAACAATATGTGTTCTGGTAATATGATCAATGGGTATATAATGATATGAGTTTATGTAGCTGTTTTGGTTGATTGAGATTCAGTAATTGGTTTATTGAACGAGTTTACTCAATGATTTATTTAGTGTATTATATGGTTTAATAATTAAATGATTTTCTACAGTGATTGGTTTTAGTATTTTTATTTGATATTGGGATTGAATGATGGAAGTAGCTTCAGTCTGAAAATATGATGAAAAGTGGCAGAAAAGTTTTAATGGTTTGAGTAAGGTGAATATGGTATGAAATATTATGAAATGTGGTACACAGAGTTGTTGAGGGTTGGAACCTTCAGTGAGGGATTCAAAGCTTCCTTCTAGTGGTATCTAGTAAATATGTTCAGGGGCTAGGAGCACCCTTCCATTGGGTGACAATCAACGATATTAGGGGGTTGGAGCTCCCTTCCAGTGGGTGATGGTGAATGAGAGAAGGTTGTAGCCTTCTACAGGTGGGTTCCTATGTAATGGTATGAGTATGAACTAGTACAATATTGTAAGATGTTTTCCTTTATAATAAAATACGAACACAATGACGTCAACAACGGTGGTTTTTTGCCATATTGGATTTCCACCTAAAAATATTGGTTTCCTCATGTGTTGTTGTGTTGGTTATGTGTGATGGTTTATTATGCTCTTACTACTCATGGTTAATGTTTAATTAATGTATAGTTAAGTATTAATGCACTGGTTCAAGTTCAATAGATGATGAAATAAATGAAACATTAGTTAACTAGACATACGCTAGTAGAATTCAGCACAGTTGCTTACATACAAGAGTTTACTTAATGAAGGTATTATACAGAAATATGAATAATAAATTGAAATTTTTAAGTGAGTGTTAAGACAATCATTCACCCCTTCGCCCCCCTTCCCTCGCCCTTCAGTATTTTTCCCAATAGAGTTCTATAATGTCATATTGATGTAGCACATTCACACTACTCCTATAGCCCACACCATTATAATGTTACCGTTGTAATGAATTTATGTGACCAGAACATTGCAATAGTGCACAAGGTCGAGGATGAAGCCAGGAAAATAAAGTTTTTTCTACTGTAAAGGAATTTTTCGACCAAGTTTGTTTCCTCTTTGGATGAGGCTATAGATAATGCCATTATATTTTTCTAATGTAATATACTATTGTAAACAAGTCTATTTCCACTATAGGATATCATGATGTTGTGGTCACGGGTATTACATTGTTTCCACATTAACCAAGTATTGTAAGCTAATTTTCCATAGGTGAGTCTAAGGATTAGGCTAAAGCCATAATTTTTTTCCACCATGGATGAAGGAAATTCCATATATTATCTCCTCTATGACCCTAAGATATTACAATCCCAACTATAGCAAGTAATGTATACCCACTTCAACCCATAATGCTAAGAAGAGTCAAAAAAGAATTTGTTGAACATGATGACTCCACTTTGATCAAATCAGGATCATCCAACTTTCAAGTCACTCCAAAAGCACAATTGGTGATTCATAGGAATAGTATGTGGTTGGTCCTATGTTTAAGTTGTGGAAATAGGTTGGTTTAGTTTTTAACATGTTCACCCATTGTGTATCATTTAGCGACCTCTACTATCCTGCGTTGAAATCCAGTGGTCATTTTGTAGAATCAATGTTGATTTTCTATCAATTTATAGAACATGCACTAAAAAAATGATTATGTAGAACATATACCTTAATATATGGTTTATTATAGTTCTTGCGGGTTTTTGGAGTCATTATTGATGCAAATTGAAAAAAAAAAAAAATTGGTAATGAGGACTGAGAGATAGATGTAGCTAAACATGGTTGGTAGTGTTTTGGTTCATGATTGTTGACCAAAATATATTTTGTATGTTTGGAAGCTCTATGAGCATATTTCAAGTATTTTATAAATATGAAGATATTTTGTTTTCAATGAAAGGCTCGAATGATCAAATTGGAGTTATAGTTTGAGTAAAATTTTTGGACAAGAGTATGATAGCCATCAACAGATATTGAGAGTAGTTACTTTTGAGATAAGCTAACTGGGTTAAACTATTTATAAAAAAGGAATACCTTAGTTGAACATGGCTAAGATGTTCTCCTAAGTACTATTTTCTACCTTTTCAGACTCAAGAGACTATTTACAAAAAGGAACCTTTAGAGTTTCCTTTTTCACCTATTTTCCAATTCTCTAAACATGAAAATGAGTCGAGTTACACCCTCTCTAGACTAATAAAATCATCAAACAATGATGGAATCATCAAACATTATGAGACCGAACCACTCCTCAAGGTTCATTGAAGATACTCAAAGGGATTCATCTGAAGGATGAAATTACAGATTAGGCATATGTTATCCTCCTCAAGCTTGTTAAAAAATAAAAAGGTATTGGCCAAAAATTCTTGGGGAAATTTGGAAAATGGGATACTCTACCTATTAATGGAAGGGAGTAGCTCTTGAACATTACACTCTTCCACCTCATCTATGTGGTTGTTGGATTTGGAAATATTCTTTTCTTTTGGTTCATCACACTATATCAAAGCCTCTTCTTTCCTATTGGTTCAATGTTTCCAACTCCATTCAATGTTGTCGATATTTTCAAGAAAATTTCTTCAATTGATTCTGATATGATACTCTTAATCATACATTCATGTTTGTCATTCCTGAACTAGTTCCACATCAACATCATTCTATTTCAAATTTCGATACTCATTTCTTGTCATTGATGAGGAATACATCAAGTCCATCCTTTGACAGGTCACTTGTAGTCGACATCAACTCATTATCTAGGAATTTGACTTAGAAACTCTTCATTCAATACATTGGGGCGTGAATACATCAATGGAAAGTTTCCTCACTCTTGGTGGCAAGTTTATATCATTGGCCTTTGACCGCCAGATTCTATGTGGTATTTGAATTCAACTCATCTATTCACACCATAAAAATTATATTGTTGTACCTTATGATCCATTAACATCATCAGCCGTTCATCTCACATTTGTTAATGGCTTACATCATTGACTAGTAATGAGATGGTGTCTACCATGTTCGACTTCAATTCTTTTATTCGCACTGTTAGACTTGTACATTGGATGATCGAGTGAACGAGATATAAGACCCTAGATATAGTTCAATCCATATATATATAAGACAAAGCATGATGGTCTTGATCATAAAGACAGTCTTCCAATCATGGGTCAACTCTTTTTCATCAATGAACAATACTTCTTGATTATTGTACATGTAATATTAACTTATATGTTGAGCATGGGTATGCTTCCTTCAGAAAATATTTCATGATAAAAGTTTATTTCAATAGATGTTTATCTCGACCAGTTGTTCTTCATCTGAACTTGTCAAAAGGTAAATCAATTTAGATATCAGCCATTAATTTTGAATTTTCACTTTAGGGGAAATATGTTATAGTCCATTTTGTCACATCTGGTCAATAGGCCTAAAAACTAGATCAATCAAAATCCATGAACACCTTTTCATCATCTCTACACAAATCCCTAAGCATGACTCTCCGAAATCCCTGAGTTTTTGGGCTTAAATGCTTCATTTCCATGTAGGTCAGTCTCACCCTAGCCCTTTAGGGACTTGCGAACACCAGCAGGTTGCTTAATTAAGCACTTGCACTAATCACTAGCAGGTTGTCCCTTGTTGGGGGTGTGATAATTCTATAAATTTAGGAAAAATAAAAATAATCCCAAAGCTTCCTCTTCCAGAAGCTTCCAGGAGTTTTTGAAACCATTTAACTTGGATAAGAACTTTGAGTATTATATAATCCTACCTCGGATATTTCACCTCTTATCCCTTGAGCTCATCCTCCCATCAAGAGTGGATCTCAAGCCTAGATTCGTAAATGGATAATAATTCCTAAACCACCACCCTCTCCTATAAATTTACATCCATCTACAACATCAGGGTTGACTTTTAGAGACCTATCATGCCCTCATGTTGCTACCTTGAATTCAGGAGAGTCATCATGTTCATGCATTAGGGTGACATTGAGGTGTGCTTTGTTACAAGGAAGGAGAAGTTAAATTGGGGAGATATCTACAATATCAGCTACTATTCTTGGTTGTAAACTCTCTACTTCCCATATTAATACAAAGAGTATAAGTTTTTTGTTACATTTACATTCATATGTTTCAATTATTTGTTGATACATTGAATATAGTAATTGGATAATGCTACATAGATGTCGTAGATGTTCGACTTGTTATGATTGTATGTGAAATTTCTAATTATAGCAATCAGAGCTACAATTAGAGCTTACAAGCCAAGAGGAAAGTGAATATTGCGATATATTCCAAGTAAGCTTCTTTCAATTTTTCAATTCCTATAAGGAAAACTTTATATTCTTTTCTTTCTATTGTTCTAGACTAGTACACTATGTCTATGGAAGATACTTCTATCCATGGTCATAAATTCCACATAAAAATATGTATAAAGAATAATTGAAACACAAAGACTAGACTTAACTACCCATAGGGACATTTCAGACTCAACTTGATTGACGAGAAAAATTTGATGAACTTCAATTAAATTTAAATGAAAAAAGGGATAAAAAAATCCATTTCCATGTCCATTAAGTGTATGTTGAAAAATTCAACAACAAATTCTCAATTTGATTTTTCCTTGATTAAATTGAGAAATTATGAATTTCCACATCAGTATACAACTTGGATGATGTTAACTTGTGTGACATGGATTATTTCACCAAATTTACCTAGTAAATTCAAGCTAGAGGAGTTATATTTTCATTAAGCATGTATGATTGCTAATTTGTAGAAATCAAGGTCAGTTATCTAAGATTTTTTTTAGTTAAACTAGTTCCAACTACTGGAATAACTAGTGGAGGGTCAATTTTTTCAATGGGACTTCAGTAAAGCTCAGTGACCATACAACTAATTGATCAATCAACCCAAAATAACTAGTGCATGCAGAGAATTCGAGTTACCCAGTTGAGATGGAGATTCTAAGGCATTGTAACATCAATTGTAGACTAGTTTCGAGTGCATTGGTGTTTCATGCAGTTGGATGATCAGCCTAAGGAATTGCAAAATTAAATTTGAAGAATTTCCTAAATAATAGGGGTCTAATTCCTGAAGCAATTATAGAAGGAAATAGAAGCTCAATCCAAGGCATAAATGGACTAAGTATGGGTCAAAGGCTTTCAATGAGTAGAGAGATAGGTTGTACACTTTCAGGGTGAGCTCAATTGAGTAAAGAAATTGTAATACATATATATTCATTTGATTAATGAAAGAGGCATTGCGTTTTTTAGAAAATTCCTTTCCCCATATAGAAATACCTGTTGCATTATGTGATTTCTTATTTCATGTATGAAGTTTTTTTTCTAAATTGAAAATTAATGTCTGCAGAGCAATAGACTAGGTTTGTGTCTTGTGATTTTGGTTAAAACATCATGAATAGTTGCAAATCTACAACATAATTTCTACATGGCATCAAAGTTTGATTCATAGTAGAGCATAAATTCAATTTTTTTTCTTAAAGGTTCGAATTTGGATATCAGTGTTGCATGATTTCTTCAGAGATGAGAAGATGGCCTTTAATGGACTAAGGCTAGAGTATGCCTTGGAAGGAATCTCTAATTTTTTTGCATGTAAGGATCAAATGGAGGTGGTATTGGACGACAATGGACTTCTATAATACATTAAGTCAAGTGTTGTAAAAACACAAGAATCGGATTCCTAGAACCTTGCTCAGTGGAAGAAAGATGTAGCCAAAGAGAGGAGAATCATATTGGAAGGGGTACAGGATAATATTTTCTCAAATATCCATGGAAAGGAAAAAAAATTCACGATATGGAAAGCAATGATAGAATTATTTGAGAATAATAGTGGCTACAGGAAGCTGACACTCAAGGATAAACATTAAAATATCAAGATACATAAGAATGACACAATTTTGTAGTAAATGAGAAAGTTTACACAGTTTCATGATGAACTTGGTAGGTTCGATGTTAATTTTCCTGAAGAAGGCTCTGTAATCCCAACCCTTCTAGTCCTTCCCAAGATATGGCATAGCTATCAAGATTTGATGAATGGGGTGGAGAAAATACCGAAATGGGGGTGCCTATGGTCTAATTTCATACATGAGGAAATAAGGAGGAATGCCAGAGATGAGACTCCATCCAAGGGAGAGGATGAAGAAAATGTGCATTGGATGGAAGGAAAAGAAGCGAAAAGGTAGGAAATCTCAATCCAAAATAGAATCTATTCAAGGGGGGAAGAATACATGTTTTTCAAAAAATAAATTATTTCATTTTCATGAATTCAGGAACTACACCACGAAGTTTCCTCAAAATAAGACAAGCAATAAGACCTCAAGTAGAGTAGCAGGTGAATTCTTGGCTTCACAGTTTAGGCTTTAATTTACCCACGTTTCATGCATGACCAATGTTAATGCTCTATAATTATTGTGCCATATATGACTAAATTAACTCATTTTTAGCATTTTGGCATCTACGTGACAAAATTGAACTTTTGCAACACTTATTTCATAGCTTCATCTTCGCCAATGACAAATTTATATCTCTTGGGGCTTTAGCGGCTTACCATAAGTTTTTATTTAAAATATTGGTCCCGCAAGCCCAATACCTAAGTATGTAAGCTATAAATTTTACAAGTCATCCATAAAATCTATTCTGAGCACCAAAGTCATCACCTAAGGAAAGACCAAGTGCCAGATCACAAGGAAGCCCATAAGGGCATGCAACATATAATGGTGGGCTTCAGCGTTCAAATGTTAGAGGTTGGAAATAAGAGACTTCCTAATTGCACTTACTAATCAACAAACTATCAAAAAGGGATGGCAGGCCCAGGATATGAATATATGGATGCTTGTGAACAAAATAAATCAATTGTTAGAGATTCATAGGAGGAAAAAGAGTTAAAATATCATCTCAATTATCATGAAAAGAATCATCAAACACATAGTAATGAAAATTTTCAACTTCCGTAAAATAAATATTTTGTGAAATTGGAGGTTGAGAATGGGTTTTTTGAAATTTTGATTTCTTTCCTCGAGTATTGTCTTCATTATCTCTTAATACATATTCCATAGCAATTTCAGATCATAATTAAAACTTTTTCCCTTCAAAATTTGATGAGAAAAAGTGAAAAAAGCTGCTACAGTAGTTTCGTAGCGCTTTTCACTCTTTTTACACTATTTGCACTATGAAACTGCTGAGTGAGCAGTTTTGTCCAAAATTTTCTAAAGTGGAGAATGAAAATGTGCCAAAAACTCAAAATCAACCTGATTCCATCATTTTAAAAACATATCAAGTGAAAAACACAATCATTCCAGCCTTTATGACTTCTTAACTTCTCGTAGATTTCTCCTGTTTTTTTCCTGAAAAATAGGTATTGAGACAGAGCCTATATCTCCTAATCCATAATGTATTTTGAGAAACTAAAGAACATTTTTGTAGGAAATTATGTCTTGAATAAAAACATCTCTTGGTTTTTTTAAATACATCTCCTGATGTCCATAAACTACCTTTGAAAAACATGTGTAAAACAGGAAAACTATTTTTCCTGAAAATAGGGCTTCAAAGAAAGCCCTGTATCTCCCAACTTATAACACTTGTGAGAAATGTGAGAGAGGTTATTGTATCTAGGTCTGCAATAAAGACAAACCTCTTTCATAATTCCAAAATACGTTTGAATTTGACCATAAACGGAACTTGAATTTGACTTCTAAATAGTCATGTATAGGACATTTTTGTAACAACAGTTTCGTAACACATTTTAATTTATCAATTTATACCACCTCCTAATGAATTTGAAGAAAATTATAGAGGTTTTTGTATTTAGGTCCGTTATAAAGAAAAACCACTTTCATTTTTCCTAAATTCATTTTCAATTTCTCAGAAACCTCCTTTGAGGACAGCTTTCAAAAAACATGTTGGAGGACAGCTTTGGGAGATGGATGAGTAGAGAAATTGGTGATGGTGGAGGGGTCTCATTGGTGGAATCTGATTCCTGTAAGTATTGGAAATCACTTGAGAGTTAAAATTGGGTTTAGGAAGCATCAAGCTTGTCCTATTAAATGCAATTAGATAATAAGTTGATGGGCCCTTCATTATCGCAAGACCATATTTCATTATTTTGGCCTTTTCCATGATTAGGCATATCCTCAAGGTATTAATAACTGGTATATACATGGGGAAATAAATTATATCCATAAGTATAAGTTTTCTCGTATGTTCAAGGAAATTTAGGTTTGAGTAGAGGTGTAGATCCAGGAATTATTCAATTTCAAATCCCTTATCATACTCCTAGAAAAGTGTGTTTTTTATGTTATGTGTAGCAAAAAGTTATCCTATAGTGAAGTGCGAGAATTTGAATATCAAATGTGTTGATCCTTGGAAATGGTTGTTTTCTCAAGTACATATTATGAGGCTATAAATGAAATTCCGCTTGAAATACAATTTGAAAAATTACTTGTTTAAATTTCAATAAAGCACAAATATATTTTCCCTTGATGAAGGTGGAAGCTATAGCCTACAAAATATGATGTGTTATTTGAAAAATATGGTGATAAAGAGTGGCTCAAGATGGAGAGATCAATAAAATATTCTACCTTTTATAAGTTTCGAGAACAATTGATGCAGAAGTTACATAAGGAAAAATTGTATAGCTGGCTTCTTTGGAAAAAACGTAATAAAGAAGAAGGCCCAATTAGTGTTATTTGTGCACCTACAAGAGAATTATCTTAGAAAATCTGCCCTAAAAGAAAAAATATTTGTGAAATCTCATGAAACCCCTTGTCTTTGGTCTTTTTGGAGGTGTGTCAAAACTTGAACATTTCAAAGAAACTAAAGGTTGGTTGTGAGCTATTGGTTGCTACTCTAGGAAGGTTGATTGAAATTTTGAATATGAAGGCATTAAAAATACTGAGAGCAACTTTCGTACTGCTTGATTGAGGAAAATAGGATGTTTGATCTGGGGTTTGAGCCTCAAATCAAATATTTTTGGATCAGATACATCATGATCATTAGACACTACTCCTTTTTGCAACTATGTCGAGGAGAGTGGAGTGCTCGATAAGGGAAATCATGTCAGAACATCTGAGAGTCACTATGGGGGAGATAGGAAGGGAAAATGAGGAAATTACATGAAACATCCATGTAATTATTTCAGGTACAGAGAAAATGCCTTTGCTTTTTAGAAAATTTCCTGAAATGATTGATAATGGATATTTTCTAGTTTTTTCGTCAAGGAAATTAAAATTTGATGATATTGAACATGTCAAAACAGGAGGTAACTCCACCAAAACTAAATTTCATTTGCATTAAGGGTGAAAAATAATATATAAATGGAGTGAGAGACTCTTGGGATTCATCTCCCAGTGTCTCTTCATATTCCCCCTCTCATTTTTTTTTATATTTACTCTATTTTACAATTTCACCCAATCCTTAGGATTAGGTGTCAACATCCCCCCCCCCTTAATCCGAAGGGATGTTGGTGAGTCCAGGCATCATTTTGAATCTTTCAAACTTTTATCTTCTAAGAACTTTGGTGAAGATGTCAGCAATATTTTCATTTTTTGAACAATGGTATAGATGGATTTTCTTAGCCTCAACATGATGTCGAATCAAATGGTATTTTTTATTCATGTGCTTCATTCAATCATGGAACATAGGGTTCTTGGACAACTTTATTGCATGAATTTTTTCGATCACGAGTGGATTTTAATGCACTTGTTTCATCTAGACATATTCCAAAATTTTCTTGAGCCACACAATTTCCTTTTTTTCTTTAGCTCCTGCCACATATTATTTCTCAGTTATGGAATCTGTTGGAACTTATTATTTTCATGATCTCCAAGAGATAGCTCCTGATCCAAGACTCATAGTATAACGTGAACCGAATACCCCAGTTTCTTTGTCTCCATTAGAGTCTGAATCAGAGTATCCAATCAACATGAAGTCGCCAATCTATGTATACTTGAGTCCAAAGTCTTGAGTCTCATTCAAGTACTTTAGAACTCTTTTTGCAGCAGACCAATGTCCTTCACAAGGATTTTGCATAAAGGTGGAGAGCATTCCAAAAACATAATATCACACCGAAAATTTTCAAAATTTGTTTTGATAAGGTCACTGTTATAGGTAAATTTGGGCATCATTCCAAATGACCTGGCTAACTAGACATCATATCTAGGACCAATGAATAGGGTCTATCATCCCCTATTATTTTAGTTGCTACAAGCCATAAGACAAAGAACAAGACATATCATCTATGACTTTCATCTCCAAATGTTTCCAAGATTGGAAGTTTATAATATATCATATGAGAGCTCACAAATGCTGCCTATAAATGGACTAAGTGCATTGCATATGTAGGTAGCCCTATTCAAGGCTACTTTGCAAAGCACTTCCTGACACTCATAGGTGTGTTGGTCACATTGGGAGTGAAATTCTCATTGTTTCGGAATCTCCAGTTGGCCAGTGCCTTCTAGAAGAGTTCACATGTGTCAAACTTCGAATCCATGTGTCCATTTGACCTCTACAAGAATGGGAACATGCCTTGAATATTATTAGAAAGTAATTTATTGTAAAAATACCTTCAACTCCTCTATAAATTGAGCACAAATATTAGTGTTTGAGAAGGAAGAATTTGAGTAGAGAAATGTTGGAGGAATTTCAATTGAGGAGCTGATTTGTGTAACATATTGCTGGAGAGATGTGCATTGTGATGAGGCTGGGATGTTGTTGGAGATGGTCACTTCAAATCTATCACTGGGTTGTAACCTCCCCTTCTATCCATTAATAAATATTGTTGCTTAATTTCCCACATATGTATCTGTATAAGTTCATGTTTTCCATATTTGAATTCTTATCTAATGTATATGGTTTATGTTTCATTGATTTAACTAAATAACTTGAATAGACATTTGTATTATTGGTATCTTTTTTTGTTTAGTGTTCATATTTGCAAGAAATATTTTGGACATCTAGCTTGGATTTGAAGCTACAAAAAGAGCGAAAAAAGGAGAATAGGAAGTGCTTGGAGTCCAAGTAATTTCTTTGATCTGTTCTATGTGTCTATTTATAGTTAGGAAAAGTAGTTGCAAAGTATTTAATCTATTGTTCTAGATAAGCACCTGTCTAGGGAAGAATTTTTTATTGTACTTCATAATTCCACATAACAAATTGGTGACTCCACTGGGGATTTTACCCTTCATCCTAGGTTTATTTGCCTCCGATTTTCTCTGTTTATTCACCCAGTAGCATTTAATCAGAAATATTAGGATTTTTTGAAATCCAAATTTGCATTAGAAGTGTGTTAAACAACTGTGTTTTTCATTGTACACTGCACCCAATGCATTTTTCGACAAGACAGTGTTTTGCATAGCATTGTCTCCCTTTCAGTGGTGCTTTGCAAGGCACTGTCTCCCCTTAGAGACTATGTTGACCCTAGAGCACATCCAAATTCCATTGAATTTTTCATTGCATTTTGTTTTCAGTTTGTTCTCTGCTGTGTTTTGAAAAGCCTTAAGCCTCATATTGACCAGTGAACTTATCGACCTCCTCCTCCTTTCAAAGAATAGTTTTTTCAATGTTTTTTTAAAGTGTTTTTATTTATCATTGATGAAATAACTTCAAAGTATTTTTATTGTCGCATTAGATCCATTTTCTTTTGAAAAGGAAATTGTTGTAAATTCTTCGTTTCCTAATAGGAGAAATTGTTGTTTAATTCCTCATTTTTCCTTCAAAAGAGAAATTGTTGTTTAATTCTTCATTCCTCACAAGTAAAAGGCATTTGTTTTATTGATTTGATGCACTTAGTTTCTTTTCTGCATTCATAACATTAAACGAACTAAAAAGAAAAACTTGCATTTTCATGTAGTGGATTGTGTTTTTTGCAGAAGGAACAATTAGAAAAGCTACATTTAGTTTGTGCTCTTTGATTTGTTTTCTCTCAAATTGATTTCTCTTTCCCTCTAGTAGCTAGGATTTTCATTGAAAAACTCAAAGTGAAAGATTTCTTATCATTATTAGTTTTCATTTTAGGAATTTCCAATACATCTTCGCGGTGAACCTTTGAAAGGAAAACTGATAAACAAGATCAACTTAAAATTTATCTCAATTTACCTAACAAAGCATTGGAACCATAATGCTAACATTTATAAGTTCTAGGCTAGAGACGTGTTCCGGTGTCGTAAAACATAGCAGTTGTCATTAACTTTTCTACGATACATTTTGAGAGTGATACCTCACTCCACATTCGTAAGTATATAGTAGCTCGTCCATGTGATTTCGGGTATATCGGGCAGTGTTACAGTATGAAAATTATAAAGGGGTTCTCTCACTATGTAGTTTCACATCACACAACGCTAATATGAACTTGGGCCTCCATGTATCTTCGGGTATATTTGGGAGGACAACTTTTAGGTGCTATCCATCCATAGTGAACCAAGTCGGATTCCTTGTAAATTTTGATACACCGAACACAACATTCGGGGAGATTGCCTGCTTGTACTTCTTGGTTCGCGAGGAGGTATGTTGCAGTTCACAGTTTCTTGATAAACCCTTTTTCCTAGCATTACCCTTTTATACTATTTATTTATTTTTGGTTAAAATAAATCAGTAAGTGTAGAAGAAAAAAATCCTTCCCCTGTCATTCACGTAGATTAGCATTGAAACCACCTTTACCACCAAAAGTTGCTTCTAGTTGGCGACGATGATCACACTCTACCGAATCAAGTACTATTCATACCTCTGGTGAAACATCATATTCCTATATACCAAAGTTAACTCAAGTTTTTTCTACACATCCCAGTTCGTCTACTGTTGTCGAAATGGAGTCTTCACAACTACCCGTGGTCATGATCCATCCAATCAGTGAGATCATATCTCCTAGACCTGACGTTGTTCAACCAGAAGTTGATCTAGATCCTGTCTCTTATTTTCCATAACATCTAAATCCCGAAGTTGAAGAACCAGAATTTTTCCCTACCATGGTCATCCCACAAATTTATATAGCCATTGAGTCTCCCATATTACACAGTTAACCACTTGAAATATACTTTGGGCCTAACGGTGAAATAATTCCACTTGGTTTAATTTTGATTGAAGAAATCCCACAAGATGAGACACCTTTAACTCCAACCCATTTTGAGGAGGACCTTTACCTGTACGAGTCTTTTCCTCAATCATATCCATATGCTTTTCTTTATCATGTTCCTATTCAAACTCCTGTTGATTCAAAAGGGTATAAATTTGGTCAAGCAACCATGCTTGAACCAACATCTTCGATTGGGCCATCTGTTCTAATTATGTCAACACCTACCCTCCCTACCTTGTTGATATTTACAACTTCACCAGTCATATTTTCATGGTGGCCCTATGGTCCCATCAGGTTACAAATCATTATCTAGAATTTTCTCTAGTACATCTTCAAAACCATGGACTTTACCAATGTCATTGTTTAGTATTCTAACCGGTAATCCTATAGTGAGTATTGAATGGCTTGATTATTTATACACATCATTAGCACAATATCAAGCCAGTTCTTGTCGGTCTATTCCTTCAAGTAACATATTAACTAGACTCCCTGCATTTCGAGAGCAATATTTTCTATCTTATTATCCTCCTCATGTTGGGGGGAAACCTTTGGTCACCCAATATGAGAGTACTATGTCACTATTTGGTCAACCTAATGTAAAAATGAATGTTTGTCAATGGCAGTCCACTCTGCCAGTCCAACCACAAACGGTTGTACACTCGTATCAACTAGTTGGACCTGTTACACCCACATCATTTCCACTTCTTAATACATATTTACCCCTGTTACAGAATCAAAATGTTGTAAAACAACCTTATAAAGCAGGTCCTTCAACTCAATCCCCTCAAATATTGGATCCAAAGACTCCAAATCCTTTGGTTAATTTACAACAACCTATATCTAGAATCATTTATTAACAAGCTGGTTTACCATTTTATGGCATGTCACAGCCACAACCTAGTTATACCTATCAACCAAATCCAAGTTATCATAATTTTGGTTATAAAATTGGTGGACATACCCCTTGGCAGCCTCAGGCACAAATGCCTCAAATTTCATTTCAAAAAGTATCATATCTAGGTTTTGGTTAACAAAATCCTTAAGCATTTTCTTTTCAAAACAACCCCTATCTGGGTTACCAGCAGTAGATTCCTTATGGTGGTGCTCATAGGCCTTTTTCTCATGCAATTCCATCATACCCTAGGCATGCTCAACCTGGCCTTAATAGACAGTTGCCTTTTGTAGCAACTTTAGAGTTACCAAATTTAAATAGACTAACCAATGATCCAATTATCTATGCTCCTTGGTGGCTAGCGATACCTCACAAATTAACCTAGGATATTCCTAAGTTCAATGGAAACCCTGGGATAGACTCGTCAACTCATGCCATGAATTATTATTTATGGTGTTCATCTAACTCCCTGAATGATGATTCTATTCAACTACATCTTTTCCAGCGTACGCTCATAGGTCCGGCTACAAAATGGGACATTGAGTTACCTAGAGATTATTTTGATAACTTCACTTCCCTAGATACTATTTTTTTGGCTCACTTCTAGTTACCCATATGATATGAAACTGGAATGGAACTCTTGACCAATTTAAAACAGACTAATGCTACTCACATTTCATATCATATTCATGAGTGCGTCGGTGTCATAGAATGGTTAAGACATTTTTTCCTGATCATCTACTTGCTGGGTGGTTCTTTAAGTCCTTGTTACCATGTATAATTGAGGATGTGGCTAAGGGTGGCGTTGTCACTGAAGAGCAGGTTATCGCTTATGCCCAATATCTAGACTTTATTTATACTAAGTTTGGCACGCCTTATGAAAAAATTCCTAACGCACCGATATCTAATTTTATTGTTCCTCCTCAATTAAACGACTCTCATGCCAAAGATGTATTGATTGGTACTGCAAGCACACATCATAATACTACATTTGATCCTGCTCCTTCTTCCAAAATTAATGTCATGTCATTTGACAAAGGCAAAGTGACAAGCCACACAAAAGTAAGAAAAAAGGGAAATCTAAGAAAAAGCAAACTTCTAACTGGCAGGAAATATCATCTGATCAACCATCTGGACCTAGGAAACCTCATTATCTATGCATAATCTATAATGAGGAACACTTTGCTAGGGATTTTCCTTACCATGCTGAAGTCTCAAAAATCATCAAGACTTCCCATGCATTAGCTGTGTTGACAGACCCATTTCCAAAACCAGACACAAACTTGGTTGCTGCGAATCTAGCTTCTATTTCCCAAGTACTTATGTTATCTATCACAAAACCTTCAACAAATATTTTGGTGTCAACATGCAATAAATATTATGGTATTTAGGTCATTGATCAATCTATTACCTCGACTATGAATCCGTCTACAGAATCAATACCGCTTACTGCTATTCCTGAATTGACAATCAAGCCACCGACGGGAGTAATTCAAAAATCGACATATAATCCTCGAGCAAGAGCCGCATAAAATTATAATCTAGTTGAAGTTTTTGCTCAATATCCTTCCGCTATGTCTGATCTTGAGGAATTACAAAATTGTCCCTCCCAAAAACAGGCTTTCTTGTCGGCTATTGGTGGAATTGATCTGACTGATTCTAATCTTGTCATCTTTAATCGTATGGGCTATGTGCCGCAACTACCAGCAGAATTGGCATTCTCCATACAAGTAAATGTTCTCAATCACCTTGTTGAGCGTACTATTAGTGTTGAGGGAGCATCTACATGCATTATGTCTATAAATTTTTGGAAGTCACTTGGCTTGCCATGCTTATCACAATCATCAACAACGTTGAAGGCTTTTGATGGATGAACATATAAGCCTTGTGGTATTATTAATAACTTGCACGTTGAACTAGGGGGAAAAACAGTGAATTTTGATGTCGAGGTTGTTGACGTACCCCTTGAATATAATATTCTACTTGGAAGGCCATGGGTATATGCAATTACTGAAATTGTTTCTACATATTTCAGAATGATTGCCTTTCCATATAAAGGTATTATCACAGTCATTAATCATCTATCCTTCTTTGCCTCCGCTTCATAGGTAACTGAAAGTGTTCCATTCGTTCACGCACCCCAAATAGAACTTTATAACATTAGTTTAGGACTCTTAAAGGATTCCACTCTCATGGGAACCTTTACATTACCGTCGCCTGCGACATCAACAGAAATTGCAATTATGGAGACTCGCTACATGATCTCTTAAACTCCATCTAGCTTAAGGGAGAGTATGGATGATTCTAAAATTGCTATGTTGGATGAGTTTCTGCCACCCAGCCCTATTGAGCTGGCATAACAGTCAATCTATCTAGCTTGGGTAGTGAATCTGAAATCAACATTGTTGATTATTTGGGTTGATCGTTCCTTAGAATTTGGTACTCCATATAACCCATTTTACTCAATTTTCTTGATAGATGAGAATATTTTGGAAGTCATGATGTCAAAAGGAGAACCAAGGGAAGATTATCATCATCATTCCCATCTTCCTGATTATGAATAAATCTATCTTAGTGAACTATATCACCCATCAATCAAAAATTTCTTTTCGAATTCTTTACCTATTAATGCAATCGATTTCGAGAGAAATTTGTCAACTATTTAAGAAACCATTTCTATTGATATTTTGACCAAACATAGAATTGTATAAAATATTCATGTAGGTGTATCTTGTTCTCCATCAGAACTAGAATCATATCCCTCTTTATTTCATGAATTCCATGATGTATTTGCTTGGTCTTACGAGGAAATTCCAGGCATAGATACTAGTATTGTTGAACACACTATTAATATGTATCTTGATATCAAACCCGTGCGTCAATGGCTTTGTCCTGTTCATCCAAAGAAAGTCGCTGCCATCAAAGAAGAAGTTGAAAATATTTTGTGTGTTGGTTTCATTTTCCCTGTTCCGCTGACTGAGTGGGTTTCCAATATCATTCCTGTCATGAAAAAACAAGGAACCATTAGAGTGTGTGTTGATTATCGGGACGTCAATATTGCTTGTCCAAAATACAACTATCCTACTCCCTTTATCGACCATAATATTGATGATTGTGCTGGATGTGAAATCTTTTCATTCATGGATGGATTTTTTGGCTACAATCAAATCAATATCCGCACAGAGGATTAGCATAAGACAACATTCATATGTGCCTGGAGCACATTTACTTATAGGAAACTACCGTTTGGTTTATAGAATGTCGGATAAACTTTTCAAAGAGCAATGGATTATGATTTCAATGACATCAAGCACATTGGTCAACCATATCTAGATGATTTACCAGTGCATTCATGAAATCAGACTGATCACCCAATGCATTTGAGAGCCATCTTCTTACACTGCAGACACTACAAAATATGCCTCAATCCACACAAATGTGTGTTTTGTGTTGGTTCTGGTCATTTTCTTGGATTCGTAGACTCAAAAGAAGTAATTTGAATTGACCCATTGAAGTTTTAGGCCATTCTTTATTTTCCTACGCCATCAAATTTACTTCAGATACAGAAACTTCAAGGAAAGTCTAACTTCCTAAGAAGTTTCATTCCAAACTACGCTGAAACGGCTAAAGTATTTAATTGACCAAAAGAAGTTTCATTCCAAACTATGCCAAAATGGCTAAAGGATTTACTCGACCCTTGAAAAGGGGGTTCCCTTCCATTGCTACCAAGTTTCACAAGCTTATTTTAATGTTGTCAAGGATACTCTTGTCCGAGCATCATTAATATACCCCTCTAATTATCAAAATGATTATTTCCTATATATTCTCGCTACTGAAATGACCATTTCTATGTTTTTTGTCCAAGTATAAGATGGAATTAAACATCTAATATATTATTTGAGTCATAATCTCAATGATACGAAAGTTAAGTATTCATATGTAGAAAAGCTTGCCTTCGCAACTGTTCAAGCTGTCCAAAGATTTTGCCACTATATCCTGCTCCAAAAGACCACTGTCATTTTAGATTGCAACCCCATGACTTATATCTTATCACGTCAATTTTTGGGGGTCAAATATTCAAAATGGGTTGTCATTTTGTAGGAATTTGATTTGGAATTCATCAAATCCAAGTCAAAGAAGTCTTTAGTTTTGGCTGAGCTTCTCTGTGACCTTCCCTCTGATAGTACTGCAACTATGTCAAAACCATCAATTCCTAATGAGTCTCCGTTTCTGATCGGATCATCTGCTCCTTGGTATGGAGATTTCATCATTTATCTCCAAACTCAAACTTTTCAACCTAATACCTCTTGCTCTGAATAGTGACGTATTCGATACCAAGCCAAAGATTATCTGATCGTCGACGATACACTTTATTGTTGTGGTGTCGATACAATTTTAAGGAGGTGCCTCACTCATGAGGAGATCGAAAAGGTTTTAAATGATTGTCATGTTGAGGCTTGTGGTGGAAATTTATCTGGATATGCTACCATGCAGAAGATACTCTGTGCCAGTTACTTTTGGCCTACAATTTTTCGAGACTACATCCTCATGGTCAAAAGTTTTCATGCATGCCATATTTTTTATCATAAAATCTGCAAACCACCAGTACTAATGACTGTTGTTTTCTATGTGGGACCATTTTCAAAATGGGGTATTGACTTCATGACCTATAACCCTTGTTCATCCAAGGGGCATGGTTATATTATTTTCGTAGTCGACTACTTTACCAAATGGGCAGAAGTGATGCATACATTCAACAACAAAAGATAGACAACTACATTGTTTTTCTTTAATCATGTTATTGCACAGTTTGGGGCCCCACAGGCTATAGTTATAGATCATGGGAAGCATTTTTACAACCACATGATGACTAAATTGAATTCCAAGTTAGGATTGTCACATGATAATTCTACTCCTTATTATCCACAATCAAATGGAAAAGTTGAGGCTATCAACAAGATTCTTAAATGTATGCTTCAACAAATGATAGGAGTTTGTAAAAGAAATTGGCATTTGATCTTGTACTCCGCCTTGTGGGCATATTGAACCTCAGTGATAAACCCAATTGGATTTACTCCTTTTCAATTGGTGTATGGTTTGGAAGCTATCTTACCAAACCAATGTGAAATATCGTCGTTAAAACTCACAATTGACTTGTTACCTAACACCTCAGAAGAAGAAATGTGTGTCCTTAACCTCATCCATATTGGCGAAACGCATCGTGAAGCCCAACTGGCCAACAAAATGCATAAGAGATGTATAAAGGCATAATATGACAAAAATGTCTAGCCTCACATTTTCTCAGAGGGTGATGCGGTCCTTCTTTATGATCAAGAAGATGACGTAATATGTACAGGAAAATTTGAGCAATTATGGCATGGCCCCTATATTTTCAAAATATTTCTTGCTAAGGGTGCCTATGAGTTGGTTGAGTATGATGGAATTCCACTGGCGCAACCTAGAAATGGATTGTATCTGAAATGCTACTATGCTGAATCATGATCGTAGTAATCTTTTGTATTATATTTTATATATATGTTGTTGATTTGCATTCACTATCTTAGTTTGTTTTTATAGTTTTCTTGACATTAGTAATCCACTTTACATTTTATCACAGATGTTTGAATCTTTGGAACCATTTGTTGGATATGCTGATGGTGCTAGCCGTAGTACATAAAATCTATCATCTACATCGTGGGCCATTTTCACTCCAAATGATGAGTTAGTGAGTTTTCAAGGGATTTGTATTGTTAGATTGATGAACAATATCGTTGAATATAGTGCGTTTATTGAACTTCTCTCTAATGCCATTTCATTTGGTATTAACCGCATAATCATAAGGTTAGACTCACAACTTGTGGTATTACAACTTACTAGTGTTTATACTGTTAGAAATCCAACACTTCATAGATTGTTCTTAAGAGTTTGACTTTTGGAAAGACTCTTTGATTTTATTCAATATCAACACATTTCCAGAAATTTGAACACATTGACTGATTCTTCATCTAATCAAGTTTTAGGCAGACATTTGTAACATATGTAAAGAAAACATTCACATCATTGAATAGGATTACACAATAAACATAGAAAAATGGTAAAATCATATAGATAGATAGTTATAGTTTTTTAAAAAACTCGTGCCCAAGAAAAATTGGTCATCTGACCTCAAAATTTATGCAAAATTTCAAAAGTAAACTAGTGGTGCTCTTGGTAACATGTTATAGATCTAGTTATCCTATCCAGTAACCACATCCAGCAGTTAGGAACCCTAATAGTGTGTCGCTGCAATTGCATGGGTAACTCTTCAATTAGGCAATCTGGAATCCCGAGGGTCAAACCCTCTATGTGTTGATGAATCTCAGCCAGATTCTTAGCCATATCAAGATCCTAAAGGACTACTCTCCTGACAGCCCTCTTTGTTGGGACATCTACTTCACACTCTGGTTCCTCTACTGGTTGAACACCACCAAAATATGCATTACATAAAAAATTTAGTTTAGTCTTTGGAAAACATCAAAATACAAAAACATTATATAAGCCTTAGAAAAATAAAAAAAAATGGTCAAAACATTCTTACCTATTGCACCCCACTAAACTCCTTTTGGTAATGCTAAATCTGGATCTCCTCAGAAATCAACAGCTGCATATGCATACTCATCGATGGCGACAAACTGTCACTTGAACCAGGTAAAGAAGGCAGTCAAGAACACAATGGTCGATTGGTGTACATGCCTACCCATGATTTCTACCCATCTCTGCATCTGTGGATCTGTAGGATTAGACACACCTAGTGTCACATGTTGTTGCTGCATCAGTGGAATTCATTATAAGGCGAAGGATTTGATGATTGAACCATAACTGAAGTTCTTCTTCCTTCCTCCCTTTTCTTTGTTCAGTTGTTCCTTTATCTAAGAAAGAACAGCTTCATACCAATTGAAGATTGTTGGCTCCAGACACTCTAGCACATACTGCAAATATGATGTATTTGGTACATGTAGTGTACCAGTGCCAGCAAGTTTTGTGATCATGAAAAGGATATTTCTCAAAGGAAAATATCTAACATCCCAGATGTTTATATTTGAATATTTTCTTGGCTCTTCCCTTGGATAACAATGTTGCAAAACATAATCTCTCACTGTCTCTCCTCCAAGAATAGACCCTGAGAGTGAAATATGCAAGCCTCTCCTCGACAAACCTGTAAGAAAGTATGCATTCTCGACTGTTATTGGAACCACTTTGTTCTTAATATGAAATGCCTCAATATTTGGAACCCTTTCTCGAACTAAGAACTCCAAGATTTATATTTATTGCCTCGTCCCTGACAACCTGAAGTACTTTAGCAGTCCACAATCTCTTAGGGCTCTTACTCTTACCCAAATCATTTAGGGAAATCATATCCTATTCTTAATGTTCTCTTTTCCTCCATGTAATCTCCATTGTAATTTGACGGAAAACTGAAATACAATATAACAACCATTAGATTCCACTCAATGCAAACAATTGGGCAAATTTTGGGAATAATGAAAAAAAAAAAATGTAGATTGTGTCCAACGCACGCTCTAACAAGAGACAGTGCATTGTGTATGCAAGTAACCTTCAATTTATTTGTTATACAATGTAGGTTTCGACATCCAAGGGTGTGTTTCCCTATTTTGAGGCAGAATTTACCCTATGGACCTCGAAAACCTAAAAATTTACAGAAATTGGAAATGAAATGATTACTGAAGGAAAGAGGAGGTTCATGGCACTAACCTGGATTGAACGGAAATGAAATCCATCCACGTAAATGATCACAATCAATAGCTCAAATTTAGGGGGAAAATCAGGTTCAAAGCTCCAAAATGCAAATGGTAACTATGGAATGGTAAAAATAAATAGTAAAACACTTTTGAATGGTCATTTAATTATTTGAAAATCATATTTATTTCTATGACTATGGCTTTATTATGGTTTTTTATCATGAAACAGGTATTTTTAATCAATTTGATGTTTTTCTGAATAGGTCTTACAACTGATGAACAAATTAGTCATGCAGATTTATTTCAAGAATGATCTGACCACAAAGAATACTTTTTCTCCTTATTTTTCGAGCTTTGTTAAAAACGAAAAAGGATTTGAAGCACACTTTTATCTCTTTTTCGAGCTTTGATAACAATGAAAAAGGAGCCCCTATAGTCTTCTTTCAGCTCTTTTCAGACTCCGATAATGTGAAAAGATTATCGAGAACTTGTCTTTTTGAGCTCGTAAAATTAAACGAAATTATATCTACTTAGTATAAGTTTAACCCTTTTCTGGACTGAGATAAATTATTTATGAAAAAGGAATAACTTGGTCGAACATGACTAAATAGGTTCTCTCAGATATTATTTTACACTTTTTCATATCTGAGTGACAACTTTATGAAAAAGTACTTATGGAGTTTTCTTCCATCATCTTTTTCAAACTCTCTAAGTATGAAAAAGGATCATTCTATCACTGTTGTTAAGCTCGTTAAAACATAAAATAGTGATGGGCTTGTCAATCATGGCAAGAATTGAGTTTCGTTCATCACTAGACTCATTAAATTATTAAATAACCATACTTTATTCGCCCGAATGGTTGAATTATAGATCAAGAAAATGTTTTCCTCCTCAAGCTTGTTAAAAAATAAAGAGGTACTGGTCGATAAATGATCGGGGAAAATTTGGGAAAGTGAAAAAAACTTTTTACAGTAGTAGGTCGCTCTTGAACATGACGCTTCACTCCATCACCGTGACTATTTCAGTTGGGTAATATTCTTGACAGTTCATTCATACCTATGGTTCATCATACCTTCACTTCGGTTTTTGGTCAATGCTACCAATTCATGACAGTGTTTCTGATATGTTCAAGAGAATTCATTCAATGAATAGTCATCCTTCTGCAATACTCATAAACCTTCATTATCATGACCATCATTCCTGAAAATTTCTATATCAAGTCATACCTTTGTCTCCAAAATCAGTAACTCTCATTTCCCAATAAGGTGGCTTCCTGTCGATGAAAAATCATTATCCAAGAAGTTCACTTAGAAACATTATGTTCCAGTACCATGAGGCTTGTTACAAAATTGAAAAAATCCTCGGTTCTAGATTTTTGACCGAAATATTTTGTTTGTCATTCAACATCAAATCATCTATTCACGCCTTACGAAATGTACTGTAGTACCTTGAGGGCCATTGACATTCATGGTGGTTCTCTCGCATATGTTAACAACTCACATTATTGGCTGGCATTAAAACGATGTATTTCCATGTTCGAATACAAATCGTTAATTCACATGGCTAGACTTGTATTGAATGATCGAGTGAACGAGATAAGAAAATCATGGATCTAGTTTCAGCCATTCGGGCTACGATTTTAGGATTTTTGTACATGTCATATGTACGGTGACCTTACATACAGATCATCATCCCAACGTGGGACTATATCTGTCGGCATTTCTGTATTGGGCAACATTCCAATGTAGACGACTTTATCAATTATGTACATGTTATTAGATTTTTCATGTGTTGAACATGGGAATGCCTACCCTTAGCAATTAGGATCAAGAGGATATATCATGATGTAATGTATTGTAATATTGATGCAGGTCGCCACTCTGCTTCATCTCTATCCCATCACAGTGTAAAGCATCTCAATCAAAATATTATTATTATTATTCTGACTTCATGCTTTAGGGGGAAACTTCTTATATGTCAATTTGGGCATCATTCCCAATGACCTAGTTAACTGGACGTCATCTCCATGACCAATGAGTAGAGTCTATCATCCCCTATCATATCAGTTGCTACATGCCCTAAGACAAAGAACAAGACAAATCATCCATGAGTTTCGTCTGCAAAGGTTTCCAAGATTTGAAGTTTATAATATATCATATGAGATCTCACCAACGTTGTCTCTAAAGGGACTAAGTGTGTATAATATGCAGGTAGACCCATTCAAGGCTTCTCTACAAAGCACTTCCCAACACTCATAGGTGTCTGGGTCACATTGGGAGATAAATTCTAATTGTTCCAGAATCTCCACTTGGTCAGTGCCTTCTAGAAGAGTTCACACGTGTCAAACTTCGAACCCATGTGTCCATTTTGCCTCTACAATATTGGGAATATGTGTTGCCTATTATTAGAAATTCATTGATTGTAAAACTATCTTGAACTTCTCTATAAATTGATCATAGATCTTAGTGTTGAGAAGTAATCATTTAAGTAGAGAAATGTTGGAGTAATTTCAATTGAGGAGTTGATTTGTGTAACATGATGCTGGAGAGATGCGCATTGTGATGATGTTGGGATGATACTAGAGATGTTCACTTCAAATCAATCACTGGGTTGTAACCTCCCCTTCTATCCATTAATAAATATTGTTGCTTACTTTCCGAGATATGTATCTGTATAAGCTCATTTTTTTCCATATTATGAATTCTTATCAGATGTATATGGTTTATGTTTCATTGATTTAACTAAATAACTTGAATAGACATCTGTATTATTTCTATATTTTGTTGTTTAGTGTTCATCTTTGTAGGCAATATTTTGGACATCTAGCTTGGATTTGAAGCTACAACAAGAGCCACCGAAGGAGAATATGAAGCGATCGGACTCCAAGTAAGTTATTTGATATGTTTTGTGTGTCTATTTATAGTTAGGAAAAGTAGTTGCAAAGTCTTTAATCTGTTGTTCTAGATAAGCACCTGTCTAGGGAAGAATTTTTTATCTGTAATTCATAATTCCACGTAATAGTCACCATCGGTTCCATTTTATGTCATGTTGGTTCATGCATTTCATGAATAATTTATAAAATCATGTTTAGCCTATGTCAAAAAAACCATTTTTGAGTCATTTCATGTCAGCCAAATCCATTTTATATCATTTATTTTTCACACCCATGCCTTAAAATCAAGAAATGAGCCACTTGTATAGTTTTTCATAGCTTCATAGCAAATACAGTGCCAGAATAGCAGATTTCTCTACTAAACTACCTAAAAATTTCGTACCACTCATTTGCCAAAATAAGATCGATGAATTCTCATTTTCTATTGGTTCTAGGGAAAGGTGAGATCACCTATTAGATTATGACAACTATCCAACATGTGAAATCATAAGCGATTGTCATCATTACACTTTATTTCTCCATTTGTCATTTTCCCTCTCATATTAGAATTTCATCTTTTTCACCCAAGTTGCTCTCTATTATTAACCTTTCAACCTTAGCATGTATTGGTCATGTGTCACCCTTGAAAATTTTGGCTTTGTGGCAAGAATCTTGTTGTCCAAAAACATCTTGCTATCCAATTTATCTTTATAGGTGTCGCTTGTTGTCAAAAAGCAGCTTACTGTCCAATTTGTCTTTATAGGTGTCACATGTTTAAGAGGGCAGCTTGGTTATAAAGGGAGATGGTCATGCACAAGAAAGCATACAAATGAGGCTCTGTGGATAAGATAGAAGCCCATGGACCTTAAGCTATTTGTGGAGGACCCTAGCTTTGCTGAAGCATGCACCAATTCAAGTTTCTTGAATTTCTGCTAGAGCTAACAAGGACATTGCTGTGTTTTTGGACTGTTTGAATAGTAAGTTTAAAGAGAGGATTATGGATGAAAAGAGATGAATTTGGAAATACTGGGAGAGGTTATTGTCAAAAACATAACAATTAAAATAATCTCTTTCACTTTTCTCACATGTGCTACCATTTTGGAGATTCGAAGATGTCTCTGGGATATATTTTTAGAAAACATAATTTTCTTGTATTATACATGTCTTTCAAATGTAGATTATGGACAACTAGAGATGGTATTTAAAAAACCAAGAGATGTTTTTCTTCAAAAAGTTCTTATCTACAAAAAACTCTACCAAGTTTTCAAAATATATCAAGGATTTGGAAATATTATTTCATTTCTAAACTGCAAATTCTACCTTTTTCAAACAGTTTCATAGCATGCTTCAAGCTTGAAGCCAGAAAAATGCTACGAAAATTTATGTAGGTGAAGTTTTGCTTTGGAATCTAGTTTTATGCATATTAAGGAGGTAAATTGATAGTATTTAGCTCTTTTAACCTAAAAAACATGTCCACATCTGCAAAGAGAGCTAACAGGTGGCAGAGGTTGGTGAAATGAAATATGCTACTAAACTACGCTATGAAATTGCCTAATGACACTATTTTTGCAGCAAGGAGCTTTGGGTTGTATTTTTTTATCTTGAAAGTGTTTTTAAGGTCCACTAGCCACATGTAAAGGTCAAAGAAAGTCATAGGAATGTTTTCTATGTATTTTTGGTCTTTGAAAAAGTTATCTAGCACATCAGTTCATCATGGAGGCATTATCATGTGTGATGCCACCATTTCCATAAAAATAGGAAAATGAGTTTCATAAAGATAATGAGGGAATTTATATCTTAGTCATGGTCAGTGCTACTTAAGCACATGATCCTTTTTGGTGTAAACAATTTGTTCTTTTAGTTGAAAAGTGTAATAAATAGGTAGTTGAGTCCAATTAGGTTTCTAACTCCTAAAGTTAGTAGGTGTCATTATCATTACCATGTATTTGGATTTTTAGTTAGGTTAGGTGTCAATAAGAGGACTCAAACGTCTAGCTTGAAGGAATATCCAATGTGAAGGTGCTAAAGCCTATTAATAGGTATAATATTGAATAAAAAAGGGATGGAAGATGTTACTTTCACTACTACTATTGTAAAAAGTTTTTGATCAGTAATGGACAGTGGTTGTGAGCTTTATCCTTCACCTGAGATTCATTTGATGTTTTCATGAACCATGTCCTATATATTTTGCTACTTTTATTTCAATATATTAATGTTTGATTACTCATAATGTGTGCTTCTCATGCTCTGACTTCCTTCAAGCATTAAAATATTGTATATATTTCTCAATATCTTGCTTTCAATATCTTAATGTTCATTACTCATAATTCATGGTTCTCATGCTCTGATTTCCTTTCAACATTTATCTATTGAGTAAATTCTATGTGTGTTGTCCTTTCATTTAAATATCTACATGCCTGAGCTTCCACAAGGAGATCCATTGTCATTGAGTTCTCTAGCACTGACTCCATAGCCCAATGGTAGCAAGCCTTCATTTTTTAACCTGCAATCATACAAAAACCAAGACACAAGCTCATAGAGTTAGCCATCTAGAATTATTTCTATTGAAAATCATAAACCTCTTTTGAGAGAGCCCTCTCAAAATGAAGAGTCTAATCTTCAGTTAGAAGTGGTTAGACAAAGTTACATTGAGTTGATTGATGAGCATCCAATTAGATCAATTTGGTGATAACATTTTGGCATCGTTGCCGGGGATGAAGGTGTAAATTTCTATGGCTAGAATGAAAAGGTTTAGATTTGACTTCTTATGGTGAGAAGAAGCCAAACATAGGAATGTTGTACCATTCCCCTTGCAACTCCATTGTTCAAGATCCTGAGCTTCAAAGTTCAGAGCGAATTCACTGGGAAGAATCCAAATTTCTAAATATTCATGGTGATACAATATGATAGGGTATGTGGAAACATATTTATATGATGAAATGTTACAAAGTGTAAGGGATGAATTACAGAATTTTGGATAGATGAACATTTATGCATAATATTATTTTGTTGTTGGAAATCTAGTCGACACACACCTGAAAATAAATTTGTTTTTCTTAGTTTCGCTACTGAAATATTAGAGAATGAAATTGAACTATTGGATGTTAAAATTGGATCATATTATTTCCAAGATCCTAAATAGTTCTTGGAAGGTTTTCCTCCTCCAAAAAAGAAGGAAATTGTTATATCATTTGACTTGTATATAAAGGAAGAATATGGTTATGAGCTTCATAATGTAGAGTTGGAATCAAGTTTCAGCTTTGGTAAAGAAAATGAAAAGGATATCCAGGATAAATTTTTCATTGAGAGCTTAAAAAGGATATCAATAAATTTTGTCTTATATGATCCCATAGCTGATTACATGGAAGAGTTCTACAACCTGACTTTTCAATTATTTTTTCACTATGAAAAATAGATCCATCTTCTCTTACCTTTATCATTTCAGAATACAGTTTTCTTTTGGTTCAAGTGTAGTCAAGGTGTTCAAGCATCAGATCATCTCATTGACTGGCTTTATTGGTGGTTCCATGTTGCTTGAATCAAACACGAATATTACAGTTGTGTGAATAAGCTCAAAGGAGACTGAGCATCTTTTTAGTAGGTACAAATTTCATTTTTTAGCAGTAATCATCAAGCTTGAGCCCAAGGTGAATGCCATAAGAGTTTGAAGAAGGCTTGGAAAATGTAATATTCCCAAATGGGGAATACAACACTATATTAAAGATATGCAAGAAAAATAATGCAGATCATCAAAGTAAGAGAAGAAGGCCAATATGGAGACTCTTCTTTAAAAGTTACAACAACAAATTAGATGAACCATGAGGCCCATAAGAAGTACAAGACGAAATAGAAGTCTCTAATAGAATAAAATCCTAAAAAAGAGGTGTTGCAACCATGTACATAGACTGAAAAGAGCTTGAAAATGTTATTTTATTAGGTTGCAACAATTGTTGATTACATGTCAGATCTAGAGAAAATCAGTGTATAGAAAGTTAGATCTATAATAGATCCATACACTAGATAGGCTTCACTTTCAGATCCCCTTGGGGTTTTCCGCATTACACCAAGTATAAGTAGTAGATATAAGATCTATGTCTGCAGATGATCTGCAGAAATATTCAGAAATTATGAAGTATAAAAAGTGTTTAGATCAGATATGATATGACAAGAAATAGATCTTCCTTCAATGGATCTTCAAAGTGGAGGTTAGATTCGCAACACTTGAAATACATCTCTCCAACTGATGTTCCAAAACACTCTGCAATAGTACCTACAGGAATAACACAGTTCTGGAAGAAATAATGCACTGTAGGGTTTAGAATAAGTTTTGCCACATGCCAATATCTGAGAATGATGCTCCAATGTTCCAATACTTTCTTGCCAATGGGATAGAAGCCTTCCCCACTGAAAAGGATCACTAGAATGGTCTATATCTGAGTTTATATAGCCTCCACTTGCTGCAGCTTTCAAATACAACCAAACCCTCAACAGGATCTGTGTCGTAGTTGGAAGAAGAAGCTAGGCCTCAAACCAGATAGTGGACTGTGCAATACAATACTCTCCCAAGAGCTACTCAATGGGAAGAGGTGGGATTCCCGATCAGGAACACCCAGTGCTAAACAACATTTTCAATCTTGGCTAAATAGCCAGAGAAAGTTGTATGTATAAACATACAATACTTCAGAAATTCAATATCATTCAACAACCTGTTCATTCTACCATCCTCTTCCTTTTATATGTTTAGAGCTTTTAAACCCTAAACCAACTTCAATGAAATAGCTCCTTTCACACAAGCCATTTCCATCTAAAACTGCGTTGTGCCTCATTGATGGCCACTCGTCCAAGACAGTATTGTAGATTTGGTCATGGTTGGCTAGTCAAAACATCTAGCCCCTTTCACACCTAAGGGTGCTTTCTTACACAGCCAAGATTTAGCCTTTTTCACATTTGGCATTGATTTATTTACTATTTATGAGATTTATAAACCTTCTTTAGAATTTTATTCATGAAACAAAAAAATGAAACAAAAATGAATATTCCCATTAGCTTAGTACTAATTGGGAATATTACAGTCCTCCCCTCCAAAATATTGCTTGTCCTCAAGAAACTAATAAGGTGAGTGCCAAAACTCTGCTCCTCCTCCATTGGTGACACCATCATGTGATAAGCTTCCTCCATAAGCTAAGTGTTCACCAATCGATCCCTCCATGAATTGTTCCTCCAAAGTTCTTATGAGATGTAAATAGTGCATCCCATAAGGAGGAAATATCTCAAATGAAACAAAGATGTCTTGCCCAATGTCCTCCATGAAAAATGTAGATAAGATACATGGAGAACCTCCATCCCATAGGCCACATATATGCCTTCCATCCTCCCTCCATACATTCCCATAAAAAACACAAGTACATCATCAATGTATGGGAGCAAAAAATATACATACAAATAGAAATTTGTGCATATGGAGGTGGGTCATAGTCCAAACCAATGCAGTGCATCTCCTGCCCGCATCAGATATTGATGGGGTAAGTGGTTTCCCCACCACTTACTTGTTTCCCATGTTATATCACTATGGCTAAAAGTGTGAGATATATTTTCTGCCTTAGGAATGCACCCATCATGAAATAAAATCTCCCTTTGTCCATCAAGGGAGTGGCCAAGTTCAGAAATTTTTGTGGCCCAAGGTTAGCCATGAATTTTACAAGATATATTACTCCTCCTTGGAGTCATGGCTTGCATAAACATGGTGAAAGAATACATACAATCAGAAAATAAAACATGTTTTACATGAGCATGTTCTTCACCAAAAATCCTCCTTATACAAATGGAGTGGTGCATAGATTTATCTCCTCTCTCAAAAGAAGGAAGAGATAGCTTAAATAACTCTTTCATAGAATCTATTAATCATTAGTAATTTTTTATTCTTTTAGATGACTAAATGCTTATCCCATATTTCTAAAAACAAAATTCATGAATATTGTGAGTTTAAGAAATCTCACTGCCTTCATTATCCTTAGGATATTTTTTTCACTATTTTACTACTCTATCATGTCATGGTCAACCTACCAGTCCCAGAAGAGCCATCATGGGCTCATGCCACTCACCTTCATTATGTTTTTCCACCTATGACCACAACACTATGTTTTGCCTTTGCCTCACCCCTCCACTTGCCACCTAAGATCACTGGCTAGCCTACTCTTCCCGCTATTCAGCAAATGCCTCAAGCATTGATGGTCTCAAAACTATCTCTGTAGGCTCTTTAGATAAATAAAATACATTGGATTTTGGATCTTTAATAAATAAAAATATCAAAAAACTCTTTTTTTCACACTTGACAACCCCAAGCCAAACTTTCAGTCAAAAGACAAGTCCAAAGAGCCTCCCACTAGGTCATTTAGGGTTTCATAAATTGTAGGATTGTTTTGGTGTTCTAAAACACTGTTTTTATTGTGCCAAGAAGATGAAACCAAATGTGAAATAAGTTCAAGCAACTGTTTGTCCAAATTAGATCAGAAAGGCCTTCAAGAAGGATTAATTTGCCAAAGACAGCATTCAGCAGGAGGATAACTATGGTTCTTAAACATTTATGCAAGAATGATTGAGATAAATATCATACAAATAAATAGTTCAGGTAACAGGCCAACTCCTCACTAAAGGAAATCCACAAAAAAGAAGAAGAAGCATGCCTGAGTTCAAAGGGAATCAGGGGTTTTAGGACTAATTGGCTAAACAGTGTTGTCAACCAAGAAGTTAATGGAAAATACCACAAGGGAAAATGCACATCAACACAATCAAGCATGATTTGAATATTTTTAGAAGTTACAAATCAAGAAGGAAAAAAGATGAGGTGAACTGAATAGAAATGAATGAACCTGGAAGGGCTATAGAGAACTTAGAAGACAACACTAATGATTTTTCTCTAACAGCCCTAAAACCTAAAGTTTTGAGAAGATAGGAGAGTGAGTATTATGAGCCTCCATGATGATAGTAGGTAGAAGGTTTGAAAAAGATGTAAGAAGGTGACCTCCATGGTTTTCCAAGGTAACAATGTTTCACTTACTCAGAGGAAAAAAATGCAAAGAGTATCAGAGTGAGGGAGATCAAGTCTTCAAAGTGCAGTCAATTGTTATCAAATGGTCAAAATAATCAAAGCATTGAGGTCACTGTTATGAAAGTGTCAAAAATTAGAAAATCAGATAGAGCTAAAAATTAGTATCTCATAGGCACCTGCAAAGAAAATAAAAAGTAGCCCTAAGGAGGTAGCATGCCTAAGTATGAAGGCCATTTGGTTTGTCAAAATTCGTTGCATCATGCCTAAAGGAAATAAAAAATATGAAAAAAGGTTTCTCAGCCACCCATTAAGCAAAGGGAAGTTTTATCTCCAAGGCAACGACAGAGAGGTTTCTTAAAGGGTGCCACCACCATGCAGATGCCTAAAAGTTGTGAAAATAACTCAAAGATAGAAACAAGCCAAAACACAGTGCAATATGGTGACTCGAACAACCATCTGTAAAAAAGGTTTTGAAAGCATCATTGGGTCTAGGTAAACCAAAATTCACCATGTCAGCTTCCCAAAGAGAAACAAATAAAATGATTAGAAGGGAAAAAGCACCATTTTTGTGTTTTAAATCACCCCCTGTAAAATGTGAGAAGAATATCAATGAAATAACAAAAATTTTGAGGAAAATTATAAAGTAGCTTTTGGAAAAAATAAGTTTGTTTGCCCAAGGCTATAAAAATAAAATTCACTTAAACACTTGACTAATTATACATTGGTTATTTGCAAAAAGAGAAAAAAAAAACCCTTTAGGAGATATTTTTGAGTTTTTTGGAGAATTTCTAGGCAAGGTCACTCGCGCTGCACTCAGAGCCTGGTGCTATGCTCATATACCCTAGCGCTAAATGTAGAGAGGTCCTCACAATACAAATTTTCCACTGCATTGCATGTATAGGGGGAGGCGCTGCTCGTATAGATCAGCGCTATGCATAGGCAAACCTGACATGCCTAGGCCTGACACTTCGCACAGAGAATGACCCAACAGGCACGGCGCTACGCCCAAAGGTTGGTAGGCCTGCAAAAGGTGTGCAACACTGCACACAGAGGGCCTAACTCGCCCAGTTTCCTTCCCGACACTATGCTTATGCAAAAATCCTCCAAATTTCAAAGAATTTGCGAAAGGCTCAAGAAAATAAACACCACCTTGCCTTCAAAGACCTGCAAGCAAGGTTAAAATGATAAGAACGAAGTAGCAATGAAAAATCAAGTAAAAGTGGGATTGAAGATGACCATGAGTCAAGCACAAATGATAATGAAGGTGAATGACGAATGAAGTCAACAAGAGGTGGGAGACATGGAAAGAGAGCAAGGTAATGGTAGTGAAAACAATGATGAAATGAAACAGTAAGAATGGATCAAGCCAAGGTAAGCAAGGAAATGAAATATGATGTATAAGACATGAAGGTTGATGACAAAAAAGAGGTAAGTAATGAAAAAATAAAAAACCACATTAAAAATGGTGAGGATGAAGATGAGAAGGACAGCATGGGCACAAATGAGATAGGTAACCAACAGGCAGAGGATGATCTTCCAGAAAATGAAGAACAAACTAAGAGCCCTTGAGAAAGTCAAAAATAATGAAAATATTCGTCAAAATAGAGATAAAAGATAATATGAAGAGGGTTTCTCAAATGAATAGGATGAGCACAAACATATGAAGAAGATAAAAGAGGCCTTGGCCTAAACACTATGCCTTGAAAAATAAGCTCACTAGTGCCAAGCTCGAAGAGGCCCTCATTGAAATTCAAAACACTAAAAAGAGGGAAAGACCAAGTAAACCTTGAAATATTGCCTCAATATTTTCTACAAGCTTCTTAAACCCCATGAGGCACACATCCACCAAATTTGAGAGAATTTTGAACATTTTTGGTTTATTGAGAATTTGGAGGCCTATAAGCACAATACCACTAGCGCTACGCTTTTACCTTAGGCATCTTCAAAGGGATAACTTTAAAGTTTTTTATTTATCATGCCTAGAACACTATTATCACAAATTTTAGAGCATTTGGAGCATTTGTGACTCCTCAAAAGGTCAAAAAACACCTCATTTTTCACCTTTCTGCCTCATTTTTAGGCCTGGTGCTGCGCTCAGAGCAGTTTTGGAAATTTGAATTTTTGAATATGTTACATGTGCTCAATAAAAAACCCAAAGGTATATTTTGAAATTATATTCAGTAATATTTCTAACAGGCCATCACGGAGAAAATTCTGACATCAGGAAGGTCACCAAAACTTGCCTGCAAGTGGACCCATTTTCTTCCCATGTTCGCACTACGCTCAGAGTAGTTTGGGGAATTTGGCTTTTTGGACAGGTTATAGGAGCTCAATTAGAAAACCTAAGATATATTTGGAAATTATACTCAACATTTTTTTCCAACGGGCCATCACGAATAATAATATGACATCGAGAAGGTTACTAAAACCTGGTTGTAAGTGGACCCATTTTCTACATGTCTTGGCACTGCGCTCAGTGCAGTTTGGGGAATTTGACTTTTTGAACTGGTTACAGGGTCTCAATAAGAAAACCAAAGATATATTTATAAATTATACTCAAAAATACCTCCAACATGCCATCACAAAGAAAAATCCATCGATAAGGTCCCCAAAACTTGGCTGCAACAGGACCTATTTTCTGGCTAGAATGGCATTGCGCTTATAGACAGCATTGTGTGTTTTTGGCCAAAAGTCAACAAAACACACTCATTTATTGAAAAATGATATTTTTACTTTTTTTGAGGCAAATCACTCTAGAATTAGGTGCTAGAATTTATTTTTGCATTTATTTCATGGGATATTTTGTGCCTTGGGGCTTGCATGGGGCATCTATGACATTTATGAGTGATTTTGACATTTTACGACCCTATCTAAGGTTTTTTCCTTTCTTTGAAAAGATAAATAGAGCATGATGGCTTCATTGTAAATGTTGGGATTTGATGATTTTTGAGAGAAATACATCGTTTTCTTGATTTTGAAGAATAAATTGCTCTTCTGGAGTTCTGAATGGCTTGCTTTGATTGATGATGAAGGAGGATAGCTTGTAGGATCCCTGAGCATGATTAATGGTTATGTGTCTCTGTTTAGTTCTTGTTTCTTTATGTATCATTTTGTTACATCCTTATATGTTGCAGTATAACATAAGAGTATAGGCTAAGAATTTTTTTTTTGAGGCACCTTAGTCCTTTCTGTTTTCTATTGTCTTTATTTTTTCCTCTACTGGGTTAGTTTAAGGAATTCTTAGTTTCTTCTTAGACTTACCTATGCTTTTTTATTCCATGAATGGTTCAATATAGTAGTTTTAAAATATGTTTTATGGTTATCCTTGATTATTTTATGCTATTTAAACTTTGTTTTGGAATCTCTATTTAAAGTACTACTTGTTAGGTTTTAGCCAAAGAGGCCATGCTCTGATCATGCCCTTTTTCCATGCTTGAGAAGTTGCTTTAAAGTTATTTGTAGCTTGATAATAGATTCTTAGGAGTTCCCTCTTATTTGATTAAATTTATATATTATCTTGTATGTTTTCTAAACCTTGAAGGTGAAATCACTAGAATTTAGATAAATTTCTTTCTTTCTTTGGTTCACTGAATTGTTCATCTTGAAAGCTTGTTTACTTGAGTATAATAAAAAAACTATTGTTTTTCCCTATCTTATGATTATGTCTTTATTTTTATCAGTATTTGAGACCATCTTGTTTAAAAAGTACTTTTTTAAGGATTCTTCACTACCCTTACACACCTACTATGCTCACAAACTTTATGTTCATTTCACTTCACACATGCCTTAAAGATCCTTTTGACCATGCTAGATTTGCCCTGTTATGCATATTGTTTCATTGTTGAGATATTTGTGACTTTCATAGACTCCATAGCCTAATGATTTGAAGACCTCTCACTCCACCTATTAAACTTGATCAACTTACCCAGCCAAAAGAAACAAACAAAACCCTACACTTAACAACTAGCCTAAATCAAAACCCTAGAAGCAAACAAGTTCACATCCTTTACGTACAATAGAGAGAGCCCTCTTTGAGTCTAGGAAGGCTAGGTCCTAGGACCTGAAATAATGGTCTGATGTTACCCTATGTATTTGGTCTACCAATATATCAAATCATGGGACCCTAACAGAGTCATGTTGCTATCCCAACTCCACATGGCTCATGCATTCTTGAAAATGCTGATGTAGCCCTCCTTCAAAGCCTTCCTAATCAAAGCTCCTCATGATGGTGTTTTATATCTTCATGGAACATATGTGGCTGAAGCAAAACTCTTCATAAGATCTTTGTAGCAACTTCTTCTTGAGCTTAAAGGCTCTAGAAAAGAAGATCCTACCATGATGACAGATGACTCCTCCTTGGACTAAATAGCCCTCTTCATGCAACTGGTCATCAAGTACCATACAAGTGTGAAGATCCTTGGAGTAATCCACCAAAAGTTTGGATTTCCAATATGGATCTAAACTGCCCAATAATTATAGTGCTGATGATGCATCAACAGAAATTTTTGTCATGTTTCTTCTCTCCTCCTTGACATATCCAATTCCAAAGGTATATGTTGGAAGGCCATTCCTTCCATTCTTCTCCTCCCATAGCGCAGAATCATAAATGAGAGTGGGTGATGATGATAAGGGAAAAATATCTCCCTCCTTCTTGAGCCTACCCAAGACTCCCAACGCTATATTATTTTCTTTCAACGCTCCCATCCCTCCTGGGATCTGAATTTGGAGCATCATGTGGTGATAGATCTCCCACAAAAACTGAATCAGGTGGCCTACTAGGTGATTTTCAACTAGATAAGAATGTCCCATGCAACCACCTCATGAGCATGATATATGGGACTGTAAGGTCCTTGCTTCCACTACACAAATCCATCTCCGTTCTTTCTGTGGAAGTGGAATGTGAGGGATATGTATGCATGCCTTTCATCATTTGAGTTTCACCACTCTTCTTGTTCACCCATTCCATTTGCAAAGCCTCCCAATCAATGGTGACTTTTCCCAATGTAATCAGCGATTGAACAATTAGAATCACATTGGTGTCAGGTATGTCAACCACAAAGAAGTGATCAACCAATGTATAAGTCACCATGGTGAATAAAAGTGATGGGACATAATGCATGCATTGCATTTTTCTATCTCTTTGGACCAAAACAGAGAATCTCTCAAAAGTATCAGTGGGTATTTCCCTCCTTTGCATTAGATGGGCATCAATGAAATTGTGGGTTTCCCCGCTATCAATCAAAATAGATGCCCTCTGATTCAAGATGGAACCTTGAACTCTTAAGGTCAAGTACTTAGGTACTCCTCTCAAAGATTCAAGATCCCCTCAAATAGGAGAAAATACTCCTTCCCCATCTCCTGACGGTGTTGGCTCTCCTTCTGCAGTGTCAGCGTTGTGACCTCTTCTTTGTTCATCTTCTTCTTCCTCCTCAACATCTGAGAAGACCTCTATGTAATGTGCTTTTCCAGTAGCACATCTATGTCCAGGTTCCCATGATTCTTGGCAAGTGAAGCATAGCTTCCTTTTTCTTAGATCTCTCCAAACTTCATCATCAAGGGGCTTCTTGTATGAGCTCTCATTGGAAGGAGCAACTTTATCTTCCTCTCCCTTTAAAGGAAAAGAGGGCTTATGCTGAAATCTTGCATTTGATTTTGGCAAGGCATCTTGAAGGTCTTTAACCCTTTCAATAGCATCATGTAGGGTAGTGGGCTTGGTAGATTTAACAAAACCATGAATAGGTCCATCTAAACCATCAATGAACATGTACACCCTTCTTTCTGTAGAAAAATTATCAACCATAACAGATAATCTTAAAAATTTAGAAATGTAACACTTTGTATTACCTGATTATTTCAACTTCGCAAGGCTCATGAATGGTGTCTCTGGATCTCTTCTATCAAATCTTTCTGCCAGCCTTTTAGTGAAATTTGAATAAGTAGTCACATTGGAATGACCCAATGTAGACAAGCCATGGAACCACCAATTATGCCCTGCACCTCCAAAGTGCAGCGCTGCAATCTTGATAGCCTCCATCTCTGTGACCTTATTCAACTAGAAGTAGATGTCAAGTTTTTCTACCCATGGTTTGGCAGAACACTTGGATGACCCATCAAAGTTGGGTAAAAATAATATGCCCATAGAGTGATGTCGATCATGATTTTGAATGAATCCACCACCTCTATGATGATGCCCTGGTATTATTTTGTCCTTGAGGTGAAAAAACTCCTAAAAACTCAAGTGATATTTGAATATCTGATTTTGAGACTCATATTCTTCAAAATAGTCTTCAAGGGATTCTTTCTCTTGAAATCCTTCATTTCCTGTAGCCGAAAAAGGTAGGCATGGTAAAGCATTGGGAAACATGTGGGTGATGCACTGGTTGATCATTCCAGTGATGAGACATGCCAGAGCTCTCCCTAAGATGGAATCCTATAGGGGATTATTTTATTATGTCCAATATCATGTCTTTGATATCTCTAACAAGATCTTGCATGGCTTTCTAAAGGATCTTAGGAGAATCATTTTCTTCTTCTTCACTTCCAGATTCAGGGGTTTTACCCTTGTCCTTCATTGTCATTGGTGTAATCAAATTTCTTCTTTTGTCTTCTCTTGAGATACCTCCTATCTTTGTCAGTAAAAGGTTATTCTTCTTCATAAGACATATTGGCTTCTTAGAAAACATACGTTGTGCCAGCATGATGCTTTGATACCAGTGTAATATTCCCAAATGGGGAATACAACAATATATTAAAGATATGCTCGAAAAATAATGGAGATCATCAAAATAAGAGCAGGAGGCCAATATGGAGACTCTTATTTAACATTTTCCACAACAAATTAGATGCACCATGAGGCCCATAAGATGTAAAACAGGAAATAGAAGTCTCCAATAGAATAAAATCCTCAAAAAGAGGTGATGCAACCATGTACATAGACTGAAAAGAGCTTGACAACATTATTTTATTAGGCTGCAACAACTGTTGATTACATGTCAGATCTAGAGCAAATCAATGCATGAAAATTCATATCTATAATAGATCCATACACTAGATAGGCTCCTCTTTTAGATCCCCTCGGGGTTTTCAGCATTACACCAAGTATAAGTAGTAGATCTAAGATCTAAGTCTATAGATCAGTAGAAATATTCAGAAATGATAAAGTATACAAAGTATTTAGATCAGATATGATATGACAAGAAATAGATCTTCCTTCAATGGATCTTCAAAGTGGAGGGCAGATCCCTAACACTTGAAATCCAACTCTCCAACTAATGTTCCATAACACCTTGCAACAATACCGACAGGAATAACACAGTTATGGAAGAAATACTGCGTTGTAGGGTTTAGAATAAGTTTGGCCACATGTCAAGATCTGGAAATGATGCTCCAATGTTCCAATACTCTCTTTCCAATGGGATAGAAGCCTTCCCCACTGAAAAGGAGCACTAGAATGGTCTAGATCTAAGTAGATCTACCCTTCACTTGCTGCAGCTTTCAAAGACAACCAAACCCTCAACAGGATCTATGTTGTAGTTGGAAAAGGAAGCTTGGCCTCAAGATAAATAGTGGACTATGCAATACAAGACTCTCCCAAGAGCTACTCAATGGGAAGAGGTGGGATTCCCAATCAGGAACACCCAATGCTAAACAACATTTGCAATCTAGATTAAATAGCCAAAGAAAGTTATATGTCTAAACATAAAATACTTCAGAAATTCAATATCATTCAAAAACCTCTTCATGCTACCATCCTCTTCCTTTTATAAGTTGAGAGCTTGTAAACCCTAAACCACCTTCAACAAAATAGCTCCTTTCACACAAGCCATCTCCATCTAAAACTGCGTTGTGCCTCATTAATGGCCACTCCTCCAAGACGACGTTGTAGATCTGGTCATGGTTGACCCAGTCAAAACATCCGGCCCCTTTCAAACCAAAGGGTGCTTTCTTACATAGCCAAGATTTAGCCTTTTTCACATTTGGCATTGATTTATTTACTGTTTAGGAGTTTTATGAACCTCCTTTACACTTTTATTCATGAAACAGAAAAATGAAACAAAAATGAATATTCCCATTATCTTAGGACTAATTGGGAATATTATAGCAAATTTCAGAAGTTTATTTCCAAAGATATGGATGGCATTGGAACTACAGGTTCGTTGGTGTACCACAGGGGCACACCATCCCCACTAGAGCCACTGTTATAACACTCAAAATTTTCAATTTTTTTTTTGATAAGGTCACCATAGGTTTCATGTTATATCATGTTGCGTCATGCATTTGATGAAGAATTTATAAAATCATGTTTATACTATGTCAAAAAAACCATTTTTGAGTCATGTCATGTTAGCCAAATCCATTTATATCATTTAGTTTTCACACCCACGCCTTAAAATCAAGAAATTTGCCACTTGTCTAGTTTTTCACATTTCCATAGCGAATACAGTGGCAGAATAGTAGACTTCGCTACAAAACTTCCTAAACATTGCGTAGCACTCATTTTCCAAAAGATGATCGATGAATTTTCATTTTCTATTGGTTTTAGGGAAAGGTCAGATCACCTATTAGGTTATGACAGTTATCCAACATGTGAAATCATAAGTGATTGTCATCATTGCACTTTTATTCCTCCATTTTTAATTTTCCCTCATATTATAATTTCATATTTTTCACCCAAGCTCCTCTCTATTATTAACCCTTCAGCCTTAGCATGTATTTTTCATGTTTCACCCTTGAAAATTTCAGGTTTCTGGCAAGCAACTTGCTATCCAAAAGCAGCTTGTTGTCCAATTTGTCTTTTATAGGTGTCACATGTTTACGAGGGTAGCTTGGTTATAAGGGATATGGTCATGCACAAGAAAGCATAAAAATGAGGATCTATGGATAAGATAGAAGCCCATGGACCTTAAGCTATTCATGGAGGACCCTAGCTCTACTAAATCATGCACCAATTCAATTTTCTTGAATTTTTGTTGGAGCTAACAAGGAAATTGCTCTGTTTTTTATTGTTTGAGCAGTAACTTTTAAGAGAGGATTATGGATGAAAAAAGATAAATTTGGAAATAATAAGAGAGGTTATTTTCAAGCACAGAACAAGTAAAAATAACCTCTTTCACTTTTATCAGAGGTGCTACTAGTTTGGAGATTCAAAGATGTCTCTAGGACCTATTTTCAGAAAATAGAATTTTCCTATTATATACATGTTTTTCAAATGCAAATTATGGATAGTTGGAGATGGTATTTAAAAAAAAGAAAAGAGGCTTGTTTTCAAAACATTATGATCTACATAAAAATCCTCCAGTTTTTCAAAATATATCAATTATTTTGGAATATGAGTTAATTTGTAAACTGCAAATTCTGCCTTTATAGGAAGTTTCGTAGCATGCTTCAGGCTTGAAGCCAGAAAAACGCTACGAAAATTTATGTTGGTGCATTTTTTATTTGGAATCCAATTTTATGAAGAGTTAAGGAGGGAAATTGATAGTATTTATCTCTTTTAACCCAAAAAACATGTCCACGTCAGCAAAGAGAGCTAACAGGTGGCAGAGGTTGGTGAAATGAAATATGCTACGAAACTGTCTAATGACCCTCTCTTTTTCCAGCAAGGAGCTTTGGGTTGTATTTTGTTATATTAGAAGTGTTTTTAAGGTCATATAGACATATGTAAATGTCAAATAAATTCATAGGAATGTTCTTATGTGGGTTTGGTCTTCGACAAAGTTATCCAGCTCATCAGTTCATCATGGAGGCATTATCATGTGTGATGGCACCATTTCCTTAAAAATAGGAAAATCAGTTTCATAAAGATAGTGAGGGCATTTATATCTTAGTCATGGTCAGTGATACTTAAGCACATGATCCTTTTCAATGTAAACAAGTTGTTCTTTTAGTTGAAAAGTGTAATAAATAGGTAGTTGAGTCCTATTAGGTTTCTAACAACTAAAGTTAGTAGGTGTAATTATCATTACCATGTATTTGCCTTTTTAGTTAGCTTAGGTGTCAAAAATAGGACTCAAAGGTCCAACTTGAATGAAGATCCAATGTGAAGGTGTTGAAGCCTATTAATAGGTAGATTATTGAATAAAAAAGGTGTTGAGCGTTGGAAAAGGTATGAGTTCATTATGCGTTTTCTCATTATTTTACTTTAAACATAATTCTTTTTACTTTAGAAAGGTGACTTATTATAGAATTATGGTAGAATTGAAAAGACTTATGTTTATTGTAAAATGTAACTAAAAACTTCCTTTTATTGCTACAAAAATGAATTAAGCGAGGTGAACAGCTCTACCAGTTGCGAGGCTAAAGCAAGAGTAACTGTTGTTCCTCTAGTGATAGACCAAATCCTGCCAAAGAAAATAAAATCCGAACGCATTGGTAGGAGAAGGCAGGGGACAGCTAGGCTTCAGCCAAAGGAAATCAAGTGAAAGCTAAATAAAGAAGGGAAGCTAATCCCTCAGGATCCTTTGATCCTGAGGGATCGATGTTCAAAACTTCTCTTGTTCCTTGTCTTGTCCGTCAAGTTTGTTATATAAGGCAATGCCTTTAGAGATTAAAAGGAGTCGAATCATTTGATTAAAACATTCCTTTAGTAGTTATTCTACACTTTATTGACTCTCTTCATCAGAGAGCAGTCACTGTAAACACTTTTATGTTCAATTAATACAAAGATGCATTTTTATTTCGTCTCTCAAACTATGAAGTAACCCGGCAATGTTTCACCGTTGGTAAGGGCCTGGCCTTGGTGGAATCGTTCTGATGTTTGTATTTTTGTCCTCTAATTACTGTTTTGTGATAATTTTGTTTGGTTTCATTACGATTGCATAGCTACTTAATTACTTTCGAATTGCTTATTGGTATTGTTGTGCACACTAATGAATTTCATTGTTGTTCCATATTTAACTCTATTTGTTGTTCCATTGAATTGTTGTTCATTTCGATTTTCACTTAATAACGTTTGTTGTCGACATGGTTGGTGTTTAATAGGATTTTCTATTTGATTTCGTTAAGTTCACGTCTTCTATTCAGATTCATTAGTTAGTTATTTCTTTTCAATTCCAGTGTGTTGTTCATTTCTAATTCGTTAGTTTCAGATTGCAGAAAGATTGCTTATTTACGTTTTGCAGTGTATGCATATAGATATTCAATTCTAGATTGCAGTTCATTTCCAATTCTTGCTTTTAAAATAAGCTTTTCTTAGTTTATTTTCAACAGCAGTTAGTTCAATTTTGATTTCACTTTTATTGCTTAAAGAGCAGGACTATCAACTGTAGAGAACATTGGTTATTGCTTCCAAGTTCCCAGAATGATTTCCTTGTTCTAATGTGATTTCAATTGCATCAATTTCTAAAGGAATGAGTTATTGCTACTATATCCTTGATTGATGTTTTTCAGAGTGAAGTTTCACATCATTTGAATTTATGTTATTGTAATTAGATTTCTTTTCAAGCATCCATTTACTCTTGTATTTATAATACTATACTACATCTCTCACATCATTACTCTTAGCTCAATTGCAGCCTCAAACAGAGTACACTCTTGAAACAAAAATTCATTCTGGGATTGATAATTAATGTAGGATAAATAGGTGTTAAAAATATACCTTTTATACCTCAACATTTTGGCGTCGTTCCCGGGGAGAGTGTATTCCATTTAGAAGGAGTGATGCACATATGATTTTTTTCTACTTGGGAAGAATTGCATATTAAAGACGAAAGGTAAGAACCTGCGCACTGAGCAAGGAACATACTTGCTCACAACCCACTTCACAACAAAATTGGGTAAAATTATTTCTTTAGGTAGGAATAAAAGCTTGTTTTCTTGAATGAATAAACCAGCTAAACAAAACAAAATTTCTCCTAAACCAGAAAAACCTAAGGGACCGGTGACCCTTGGGTGAACAACTTTCATTGACGAAATCCTTAAGAAGACTAAATCTCAGCCATCAGTAGGACCTAGAAAATTTATCTCTAGACAGCCTACTAGTTCCCTTCAGGCCACAGAGTCACCATCTATAGCCTTTGCTGAGATACATAGTCAAACAGAAGGAATTGAGCAAGATTCCAAAGAAATCAAGAATCCCTACCTAATTTCTCCACAAGAAGGGAACTCTAGTAATCTCCGCGAAGGAGAAGGGGAAACAAGAGAAAAAGAAGAACCAAAATCCCCTCTTGAAATAGTCCAAATGGTGAGCAGCCTAGATAACGGAAGTGCTGTAAACCTCATTCAAAACAAAGGACCTGAATCTCCTCAGACAGTAGGCCAGCAAGGAATACTTATTATTCCAGATCAAGGGAGTGTTGTCAAGGCCATTCCTACTCCTTCTAGTCAGCCTAGGAATTCCCTTGAGATCCCAGAAGGATATTGGCACATATTTGATCAAATGGCCAAGAACCAGAACGAGAACCAGCAAACACCTCTGCAAACTTCCACATGGCAATACCATATAGTAGATACTGCAGTTAATTCACCTATAAAATCCATTCCTCTTCAACATATTCCTACATTTCATGGCTTGAAATTGGAAGATCCAGATGCATTTCTGTTTGAATTCGATGTATTATGCAGGGGATATGAATATACCAATCCCCAAAGATTAAAACTATTTCCTTCCACATTAAAAGGAGAAGACTTACAATATTTTATGGGGCTAGGTGGGGGTGTTATAGATGATTGGGATCAGATGAAATCTTCATTTCTAAAGAAATATCAGGATTATTGCAGGTCCTGGGAAATAAAAGATGAAATATTTCAAATGACAGCAAAACCCAATGAAACTCTGGAAGAATATGTGGAACGGTTTCAATTCAATCTCCAGAGATCTCCTTATGCATCTTTACCCATAATTGATAATATGTGGAAGACTACATTAATTAGGGGGATGAAGGATCAATGGGTTGAAACATTGAATATTATGGGAAAAGGTGATATATATCAGGAAAGCTATGCTAAAATTATTTATTTTTGTATCAGGAGTTCGAGGGACAATATAAGGCTAAAATCTGCATAATGTGACATGATCACAAGGGATAATAAGACCTCCAGTGAAGGCGTAACTCGTGCAGAGATTGGAAATCTGCTGGAAGATTTTGAAACAGATATTCTAGGGACTCTAACAACGCAGTTCGAAATTACACAAGCCAAATAAAAACAAGCAGAAGAAGAACAAAATTTGACAATATTCTGTCCTAGATGCAGGAAGAAACACAACCATAAAGAGTGCCCGCTGTATATAATCAAATTTTATGCCATATGCATGAAAGAACAACCCACAGATGGATGTCCCTCGCTTCCTAGGTTAAAATCAGTCTATAAAGATGCAGAAGAAGAATCAGAAGTGGTATGCTTACTTAATCAGCACCGACAATGGAAACCACCACAATCAGGCATGCCAACTGATCCATTTTCTTCTTTTCAGCCTCCTCAATATAATGCTCAGCAATATAATGGAATGTAGAAAAATCAACCACCTTTCCCCAATTGGTCACAATAGCCATTTCCTACATCATCATGGCCAAATTTTCCTTTCTGCCCATCGTTTTGGAAAAACAATGCTTATCCAACACAATGGTCCCCCTCTACTTCGCAGAGTCAAGCCTAGCAGTCAAACTTGAAAATATCTACAAATCAGCCAGTTGGAAAAATTCCCCTCTCTCAACCTACACTACCAGCTCCTTATACATTACCACAAAACCCCCAGAACAATTTAAGACCATAACTCCCAGCCCAGCCCAACCCAAACCCAAATAATAGGCCAGTTCAATCCGTCCAAATAATGGAACCACCAGAATTAGAAAAAAAATTGAGGGAGTGTAATGACCTTCAATTGAGGCCTGGGCATATAATAGAAACTGAGGGAGAAAAAAATGTTCACACTGAAGATCCTTTACCTGTAGAACAAAAATTGCAAAAAGAGAAGGTGTTTCAACAAAAAAATCAACATCAAATTCCACAACAAGCAACCAACTCTTCTTCACCACTTCCAGAATGATTAATCATACCTTGCCCATTAGAATATCCCGACTTTGATCTTCTGGGAGAATTAAAAAAATTGTGTATAAAAATCCCTCTCCTCCAAGCTATCTAAGACATCCCTATTTATGCAAAAACCATTAAGGAACTGTGTATAAAGAAGCCGAAGAGGAGAACAACAACCAACCCAACTGTCCAAATAGTCAGTACTCTATCTGAATTATTATCAGGAATGGAAACACCTGTAAAATATGAAGACCCAGGAAATCCTATAGTGATGGTGCAAATCAATGGGAAATTGTTCCAAAATGCCTTAGTTGATTTGGGAGCTAAAATCAATATCCTAACAACCACCACCTGTCAGAAACTTGGCATTGCATCATTAGAAGCAACAAAATCCTTATTAGAATTGGCTGAATGATCGGTAGTCAAACCAGAAGGTACACTACAAGATGTAATGGTATCCGTAGATTCCTAGGAATACCCTGCTGACTTCCTGGTTATCAACCCAAAGAACCGGCTAGATGGACATCCGTTAATTCTAGGTAGAACTTGGTTGGCAACTGCCAATTCTTATATTGGTTGCCGACAAGGCAACATGACAACAAAAAGGGGAAACTATGTCAAGAATTTAGCTTTATATCCCCCAACCCAACCAAGCCTATCAATAATCAAAAAAAGAAAGCAACCTGTATCATATCTTATGGAAAATATGAGATCACCTCTAACCATAGAAGATGCCCTTGATTTTAAATATCAAATAGAGAATGATATCATTAATAGCTTTATGAACAAACCACAAATTAGATCCCATCTACAATGTCATGTGATCAAGACAGCATTTGATAATAAAGAAGAAGAAGATCCTCTGAAAGACATTCCTGACCAAATAATACCCACTACTTCTGTGTACAATAGTGAGATTGTAGAAATTGAACCAGGAAAAGCTTTAAACATTAACAAAAATCTGACTACTAAACAAGAAAATAAGATGGTCCAATTACTACAAAAATATAAAGCAGCCTTTGCACGGGATTATCCAGACATGAAGGGAATTTACCCCCAGTTATGTACACACCACATCTATACCAAAAAGGGTGCGATGCCCATTCACCAACCCCAACGAAGACTAAACCCTCACCTTAAAGATATTGTGAAAGCTAAATTACAAAAACTATTGGATGTTAATTTCATTTACCCAATATCTGATAGCAAGTGGGTCTCTCCATTAGTTGTGGTACCAAAGAAGAACGGGAAGTGTAGAATATGCATAGATTACCGTGAACTCAACAAAGCAACCCAAAAAGACCACTTTCCCCTTCCTTTCATTGAACAGGTATTAGATACATTGGCAGGAAAGAAATTGTTTTCTTTCCTCGATGGCTTCAGTGGGTACAATAAAATCCAAATTTCCCCTGAGGCAGGGATAATTTTAAGGATGGAAAATTATCTTGAAGTTTAAAACATTGGCGAATTTCACTAGTCCCTAATATGTGAAATATAAAATTTTATTGATATGTTTATAAAATTATACAAATTTATAATGATTTTATATATAGTCTCTATATAATGCTGGCTATTTTTAAGGTAAAATAATTTTATATTGTAAAATTTGGGCGAATCATTTTTAGAAAAAAATGGAAATCGGTGAATCTTTTTTTTTGGAAAAATCATGGAAAATTAGCCCACCTGCGAATATTAGCCCCCTAAAATTTTCCATGCCCTGAGGACCAAGACAAAACTACTTTTACCTGTCCTTGTGGGACATTTTCCTATCGAGTCTTACCCTTTGGCCTATGCAATGCCCCTGCTACATTTCTAAGAGCCATTCTCAACATCTTTTCAGAATTAATAAATGAAGGGCTCGAAGTATATATGGATGACTTCACACCTTATGGAGATGATTTTGAGCCAGCATTAGAAAATTTAGAAAAGGTGTTACAAAGATTTATTGACATCAGGCTTTTTTTAAGCCATGAAAAGTGTCATATGATGATGACCGAAGGACTTATCTTAGGACGTTATATTTCAGCAGCTGGAATTCGGGTGGATCCAGCCAAAATTCAGATAATTTTGTTAATACCTACACTCACCACACAAACAGAGGTACGTAGAATTCTTGGATTTTCTGGTTATTATAGGAGATTTATAGAACATTATTCTCGAATAGCTGCACCTTTATATGCATTAACAGGAAATTTTGATTTTATTTGGACCGATAAATGTGACAATGCTTTCAAGGATCTGAAAAAGCTTGTATCAACAACCCCAGTGCTGAGGGGCCTAAATTGGAATTTTCCATTCCAAATTTCATCTGATGCCTTAGACACAGCGATTGGAGCAGTGCTTGGGTAGGAAGAGGATAAAAAACCATATGCAATCTATTATATCAGCAAAAATCTATCTCCTGCTGAACTAAACTATACTGTGACTGAGAAGGAATTTTTAGTTGTAGTACATGCTGTAAAAAAGTTTAGACATTATATAACTTGGTATCTTGTATTTTTATATACCGATCACTCTGCCATTAAATTTTTAGAAAATAAACTTGTTACAAATGGAAGGGTGATAAGATGGTTGATTTTATTGCAGGAATTCGATATTAAAATCAAAGATCGACCTGGAAAAGAGAACCCTATAGTTGATTTTCTGTCACGAATGCTAAAGCCAACATATGCAATAGTAGTCAAAGACCACTTCCTAGATGAAAATTTGTTCACTATTACTATTAGAACCCCATGGTACGCTGATATAGAAAATTATTTGGTAATAGTTAAATTACCTAAACATCTAACCCTTAATGAACGAAAGCAGATAATACAGCGTAGTACCCGATTCTCTTGGATTGGGGGCTACCTGTTTCATACAGGGTTAGATATGCAGATCAGGAGATGCGTCCGGGAGGACGAAGTATTTGATTTTCTGAAAGCATGCCATGACGGGCCATGTGGTGGACATTTTACAGATCATAGAACTGCCCATAAGGTTTTATAGATAGGCTACTATTGGCCTACCATTTTTAAAGATGCTAAAAAAATTGTGCAGGCCTATGATAGCTGCCAAAAGGCGGGTCGCCCTAGACAGTCCGACGAAATTCCTTTAAACCCACAAATATTAATTGAACCATTTGAATGTTGGGAACTCAATTTTGTTGGCCCCATTAACCCCCCATCAAGCCAAAGAACATACATCTTAGTTGCAACGGAGTATGTCACTAAATGGGTTGAAGTAGAGATACTTTCGAAATCTATAGAGGAATCTGTAATAAAATTCCTTTTCCAAATCTTTGTGCGACATGACCTCTGAAGGGACACAATCACAGATGGAGGACCGTAGTTTGTAGGTAATAAACTCACTGAAACATTACAGAATTACCACATTCAGCACAAGATTACAATACCATACCACCCACAGGCAAACATCTAGGTAGAGAGTACGAATAAAGTGATCGAATCTATATTGACAAAAACAGTTGCCTCACACGGACGTGACTGGGTCTACAAATTGCCAAAAACCTTGTGGGCGTACCGAACAACATGGAGAAGTACTACGGGGTATTCACCATATCAATTAGTATTTGGAAAAGAGCCCATGTTTCCAATAGAGTATGAAATTTGGACATTAAGAACAGCCCAAAATGTGGGTCTAGATTTAAATGAAGCCCAGGCCAAAAGATTACAACAAATCAATGAGTTAGATGAAATTAGGCTCTGCTCTTCAGCACAATGCGTTAATTCAAAAATAGAGAGAAAAATGGCATGATGCCCTCATCAAAGAAAAAATCTTCCACGAAGGAGATTGGGCACTCCTATATGATTCTAGGTTTTAGGATTTTCCAGGGAAACTCTAGACACGATGGCTTGCACCTTACGAGATACAAAAAGTGCATGATAATGGCACCATTACATTAACCACCATTGATGGATCTAGACATTCCTTTAAAGTAAACGGTCATCAAGTGCGACTTTACCATAAACTTCTTACTCGAGAATCCTTCTACCAACAATTACAGGAAGATTCTACCATGCAAATTCATGCTGAAGGGGATAACTCCTCCTTGGCACCCATTCATTAAATCATTTCTTTCCTTTGAAATTTTTACATAAATATTGTTCATTTACCTTTCTTGTTTTTTTTATATGGAATTATGTTTCTTCAAACTCTTTTTATTTCTCTTATTGTGAATTTTTGTTGTTCCTTTCCAAAGGAACAACATTTTTGCTATTCCTTTCGAAAGGAACAACAACTTTTCTGCAAGTGTTTTTGATGTTCCTTTTGAAAGGAACAACAATTGTGCTGTTTATTTTTTTCTGTTTCACAGATTTTTTTTGCTTTTCCTTTCCAAAGGAACAACAGAAATAATCTGTGGAAATGCTATTCCTTTCCAAAGCAACAACATTTCCGCAGATTGTTTATGTTGTTCCTTTCCAAAGGAACAAAATTTTTTGAGTGTACTATTTTTCTTGTTTTAGAACAACATTTTGAGGATTTCTAATGACTCTTCTAAATGAAAACATACTATTTATACAAGATCACACAAATTAAAGCTTACTGGAATTAGCGAATCAAAAGAAATTGTCCTTTTTTTAAGAAATTTTGTTGTAATGATAAGAAAAAGGAAAAAGGACATAACCACCAATATTACTTTGCTATCTTACTATCACTAAAATTAATATGATCGATTATCTTTATCATGTTGGTTCTTCGCCCAATATTTATAACTTTCTCTGATTTTTACTTATTGAGTAAGAATAAGGGCATATTATTTTCTATTGAGATGTTTATACTTCTTCCACCATCCCTACTCTTAAGGAGTGTTGGGCCATCATTTATATATAAGTAGGAAAGTGCTATATGAAAAAGAAGAAGAAATATCTATATGTATCACTAACTATTCTATGATATGGCAGATGGAGGATAGGGGGTCTCATCAAGAGCCAGCCTACCATGATCATAAGGAAGTAGTGAAATGGCATTCCCATCATGGCCACCACACCAGGGATATGGTCCAATGGACAATTGAAAAAAACTAAAAATTCCTTGGAACAGGAGGTCTCATCACGAGCCAACCTGCCCACTTTTCACTTCTTTCTAGTGAATGGCATTGTGATTTATCTGGTTCCCAAGCCAGCACAATGGCCTCCATTATGACATCAAAGAACACTTCCCTAGGCATAAATAAAGGACAATGGTTCCAAGGGTGAGAAAGCAACTTTGTCAAGGTTATGGACACCTGTGGGCAGCAGAGCTCTGTTGATGGTATTGGAGTCAAATTTTTACAAATAAATAGTAATGTTAAACCCTTTTTCCTATATCTCTATCTAAATATCAAATGAAAACATGATTCCTAAACTCTTGGTTTTGAACCTATTATACATGAAATTCATCATAAATCGATCAAATTAGTTTGAGTGGGTAATAAGTGCATTAGTACTTGTGTTCACATTAGTTGTCCCTTTTCCTTATCCTTAAATCATTACAAACGTTTCTATATCTATTTACAATTTAATCACATGCATCAATTTCAGTAATGTAATAATTTGATTGATTGTATCATAACTATGCATGATTTTCATGTTGTAAAACTACTGTGTAGTACTTTCCTCTCTTATTTAATGGTCGAGGATGACCTATCATCCTCTACGGGGGGTGCAGATGCCTCTTAATCACTGCATGCAGATCAAATCCATATATTTTTTTTCCCTGCATGCAAATCAAATCCCTATATTCTAGGGAATAACAAAAAATTAACGATATTATTCCAATCTACCATGTTGTGCTATTACACTACATTACTGCGTGTTTGTAAAAAATTAATAGTGTGCATAGAAGATGGGAGGTCCACCAATTCTTAGAAAGCTGCAAGTGCTAATTGTTTCTGATGCTACACAAGAAACTCTGGAAAAATTGGGATGGATTACATACCTCACAAGGCAGTAACATATGAAATAATTGTAGAGGTGTCTGGTCTACCAGCGCAAGGAACCGTATGGAATCATAAGAAGGTCATGCTTCCAGAAGCCATGAAAATTTTCCAGGAAGAAGGACAGACATTGATCGTCAAAGGCAAAGGAGTTCAGCCGACATCGTTGGGAGAACCATGGACAGAATTGGCAAAGGTAGTGCAGGCCTATATAACATACGATGGAAGGAAAGACATGGTAAGACCTTGCCACCTTAAGTTATTGGTAGTATTAAAGAAAAAATGTATTGTAAACTTGCCTACATTTTTAAATTCCTTACTGCATGATGTTTCCAGTAGTATAATAAAATCTCGGCACACAGACATAGTGGTAAGCCACCATTTCTTAATCAAATTAATAGTAAGTTATATTCTTGCCCAAAAACAGACCAATTGGGAAGAACTGATATTTTCAATTGATGGAGGATTAGCCTTACCTACCCCAAAACGAAAGAGAATGGCTAGCTCAGCATCAGAGCCACCAAAATGTAGACAATCCTCTCGTTCAAAAAGAAGTAGGGGAATGATAGAAGGCCTTCCAGGTAGCAGTAGCCAGCCCTTGGAATTGCCCAGCTTGGAGGATAAACATCCCCCACAATTGGAAGGAGGGATTCCTTGTACTAATGAGGATGAAGAATAAATGAGCACCACATCAGTGGTGAGGGACAAAGCCACCACACCAGTGGTGAGAAACAAAGCAGTGCAGGAGAAGGAAATAATGAAGAAGAGGAAATTGAGGAAGAAGAAGGAAGTCCTCATACTAGTGTAGAGGGAGAAATTCGCTACTCTGATGAGGAAGAAGGTAGTTACCATACCTGTGAAGAGGATGAAGATAATCACAACAGTGGAAGAGAAGGAGCGGAGCCTCCTGAAAACACCATTGCAAGTTCACCACAAAGCCCTTTGCAAGAAGACCAATTGGCCCAAATTTTGGCCAATATGAGTGAATATGTGCAGCCCCACAACCCATTGGACCTTAATGTTGATATCAACCGATTGCAGGGGAAATTTTTTGCCAATAAAGAAATGAATGAGGGAATTTCAGAAGAAATAGGAGGAAACCCTAACGAAATAGCAAAATCAGCTAGGGTTACCTCCCCTAAGAAGTATGGACAGGAAGAGGTGAACACTAAAGCAATGTTCCAAATTGAAAATTCTCAGGGAACAGCAAAGCCAATTGAGGGTATTACCCCTGTAGAATGTAGCCAAGAGCATATGAACATTGAAGAAGTGCTCCAAGAAGAAAGCAAAGAAGCAAGCCCAACTGAAGGCACAACTGCTGAGGAGAAAACCCCCGCTGAGCAATTGGGTTCAGAAAAAGGAACAGTCGCTCCATCAAGGAAAAGGAAGAAAGTAACTAAACTTGAAAAACTTTGAAGGGAATGGATGAAGCTTCAAGGGCTAGTAGAACAACTTAGGCATACCATTATGGTTCTTAAAATGAAACAAATGCCCGAACGAACCCCAAAAAAAATAAGCATAGTCACCAAACGAGCCCCGAAAAAGAGGAAAGTGGCCACTAGAACAAAGCCCCAAGTTGTAGAGACTATGGCTGATCCTAATCATGAAGATACAGAATAGGAGGCAGCTGTTCTAGATGCAGTTGTTCCGGATGGAGCAACCTCAAGTGAAAATACATAAGCCTGTAGTCAAAACACTTTTAGTGATCCTACATTAGCCAGATTCCAAGAGGAGTTGGCACAGGCTCAATAGGAAAGGGAAAAACTTGAAGAAGACACTGTTCCTAGAAGAAAATACCAGGAGTTGTAGCAGCAGTTGAAGATCAATCATGCAGCAAAGGCTAAAGCCTATGAGAAGTGTCGAAAGGTAGAAGAGAAGGCTGAAAAGGTAATAAATAAATTAAAAATAGCCCATAATCGAATGGATACTCTCTGCTCATTATACACAGATGTTTTAGCTTGTAGATGCCCTGCCAATAATTATGCTTTATTTTTATTAGAGAGATATTTACAGTTAAAAATTAAAGCAGTTAGGGTAGGAAAATCTATAGAGTTAAACACTATAGATGATTTTGTAACATGCCGCAAACTCTATGGGGTAAAGGTGCATCATCTCCTATGTGAGTTCTATTTTCATAATCTCATATTGGAAAATGATATTGAGACAAATCCCAGCCCTTTTGTGGGTGACATCCAATACCAAGCATTTATTTAATTTGTTGTTAATCAGTTAAAATGGCTCAAAGCCTATAATGTTTTTCAAAGGCAAGAAAATGAGTTAGACTTGTGGGTTAGGAGTAAGCCAAAACACCCATTACAATTATGGGCTAGGCAGAAGAACTTGATGACAAGAGAAGGTGTTATCCAGGCATTGGGGCCTGTCCATAAAGCAATTGTCTTGAATGGGATATAATATTTTCTATATATTAGAAACTAGGCATACATAGCAGCTAAGGTCTGATGGGGAATTTCTAATCGGAATATTCAAAATAGAGAGCCATTTATCTATAAAAAATTTGGATTAGCTGTAGACCGCTTGGTTCTGGCTAGGGTGTAGGTTTCGAAGCCCCATTGCATGGTATCTTGCAGCAGATTATAAAGCCATTTATGAAATACCCGAAATATAGACAGGGCATGTCTTTGAAGCATTAGCTGCAATGCATGATTTTAGGCCTTCTGATGAAAAACCTTCTCCAGCTTATTCTTTAACTGCTTTGCATGTAAACTATTGTTTTCATGAGGACATGAAAAAGGGTAAGCAGGGGGGTATGTTGAGCGTTGGAAAATGTATGAATTCACTATGCGTTCTTTCATTATTTTTACTTTAAACATAATTATTTTTACTTTAGAAAGGTGAATTATTACAGAATTATGGTAGAATTGCAAAGACTCATGTTTATTGTAAAATATAACTAAAAACTGCCTTTTATTGATAAAAACAAGAATTAAGCGAGGTGAACATCTATAACAGAGGCGAGGATAAAGCAAGAGTAACTGTTGTTCCTCCAATGATAGACCAAATCCTGCCAAAGAAAAGAAAATCTGAACACATTGCTAAGAGAAGGTAGGGGACACCTTGACTTCAGTCAAAGGAAACAAGGTGACAGCTAAAGAAAGAAAGGAAGTGAATCCCTCTAGATCCTTCGATCCTGAGGGATCACTGTTCAAACCTTATCTCATTTCTTGTCTTGTCTGTTGAGTTTGTTATATAAGGAAATGCCTTTAGAGATTAAAAGGAGTCGAATCATTTGATTAAAACACTCCTTTAGTAATTTTGCGCTTTATTGACTCATGATCAGAGAGCGGTCGTTGTAAACACTTTTATGTTCAATTAATACGAAGATGCATTTTTATTTCGTCTCTCAAGCTCTGAAGTAACCCATCAGTGTTTCACTAGTGCTAAGGGCCTGGGCCTGGTGGAATCATTCTGCTATTTGTATTTCTATCCTTTAGTTACTGTTGTGTGATAATTGTGTTGGTTTCATCATGATTGCACAGTTACTTAATTACTATTGAATTTCTAATTGGTATTGTTGTGTGCGCTAATGAATTTCATTGGTGTTCCATATTTAACTTTGTTTGTTGTTCCATTGGATTTTTGTTCATTTCAATTGTTACTTAATAATGTTTGTTGTCGACAGGGTTGGTGTTTAATTGGATTTGCTATTTGATTTCGTTAAGTTCATGTCTGCTGTCCAGATTCATTAGTTAGTAATTGTTGTTCAATTCCAATGTGTTGTTTATTTATAATTCGTTAGTTTTATATTGCAGAAATATTGCTTATTTACAGTTTGCAATGTATGCACATAGATATCCAATTGCAGATTGCTGTTCATTTCCAATTCTTGCTTTTAAAATAAGTTCTTCTTAGTTTATTTTCAACATCAGCTAGTTCAATTTTGATTTCACTTTGATTTACTAAAGAGCAGGACTGTCAACTGTAGAGAACATTGGTTATTGCTTCCAAGTTCCCAGATTGACTGCCTTGTTCCAGTGTGATTTCAATTACATCAATTTCTAAAAGAACGAGTTATTGCTATTGTATCCTTGATTGATGTTTTGTAGATTGAATTTTTAGAGCATTTGAATTTATGTTATTGTAATTATATTTCTTTTTAAGCATTCATTTACTCTTGTATTTAGAATACTATACTACATATCTCACAGCATTACTCTTAGCTCAATTGCAGCCTCAAACAGAGTACACTCTTGAAACAAAAAGTCGTTCTCAGATTGATAATTAATGTAGGACAAATAGGTGTTAAAAATATACCTTTTATACCTCAACAAAAGGGTTGGAAGATGTTACTTTGACTACTACTACTGTCAAAAGGCTCTAATAGGTAATAGACAGTGGCTATCAGCTTTCTCCTCCACCTGAGATTCATTTGATGTTTTCATGAACCATGCCCTATGTATTTTTCTTCTTTTCTTTCAATATATTAATGTTTGATTACTCAAAATTCGTGCTTCTCATGGTTTGGATTCTTTCAATAATTAAATTATTGTATATCTTTCTCAATATCCTGCTTTCAATATCTTAATTTTCATTACTCACAATTCATGTTTATCATGTTTTGATTTCCTTTGAACATTTATATATTGAGTAAATTTTCTGTGTGTTTTCTTTCATTTAAATATCTACATGCCTGAGCTTCCACAAGGAGATCCATTGTCATTGATTTCTCTAGCACTGAGTCCATAGCTGAATGGTAGCAAACCTTCATTTTTCAACATGCAATCATACAAAAACCAAGACACAAGTTCATAGAGTTAGCCATCTAGAATTATTTCTATTGAAAATCATAAACCCCCTTTGAGATAGCCCTCTAAAAATGACGAGACTAATCTTCATTTAGAAGTGGTTTGAACGAGTTACATTGAGTTGATTGATGAGCAACCAATCAGATCAATTTGGTGATAACACAACAAATTAATTTTTTGGTCTGGTAGTAGTCAGGTAGTTGAGACTTCCTACAAGCTGTCTATACTTTGTTACATCCTCAAATTATTTTCCTTCAATGGATGCGAGCTTCAAGTTTTGTTCCACTGGAGTATTTAAAGGCTTGTACTCATCCATGCCAAACTTGTTCAACAGATCTCTAATGTACTTCTTCTGAGAGATGAATATAAACTTAGGATGTTGAGTAACTTCAATACCAAGATAGTAGTGAACATAGCACAAATCAGTCATTTCAAAAAAAATTCTCAATTCCTTCTTTATGGACGCAATATAGCTCTTATTGTTCACTATCATCAAAATATCATCTACATACACCACAAGATATACAACTATTTTTCCAACTTTCTTGAAAAACAAAGTTGTATCATCAGGATCATAATGTTTGAAGCTAAGTTTCATAAGATGCTCAATTAACTTCTCATACCAGGCTGCCAGTTCTTTCTTGATTTCATACAAGGATTTTTCAAGCTTGAATACTTTTTGTTCTTGTCACTTCACAAAAAATCCTTCTGGTTGGGAAATAAAAACATTCTTCTTTAGATCTCCATTCAAGAAATTAGTTTTTACATCGATCTGATGGAATTTCCAGCCGTTCTGAGATGCTAAGGCAAAGAGTTCTTGGATGGTAGGTCATTTTGATGTGGCGGTAAAATTCTCCTCATAATCAATTGCTTTTTCTGTGCAAAACCTTTTGCCAAAATCTTCGATTTGTGCTTGTCAAGTGAGCCATCAACTTTGTACCTATTCCTGTAGACCCACTTGCAGCCAATAGTTTTGGATTCCAATGGAGTATTTACCAGCTTCCAAGTTCCATTATTTATCAAGGCATCATGTTCCTTCTACATTGCTTCATTTATTTCATCAGAAGAAGCAGATTATTTGAAGGAAGTTGGTTAAAAACATGTAGATAAATTCAATTCAAAATTATTAGTAACATCCATATCAAAAGGTGAATAAGAATCATGCGCATCACCTCCATTTTTCTTGCTGGAAATTCTTGTTCCTATCTTTCCAACCTCATCTGGATGGACCTTTTCAAGTGTCTTTGTTAGTCATTTAGGAGGAACTTTCTGAGATGGCCGAGGCTACTCAGTTGACTGAGTTGGGGCTGAACCAAGACTTAGTATCCCAATTCTTTCAATCACATCAGTAAAAACTTCATTTGTGGTTGGAGCTTCATGTGGGGGATAAAGTGCTTCAAAATAAGATTCCACATGTTTATCCAGTATAGGAATCCCCCCTTCAGGATCTATCCAAGCGATCAAGCTACCATTCAACAACATTTTTATTAGCAGAAGATTCAAGAAATATGACATCTCTAGACATTACAAACTTCTTATTAACTTCATCATATAGAAGATATGTTTTAGAGGTATTTGAATACCCCAACAAGATACACTTATGACTCCTTGCACCAAGTTTGTTTTTTTGTTCCTTAGGTATCAAAGCATGACAAGTGGAACCAAAGCCCCTGAGATGCTTTACCAAAGGAATGTGTCCATGCCACAATTCATAAGGAGTCTTTTTTATCATTTCATTAGAAGGACACCTATTTTTCATTTACACAACACATAGAACTGCATCAACCCAAAACATCAATTTTACATTCTTGAAAAAGATCATGGAGTGTACCATATTTAAAATTGTCATGTTCATTCTTTCAGCCACACAGTTTTGTTGGGGATTGTAAGGCAAGTTTGTTTGATGTTTGATCCCATGTTAGCAAATATATTTTTCAAATTCATTTGAAGTGTATTCTTTCCCATTATTAGTGAAAATAGATCCATTATGAGTTTGTGCATCATTTTCAATCCATGCATGAAAGTGCTTGAACGTTTGAAAAACATCATATTTGTTCTTGAATAAGTAAACCCAACACATTCTAGTGTAGTCATCAATAAATGTCATCATATATTTATTTCCATCTCCAAAAGGAAAAGGAATAGGTAAACATAAATATGAATGAATAATTTCAATTTTTTTATGTTCTCTGGAATGTGAATCATGAAAAGACTATTTGTTATGCTTTCATAGAATACAAGCATCGCATTGCTTAAGTTTCCTAAGAATTGTAGGCAAACCAGTAACACCATTTTTCTTTAACAATAGAAGGTCGTTAGAGTTCAAGTGTCTAAATCTAGCATGCCATAAAATAATTTATGTAAATATGCCTTCATCATATTGAGGACTGAATGTAAAGTTTTGTGCATGAGCAGAGGTACCTTGCATATTTAGAAGACTTTCTTCTTCTATCCCCGTCATGACAAGTCTGGGATATGATGCTTTTCTCATTTCAACGTTACCATGAAACATATGGTTGAGTGATTTAATTGTGAATTAAATCCTTGTAATTTAATTTTTCAACCTTGGGTTTTGTAAACTGACGAGGTATACATGTACTATATGTACTGGGTGGTTATCTTTCATATTAGCTTAATATAATTCAATTAAAACTAATTCAAAAAAATACTAAATTAATCCAATCAAAACCAAATAAATCCAAACATAAATAAATTGAAATCGCACTTGCTTGAAATTGAAATAACACTTGCAGAATTGAAATCGCACTTGTTGAAATAAAATCACACCACACTTGCATAATTGAAATCACACTTGAAAATTGAAATCACACTTGTTAAAATGAAATCACACCACATTTGCATAATTGAAATCACACTCACATAATTGAAATCACACCACACTTGCATAAATGAAATCACACCTGCTAGAAAGTAAATCACACTTACTGAAAGGAAAAGGCACACTGGCATAAAATAAATGAAATAAAAAAAACTGTAGTATGTTACCAATATGTAGAAAGATGTACAAAATGTGGTTGACGGGGGCCCTCCATTCCTCAGCAAGAACACTAACAAATATCACATCTTGAAGTTAAAATTGGCAGCATGTATTTCACAAAAATGAAGTTACAATTTGATATTACAATAATTATATATCCTCACTTTACAAATTACATCTAGAACTTGGAACATCCAACTACCAACTAGCCAATAGCTAACAATTAATAACTGACTACACTTGATAACCCTTTGTATGAAGGGTTCAATATTATTTATACAAAAATTAAGGATAACTATACAATAAATATAGATCCATAGATCTCTCCTAAATACACATTTATCTCTTGTGGTTACAACCCATATCCTAAAAATGTAAAATACATATCCTCTCAAAATTATATTATCCATGATTCTTCTCCTTTGAATGTGCATACTTAATGATCCACATCCTCTATAAATATTTCACAAATATTTATGTGTTGGAATTTGAAATTAGAATTTGTGGTTGGATGGCCAAACAGGACCCTTCTAGAATCTCCAAGTAGGCCTACAATATCACAAAAATCATAACACTTTTAGATATATATAAAAACATGTCAAATTCCTAATATTTAATCACAAATTCACTTAAAATAATTAAAATTAATGACTAGGAAAATATTAATGTTAAACCCATATGATAATGAAAATGGTTACTTAATGTAATGTTATGGGGCTATAGAGTTATGGAATGAGGGTAAAATTATGGAAATGAAGGTGAAAGTGGATGACATTTTGGAGGTCCAACATACCCCCCAACTAAAGTTGTTTCACATCCTGGTGCAACTATTGCATTAATTCCCTTAATCATAAGTATATATTCTTGAAATGTTTTTCTTCTATATGATTATTGGATTTGTATTGATTCTATAACTTTTCATAGTCATCTTTTTTCAAAGTGTACTTTGAAATACATTTGATTGGAACATTTATTTTTTATGGTTGGCTCTTGTGTAATAACCAAAATTTAATGAGTATTGGCTCTTGTGTAACAATACTTTTGTTATTTTTTTGTTACATCAAAATACTTGAAAACATTGAGAATTATTGTTTTTAAGTCCCATAGTGACTGTCATCAATTTAATATGCTCATCAATTGATCATTTAAAAAGACATAATATTTTAGAATCAAAATGAAATAATAGTTGATTGGGAAAATATGTTAGTTAGGATGAAATGAAATGTGGCATGTGGCATGAAATGTGAATATCCCTTCCCCCAAACGTAAGGATTTTTCGTTTTTCTTGCAAATGAGAAAGGGAATATGAATGTGGTGAGGGATTTTCCAAAATCACAATTTTAGTATTTAAGGAATTACATGATTAAAAATTAGAAAATTACATACCTTCACCTACTTGAAAACTGAAAAAGGTATGTATATTGAAGAGTGTGGTTGTTTTTCTTGTTGTATCATGGAATGTGAAGTAAAAAAAATCTTATATTCCTTCTTTCTCTTGGTTGTATGAATATAGGATGAGATTGGAATATTTAATTCTATGGCTGCTGAATTGAGTCTTGTTACAAATTGTTGAAATCATGTAGTCTTAAATCATTCTCACTTGATGGAATAATTCTTATTTATGTGAATAGATGTATCAATGTCGAATATAGAAAATAAATTGTTGGATTACTGTTAATTAATGAATTCCATTAACCAACACGAGACTACTCACCATTGATGTCAATGAGAGTCAATATTCCTAATTACTTCTTATTAGGTACGAATAGATGTTTTGAAGTTGAGTCACCTATAATATCCAACAAAAAGGGGACATCTATGTATTCCCATTGTTTATTGGTGAGAGAACTTTCCATTAAGGCATGCAAGCCTCAAGAAACTTGAAAGATCTCTAGTTTTGATCCCAGATGATGTGTCAGAGTCTATGGGTAAAAACTTGTTAGAAGGGAGGCCTTGATGAATCCTCCATCATCTAACGTGAGTACGAAATAATAATTTGAAGGAATATAGATGGAAAATTTGCATTGAAGAAAATTTTATTTGACAAAAAGTAAAAGGAAAATTAGGTAGCTCAACTTTGTAAGGGAGTTGAATGACTTTATTTTTTGGGTCAAGGGTGAGTGAAAATTAGGCAGGAAAGTATGAATATTGCAAAGGGAAATGAGTTTCTATTAGTAGGGAGATGGAGAATTATGGATCGACTGTAGGCTTAAAATGTTTAGAAATGGTAAAATTGGTATGTGCTTAGTAGGAATGGTGTAGTGGATCTGATTTTACATTGAATTATCATACTCTTTTGAAAGAAACTTGGTCTTTAAAAAGGTACTTGTGCATATAGTGCTCTTCTTTCATCGTCCTAGAACCTGAAAAAACTTAGCAATTTCTGCAATAAAATGTAAGAATATTAAAAGAGAGAGTTGATTAGTCCCTCTTCATTTGATGTATACACAAAAAAACTTAAAAACAATACTAATAAAACAAATTCGAGAATGAAAAATTAAATGCACTTTTACCTTATCAATACTATGGATCACCTATTATTGTTTTGTTGGTGACTTATTTATTGTGTTTCTAACCAATTTTTATCTTGAGGCCTCTTCTCCACACACCTAATGCTTCATAAATAGACCATAAACCAAATTTTCATAAGCTACTGAATTGTGCCGATTCTACAGCTACCAAAAATATGGATCATTGCAATGCCTTTCCACTTTACAACCTACAATTAGACTTGAATGGTGGCTTTTATGAAATTCTATGTTTTTAATGGTGTTTTTTCTTTTTGTCTAGCACTTCACCGTTGTCCATGATCATGTGGATCCAAAAAATGCCGAAAATTCAAAATTCTTGGATCAGCTTGAAACTAGCGCCAAAGCGTAGATACCATCATTTTGAATCCAACGTAATTTGCTTCACTGAAATCCAACTTCGGATGCTCTGGGAATTGTGTTCTGATCAGTTTGTGAAATAGATAAAAAAATGAATTTTTGAGTTGCAGGAATGCCTAGTTAGAAGTCTGTATGCTGACAATTGATGGGTGATACTTGGCACTATTTTATTCATGGACATGTGGTTATTTTTTATTGTTTAATGGTTGTTGTGGTGGGCCAATGAGGAAGTGCCACACAAACCAACCATTGGTTGTCACATGGAATCCTCGTGGTGGAAGGGAAAAACTACCCTCCATGAGAATCGAAACCATGACCTCTTAACTAAAAATAAAGCACTCTTACTAACTCGGCTACTATGTTCCTTGTTAAATTTAGTCATAATACATGTATTTAAAGGTGATGTGTGAGCATTTGGGGAAAGGGTCAGGGCTAAGCCCTAACCCCTGGTCCCATGCAGCCTAATATGACCATGGTAACAGAGGACTTGGGGGCAGTTTTAACCATCCTACAATTTCGACCGAAAATCAGGAAGGCCAGATTTGCAAGCCATTCCCATTTTTTGGGCATATCAGTCTGGTTTATGTTGAATTTTAGGCTTATTAACAACATAATTGGGTAGAAAATTAAAATAATGATATCTTACTCAATGTTTGGCCAAATGAGGTGAAAAAAGAGTCAAAACAAAAGTTTTTACATTGTTTGATCCATTAGAGGTATTAGTTTTGATGATTGAGCTTTGGAAAATCCTGTAATTACACTTTTCAGTAAGAATTTAGATTTCTTATCCAAATTTTATTCCAAATCGTAGAGATAACAAGAAGAGAGCATACTCGACAATATTGAAACTCTTTATTCAAAAAAATGCAAAAGTTTGATCTCTAACTTCAAATTGTGGCTCTCAAAACTCTTTTTTCTCTTTTTTTCTCAAATATTCCTTCTCTTTCTATATATTCCTGAAAATGATTAGTGATATGGGTGGCTCTTAATGCACCACCAATTAAATAAAATTGCAAATAGAATGAAATTTAACTTGAAGAAACTTAAAAATCACCAAAATTGGTTTTATTCATTAATTCTACCATACTCTACTCTACTGGAAATAGAAAAAATAATCAAGTGTATGAATATTTCTAGTGTAACCATGTGCATAACAGAAGTAAAAATATATTCATCCCAAGTTTTGAAAAATATGAATTAAAATACATCAAAGCTTGGAAAGCCAATTTTTTGGAGAATACAATTAAGAAGTAAGGAAGAATGGAAGAGTGATGTGACTTAATCCTTGACTGGAACCATTTTTCAATAAGTTCATCACATTCTTGATTCCTTTCTTGGTTTAGATCACATTGAATATCCTCCTTTATTATGCATTCATCAATCTTATATTCTACTGGTTTCTCCTCATCAAAAGTGTTGCATAATTCTTTAGTCTGTTCAACAGATTGACAAGAGGAATCAAAAGTTGTGGAGGTGGAGAGATAGACAAGTTTCTGCATGCATTTAAAATAAAATCTTCCTAAGAGGCAGATATCCTAGCTATTTCTAAGATTCAAGAAAGTTCTTGGAAGAACATTCTTCAAATTCTTAATTGTGTGTGAATTACTCAAACTAGTTTATAATTCATGTCGTGCAAACAAATTAGTATAGTTTTTTGAAAAATTATTGAAATCTAATATTCATCCTAAATTATTTTAATATGTTTTTAACATGCATATAAGAATTAATGTAACTATAATGAATGCCTAAACTTCAAAATAAACACCTATCGATACCTCCCCCGCAAGAGCGCCAAAATGTTGGGTGATTTAATTGCAGGATAAATCCATGTCATTTAATTTGTCAACTCGAGGTTTCATAAACTGAAAAGGTATACATGTAATATGTGTACTAGGTGGTTATCTTTGAAATTAGATTAATCTAATGCAAGTAAAAATAATTACAAAACATAATAAATTAATCCAATCCAAATCACACTTGCATAAAGGAAATCACACTTTCTTGAAATTGAAATCACACTTATTGAATTGAAATCACACTTGCTGAAATGGAATAACACCACACTTGCATAAATGAAATCACACCTACTGGAAAGTAAATCACACTTACTGAAAGGAAAATGCACACTAGCATAAAATAGATTAAATAACAAAACTATAGTATGTTACCAATATGTACAAAGATGTACAAAATGTGGTTTATGGGGGGCCTCCGTTCCTCAGCAAGCACACTAAAAAATATCACATCTTGGAGATAAAATTGGTAGCATGTATTTCATAAAAATAAAGTTACAAGATATTACAATAATTCTCTATCCTCAATTTAAAAATTACATCTAGAACTTAGAACCTCCAACTATCAACTAGCCACTAGCTAACAATTAACAATTGGCTACACTTGACAACCCTTTGTATGAAGGGTTCACTCCTATTTATACAAAAATTAAGGATAGCTATATAATAAATATATATCCATTGATATCTCGTAAATCCACATTTATCTCTTGTGGTTACAACCAATATCCTAAAAATTTAAGATACATATCCTCTCAAAATTATGTTATCCATGATTCTTCTCCTTTGAATGTGCATAGGTAATGATCCAGATTCTCTAGAAATATTACACAAATATTTATGACTTTGAATTTCCAATTCTAATTTGTGGTTGGATGGCCGAATAGGACCCTTCTAGAATCTCCATGTAGGCCTTCAATATCACAAAACTCCTAACACTTTTATGTATATATGAAAACATGTCAATTTCCTAATATTTAATCACATAGTCACTTAGAATACTTAAAATTAATGACTTGGAAAATATTAATGTTAAACCCATATAATAATGAAAATGTTTAATTAATGTAAGGTTATGGGGCTATAGAGTTACAAATTAAGGGAAAAATGATGGAAATGAAGGTGAAAGTGGACGACATTTTGGAGGCCCAACACATATGAATGGAGTGTCCTTACTGGCAGATGTGTACCAAAAAAAAAAGTTTCTCCTCAACTCTGTGAGGTATAGAACCTCATGTAGAAGAAATTTTGGAACACCAGTCATTTTAAGCCTAATTGTGCCAAGCTTTGATGTCTTGATATTTATTTTCCTACAAAGTATACTGCTCCATCAACCTTGCTAGTAAATTCTTCAAAAAAAATATTTTCTAAAAGTCACGTGGCATGTTGCTCCTAAATCAAGCAACCAATTATTTTTCCAAGTAGAAAGTGAATTATTAAAAAATTCTTCAGTTACTCCAATATTACAATCTACCACAACATAATAAGTGGATTAAGGTGCGTTACCTTTCTCTTTATCGTGAGTTTTACTTTTTGGCTTTACTTATTTCTTGCTCAATTTTATCCCAAGGAAGCTTACATATGGATGAATCACATCCATCTCTATTGCACCAAGTGCAATGAAGATCATACTTTTCTCCTTGAAATTATCTGCCCCCCTCCCTCTGAAATTTCTTCTTCCTCTTTCTCTTCGGCCACCTCTTCCTCTAGAAGAATCTTGGGCATGATTCTTCTCTCTATGTGCAAGACATGTAGCTTCTTCAGAATACCGAGGAGTTTTCTATTTCCATGATTATTTTCTCTATATAAAGTATTCTACTCAAGGGAGTCAAAGGAAATATTGTTGAGGTTTCCACTTTCTTGCAATGACTCAAGATAATGTGAGTAAGTGGGATATAATGCCTTGACATAAGCTATGAGAGGTATGTCTATTTCAAGACCAATGTTTTTAATGTCATGCATGATAGATATTACTTCTAATGCTAAAGCAAGAGGGTCATCATTTTTAAATTCAAGACTGAATAGTTTAATCATGAATTGAACAACTTCAAGTTATGAGTGTGAGTCATATAGTTCTTTCAACTTATTCAATGCTTCATAAGCATTTGAGAATGGTGTAATATGGTGACTCACCTATTCATTTACAAATGTTGCAATCAAGGCATATGCTTTCTTACTATTATTTTTATCCCAAATGGTGATCTCCTTGTCTGAGGTAGGCTTTGCAGGTGCATTTTCTCGATATCCTTCATAGATTCCTTTCCAAAACTCATTAAAAATGAGAGTATGCTTGATTTTTTGGGACCACTCAAGATAGTTCTCCTTTGCAGTGAGAACCACTCCTAAAATAGATATGAGTGAATGCATTCATAATATATATTGTAAAAATATATATATACTTTACTGCCAACATTATAAAAAATTTGCAATTCTGGTGCTAATTGTTTTTTGTAAAAAAATGAATTATGTGATTAAAAAAATTATGCAAAGGTATATATGAGGGAGGGCTTATATGGGGAGGGCTTATGAGGGGGAGGTAAATCTTGGGAGGTGGGATATGCGGGACATAAAATATGGTGAGGTGTTATGTGAGGGAGCGAGTAGCGAAGTCTAGTGGAAATATAGGTCGAGTTCACCACATGATGGAGCAGTAGAGGAGTTGTTATGGAAGTTTCATATAGGAGGAAACTGCGTACAGGAGGCTATTGTTACACCATTTTTAGGTCATCTAACATGTTACTATTATATGGAACAAATTACACCATGTAAGACCAATTTTACCCTAAGTAAAATTGCTTTAATATGAAAAATAACTTAGTAATCCATATTTATTAAGTTGTTTGTGGTATAAAAAGGAAACCCCGCGAGGAAATATCGAATAAATCCAAATTTGTTTTATTTTCCTCAAGGAATAATTAGTGAAACAATAGTTTAATTAATATTCCTGGTCATATTTAACCCAAAACAGGAAAATTAATTAGATAAATCATTATTTATCTTATTATTTTCAAAGAATCATTATTTAAACCTTATTTAAATAATATTCCTTGTTAAATTTGACTAAATCATTTATAAATAATTGAATAAATCATTATTTGTTTAATTATTACTCAACCACATCCTTAAAATAATAAATAAATCATTTATTTATGTATTATTTACAAATAAAGTGATTTGACCAAATTCAAATTATTTTTCCCTCCAACAAATATAATAAAATATTCCATAAAAGTTGGATCTAGATTTGGTTAATAATATTTTAAATATGCACCAATATCTAGACTAACTCAATATTTTGTTATAAATAGAAGGGTTTTTCCATTCACTCACTAACTTTTGTTTCCTAAAGATCACTCTAGATCTATCCTTTTGGTTTGACTTTGATCCTCGATCATTGTAATATTTTGCTACCATTTTTCTTGTGAGATTGCTTTGAGTTCCATCTTTTGTCTAGGTTTTCTACACCATCAAGAGAGAGAGGTATTAGATCTGAAGTGTTGAGGACTTACAAGAACCCATCCCATTGAGGGGGATTGGTAACATCTTTCTATGCTCCCTTCCTAGGTGTGAAAAATACAGAAATTCTTTAAAAAATATTCTTGTCTTATCTATTGGATACATGGAGCAACTCTTTCTTTTATTTAGTGCTTAATGTCTTTTACTACATAGATCTAGATTTTGTAGCATTTATCTTGGTCAAATAACTACATATCTAAAGAAATTGGCAGCCATATTTGATGTTAGTGTTGTTTTTTATGCACAGCTAAAGTGAGCTTTTTTCATACACTTGCGATTAGAATTCATCCTAACAACTCGTGACTCCACAAGGGTTTACGATCATGACCTCTGTTGTTTTTTAGATCCCTGCATTACTAGCTGCTTAAAACCCTATTATTTTTCTTTAGCTTCTTGTTTTTCTTTTATTGATGTTATTTTTAACCTACAGAACCCTCAAACAATAAAAATTCTAACTTCCGTGTGTTTTCAGACCTATTACGCAGGTGACAAACATCCACCGTAGCTAAGACGACAATTTTTCTTGAAACCTACTCCCATGAGTGCCAGAAGTGCAGGTCGATATTTCTGGGTAAAATCTTGTGACCTAGACATTAAGAGCATAGAAAACAGCCCCAAACCTGCGGCCTCTGTAGAAATCAGGTTAGAAACTGCGACTTGAAATTTTTGGGGGATTTTTTCTGAGATTTTTCTGGGTTTGTCTGGGCCTTTGTTCAGGTTTTTCTAACCTCCACCTCCACCCATTTCGGACCTGTTCTTTCTCTGTTTTACTCATCAAAGTGGAAACCTAGCCCCCTAGGGTTTCAGTACCCTTCTACCTTTCTAGGAGTTTAGCTCCAGCAGGTTGACTAAAATTTCAGTGTGTTCAGCCATTTTTCAGATCTGATCCCTTAACTTTAGATCCATTTCAGATTGGTTATTCATCCATTCAAAACACCTCTTTTCAGTTTTTTTTGTGTCTTCCTCTAGGGTCCCCTCCATTGCTCTGCAGGTTGTAGCCTTTCACCACCTCATTTGCAGCAATTTTCCCTCTGATTTTTTGTTGTTTTTTGCACCTATTTCCAACAGATCTGACCTTTAGATCATTGTCCCTCCTGAATTTATATCCATTGGCTATTTTGGTGTGTTTCGACCAGATTTTTGCCCACCCACAGACTAGTTGTTGAGAGGCCCACCTCCTTGGGTTTAGATTGATGCATAATTAGCTGTTTATTTTATTTTATATTCAGTTTACTTTACTGTTATATGCAGATTTATTTACAGTTCTCCAACACACTTTTTATTTTTCTCTACAAACGTCTAGGTTTAAAAATTAAAATTTACACACTTAACACACACATCCTAAGTGAAGAAGCGCCTGGTTAACAATGTCAGGAAAATAATATAACATTGTAATCGATTGATCCTACACCTCTCTTCCCTTGTTTCGACATCGTAATAATTTCATATTGCACCTCCTTGACCTTTTTGGTCTCTCCTACCTTTGTGATCTGTGTTTGTTCTTTCATCATCACGCCCCCAAGGCATTTATCCCTGAGACTTCTTGGCCTTCATCCTCATTTTCCATTAGGAAGACTTACTCCTCCACGTAGGATTTGAGTTAGTCCTCCACCGAGTCCACATTTCGACTCCTCTTCTGGTTCATTGGGTTCCCCTTTTGGTTCCATCCCTAGTTCTCCCCCTTTCACCTTCACTGTGTTTGTTTTAGGACCTAATGTTGGTGGTAGCCTCGGCCCTAATGCTAGGAATAGTACTAGTGGGACCGCAACAGGAACTATCCCGGCTGCTCCCTTGCTCCCCTATCTGGTAGGCCTCAATCTTCTCGATTTTAACCAGTTGATCAATCACCCCATACGCCATCACGTTGGTTGGCCTTCTATGCCAACCAAGCTCCCTTTCGACATCCCCAAGTTTTAAGGTCTTGTTGGTGAAGATCCTACAAACCATGTTCGATCTCTCCACATGTGGTGTTCGTCTAACTCCATCATCGATGACTCTGTCTGTCTTCAGTTGTTCCAACGTATGCTTACTGGAGAAGCTTCTAAATTGTATGTTGACAAGGCCTCCTCCTCTCATACTAATTTTGCAACCCCTACCCGAGATTTTCTGTCTTACTTCCAGCTTCCCCTTCGTTACGACACTGGTACCGAGCTTTTGACCTCTTTCCATCAATCGTCTACAACTTTCCTATCCAATCATGTCCAGGAATGGTGGAGAAGAAAGAGCCTATGTCGATACCCTACCTTCGAAGACTGTGTCTACATGGACTGGTTCATTAGATCTCTTTTGCCTACTATTGGAAAAGATGTCACATCGCATTTCCCTTAGACTGGAGAAGTTGCTCTCCTGATTACGTTAAATATGACCTAATCTACGCACAGTCTGGTTATTTTTATAATGTTTTACCTGATCTCCCTAGACCCAGTGGTGCCAACGTAGCAGGGGCATCCCATGCCGCCAACAGTATCGTTGGAGCCCGTTCTCATCCATACGCTCATCCTCCTAGTTTCCCTCAGGGAGGGGACAACTCCTCTAGCACTTTTCCCCCTCCCAGTAGCATGTATCCAAGATACGGCATGCCACCTCCTTTTTCCCAACCTGTTTACCACAATTTTACCCAACCTCTTTATTACCTGTTGTTGACGAGAAAATCTATCCGGCCAACAACAGGGGATCTCCCTAGTAAAAGGTCCCAATTATACCTTGAACCGTTTGGAATAGGGATCCCATCTAGGGTGTGGGTCCGGTTACCGCTGATTTCTCCTTTCTTTGGGTCTCGCTTAAACTCTATAAACTAGTGGATACACACTTAATCAAATGATACAAGACATATGATTGATGCATCAAATTTACATATAACACTATGAGTAGCAAGAGGAAATAATAAAGCATAAGTACCGAAGGAAGTGTTGTTAAAAACACATCATTAGGTTCATGCTTGTAAACTGTTCTGACCACAAAATAAAAAATTCCTTATGGCAAGAACACCCTTCACTTCCTAAAAGTTTTAAATGATAACACAAATGCTAATAAACAAAGTCATCAACATTCATTATGAAAGTGAAATGAACTCAACCACCATTAACATATAATCAACAAAATGTTATGCAATTGTGATATGAATTGAAGATACAGTTCCCTTAATCTAAAGATGTTTAGAAACTGAAAATATAATACTCAATAGTTCTCATACATATGTCAACACCAGATCCACAAAGGAATTTTTCAAAATGCTTGTATTCATGCTCAAATTGTATAATCCTAGTAATACAGTGTACTCAGCTTGAGTCCCAAACAAAATATCCTTTACAAGTTCCCTAAGGAGGTATTTATAGAGAAACACTCACCCTTTTGGGCTCCCTGAATTTTCGCATTCCCGAATGTTGGGTTGCCTTGCGACCCAGTCCGTTCTATAACCTACAACCTGAATGGAGTTTGCGACTTGCAACCCCAAGCATTCCACGACCTGTGACCTGCGACTTGCCTGGATCCTGTGACCTGCGACATGAGCCACTGTTTCGACCTGCGACCTAGCTGGTTTTGTGGCTTGCGACCTCAATGGATTTTGCGACTTGCGACCCCAGCAATCGGCAACCTGCGACCTCGTTGTTGGGTCGTTGGGTTGCGTCGTCGGGTTTTTAACAAGGAGTGCGACCGACGACTAGGGGAAATTTGTAACCTGCGACCTGAAACAAATCTGTAGTTTGTGACCTCAAGCAAATCTGTGACTTGCGGAAGTTCGCGACCTGTGGCCTGGGGTTTCTGATCCCTTCTACATTTATCTCCTTGAGATATCAGAGTGTTGTTCTCCAGAGAACAACCTTAGCTCTTGCTATGTGAAACAGTAGCTCCTATCTGCCGGTAATTCCCTTGTCATGCTAAGAGAATTTTCATGAGTTGATAAGAGGGAGAGTAGCGTTTCTACTTTGAGCGAGGTACTGAGCATCCGCATAACGCAGGTTTTGTTGTTGGTTTGAAACCCAGCTATGCATCCTCTGAAAAGGGCTAGAGGCTCTCTTCATTTGGGTGGACATTATTGTTTCCTTATGTAACCTTTTGGGCTTCCTAAATTTTCGCTTTCTCGACTGTTGGGTTGCCTTGTGACCTAGTCTATTATATTACTTGCGACCTGAGCCACTGATGCAACCTGTAACCTGCCATGATTTTGTGACCTCGCGACGTAGTCGCTGGGTCGCGCCGTCGAGCTTTTAATAGCGAGTGCGACTATGTGACCTGGCGACCTGAGGGAATCTGTGACTTGTGACTTGAGGAAATTTTTCACCTGCGACCTTTAGATAATTTGCGACTTGTGACCTCTAGCAGATCTGCGACTTGTGACCTCAAGCAGATCTATGAATTGCGGCTTTCTTTTGGCAATCTTTGGATTTCATAGCAATATTTCTATTTTATAGCCTCCTTTGCTTTGATAAGGGTCCTCTTGCTTGCTGGAAAAAAACTTTGGCTCATTGTGCAGACCGACAGCTTCCACTGTGACCGAAATATCCCTTGACTGGCGCGGTCTTGTTTCCTGCATACATGTGATACATGTCTTCCACTTCTCCTGTTTCAGCTCGCACTACTCTTATCCTTTTCATCGGTGTGGTGATGACATTGTTTGGTGTATCATCCATGGGATTGACCTGTATGAAACATTTAGATTGTCAATTTTTACAGTTATCCTTTACAGATCGATATCCCCAAATAATTAACATCAAATTATGAGCTTGGTGAAGCACCCAAACCGAGTTCCTAAACAATCCATGGTGCAAGAGCTTTTAATGTAAACACACAAAAAGGTTTCCATTCGAATGTATGCATACACATGAGGCGGCTAGAGTAAGATTATCTCATCATGATGGTGAGAAGGCTCACGAAGGGCTTGGGGTAGGTTACAAGGATGTCATTGTCTAAAGGCCAACCTTAACGGCTAAGCGAGGAGGGGGACCTGAAATTTTGAATATACCTAAAATTTTGGGTGGTGTTGTAGCGGCTACAACAAATGGCAAACCACTGGTAGAATCCAGCATTCCTATCAATATCACAACAATAGTCTGAGCCGAGATAGTGATGCAAGGGAATATTGAACAAGTTCTACGGGTACCCTTTGGCCTTCACAGGTATGCCCAGTCCTTGTGGCTCAGCTAGGTATCGCTAATTAGAACACATCAAAATGGAAGTTCACAGATGCCAGTAGCTTGTTTGATGATGTGAAGAGCTAGGCAGCGGGTTTATTATTCTCAGGATTTTTAAAGTAAGTTTCTGGTGTTGCTCCGCTGCCAGCAGGCCTAGAGAGTACCCCGGTAGAGTCACTTCAAGAAATCACAAGCGTTTCTCCACTACTAGCGAGCCTGGTCAGTACCCCGGCGGAGTCGTTGCATTACCTCTCTGCGCAGGAAGCCTTTCTCGATCCTTTACCCTTATTTGTTTCATGCGCTTGTAGCACTTATTTTCATCTGCTCGTGGCACTTATTTTTCATGGGCGGATGAGGGATCCCAACTTATTTTACAAACAAGAGAGGTTGTTTCTTGTTTTACAGAAACTGAAAGATATCCTAATTTGGATTTTCCCTTGTGCCAAACCTTCACATCCCATCTACCACAATAGGTGAAGCACGTAAAATAGATCATTAAGATGTCCAAGACTATGGCACAAGGCTTAGTCTTACAGGTATTGGGCCATTCAAACTCATCTGAGGTCTCCCACAACAACCAGCTCGTATCTCCCCGACTAATAAATTTAAACTCATAGGCATCTTGTTGAGAATCTCACTTCGATGACCTGTCATGAGAGAAAGTTGCCTCTTGAGATAGCCACCGCAACCTCACACAAACAATGGGGTTATTGTTTCAACAATTGGGGCAGAACAAGTCCGCAAGGTGGTAGGGTTTCAATGAGGGCTCGTGCAGTGATAGGCGATATGTGAAATATTTCAATGCTATATCAAAAACCTACAGAAATGATGTGGGGAAGAAAGTGTACGATGCAATGTAATAAACGAGGCTCAAGATGCAATGCAACGCCATGTGCGGGAACGATCCACTAGTTGGAGGTGGAGAGACAAGGCAAAGCACATGCAGTGATTATCCACACATTATGTAGCAATATGGAAACTGAAAAAGCATGCATGCAAAAATAAATGGAACTTTTTAATGCATAAAACTACAGAACGCAAGAAAATATAGCAAGCATAATTCTAAACCATGAAGTAAAACCTTAGCAAGTAAACCTAAAAAATAACTTGAAAAACAAAACTTTATTAGTACATCCTAGCTAGCCTATTCCTAGTTTAACCAATGGTGTGGTCGGGTTATGTGAAATCAGCTTTCCAGTGCATCCACCGCATTAGTTCCTGCCCTGCAAGAACAACAATGTTCGTAATCAGAGCCAGCATACAAAATTATGCACCAACAGTAAGACTTAACTAAATAGCATGTGAAATAGCAAGAAGGCCATGGCTACTTACCAGAGAACGTGCCAAAGTGGATTGTACAAGCTGTATTTCACTCTTATCCTGATACACAACAATATATTCTCGAAACTTAAAACTATTTATAAATGACACACCTCCATTCATACACGATCCTGGATTTGAGGGGTGATGGGTAAGCCAATTCCTATTTGCAAGCACATTCACCAGATAGGGTTGGTCGAACAAACCAACACCTTCATTGTGGTGGTGAGGATGATCCATTTTACAGGATGGAAAGAATAAGCATGGGCTAGGTGAATTATATATGCTTGCGCATCCGAGCGGAGAAACATTAATTTTGAAAATCCTAGTGCGGAGTTGCTCTTGGGTTTTGTCAAGGATATGAGGATCTGAATCCACTTTTAGTGGAGGTTGCAATTTCTTACCATCTTGATCAACAGGAAAATTGTTATGATCATGAAATGTGGTGATTTGGATAATGTCAGTGGGCTTTGTATCAACTTGGCCAAATGTTTGCACACTGATAGATTTATAATCCAATGTATCAGATTATTTAGATTTGCCAGGATGGGGTCGAATTACCGTAACGTTTCTGGGCAGTTGAGGGATTTTCCAAAAATCACATGTTAGTGCCTGATTGCAACTGGTACTGACTGGGCAACAACTGGAAATATTAGAGACTATGGCCGACATTTTCTTACCAGTGAATAAATTGGGGTATATCGGTTGTTGCACACCAGCTGCTGGGGGACATGAATATGTGCTTAGGGAAACCTTACTAGAATGAAAGATCCACCCAAATGAAATGATATCTGACATGGTTATGCTGGGAGGAGCATGGTACCTGGGAGTCATTATTTCAGAAACCCTAAGCTGAGAAACCCTAGTTCGAGTTGTTTGAGGGGTCTTGTCAGGATCAAAAGGACTAGGGGTAATGGCCAATAGAAGCAGAAGTTCTTTGATTCCCTGATAGGTACTCAAATCTTCATAAAGTGGATTATAGTCGGCAGAGAGATACGAGTGACATTCCTCGGCAGTATGAGTGAATATGTTTTCAGATAAGCAGTGATCGTTGGAACCATCGATTTGATAAAGTTGTGTACCTGGCATGTTAAGCTCCCCGGGAGATACCAACTGGGATGGATCAATAAAGAGGACATCTTGAGGTTGCCTAGACAGGAAATTTCTCCTATAGTTGTCTAAATATTCCGAGTGAGAAATATCAAATCTAAAAGATTCATCAATTTTGAACTGTGATTATGAAGCACCATCTGTGTGCTTATGATTGTTGCC